>JAWZYU010000034.1:77203-677203 GCA_038380435.1 Ryuthela nishihirai
CCACTGAGGATGCCATTGAGGATGAGAAGGATAGGTTTTATGGACAACTTCAGGATATTTTGAATTCTGTCAAGAAAGGAGATATTACCCTTGTTCTTGGTGACTTCAATGCCAATGTTGGTACTGACTCAGACCTTTGGGGAGGTGTAATAGGCCCTTTTGATATTGGTAGCTGCAATGGGCAATGTCTCATACAGGTAAGTAAACTCAATGGATTCAGAATAACTAACACTTATTACAAACACCGCAACATACATAAGTACACATGGGTTTCAACCGATGGGCTGCATAAGAATATGATTGATTATATATTAATTAACAGCAAATGGGCTAGTTCTGTTAGGAATACCAGATCATATAGGGGAGCTGAAATTGGATCTGACCATTACCTTGTTAAAAGTGTGTTGCAACTTAAACTTAAAAAGTGTTGTGCTAGGGTTAAAAAATTTACTTTTAATACTGAAGCTCTGAAAGACCCAGCTATTGCCAAAGCTTACCATGATAGGTTACTTAGTCATTATGACAGTCATGGTATGCTTACTACTGAAGTTGAGGAAGAATGGGATCATTTTAAACAGGCTTTTTTGGACACTAACAGTACTCTTTTAGGAAAAAAGGAGCACAAGAGGCAGAATTATTTGAGTGATAAGGCACTTGAGTTTATTTCGGAAAGAAAGAACTGCAGGATTGTCCTTAATCAATACCCTACTAGTCCTAATAGAAAGCATTACAGAGAACTTAATAAACATGTAAAAGATCAGTTAGCTGCTGATAAGAATCTTTGGCTTGAAGATTTGGCTGACAAAGCCGAGGAAGCAGTTAGACAGCACAACAACAGAGAGGTGTACCAGATAGTCAATGTTTGGTGTGGTAGGAAACGGACAGGTATACAGGGATTGAAGGATAAACAAGTTAAGGTTATAGAAGGTGAGGATTCTGTCATGGCTAGGTGGGCTGAGCATTTCAGTGATATTCTAAACAATGTGGTTAGTTCTATTCCCATTGTTTGCAATGATGATAGATGCATTGGTGGCTTTAATGTTGGCCCTATAACACAATCTGAAGTTATTTTGGCTGTTTCTAAACTTAAACTTCATAAATTCCCAGGGGTAGATGAAAGTGTTACAGAAATGCCTAGAGCTGGGAATGTTTTGGTTACCACTTGGATGACTGAAATTCTGAATATCTTTTATGATAAAGGCATGGTTCCTAAGGATTTTACCAGAGCTATTATTATACCTATTTTCAAAAAAGGTGATGGCAGTTCTTGTGATAACTATAGGGGTATCAGCCTACTCTTTGTTCCAGGTAAAGTTCTTTCCATGATTGTGCTTAATAGAATTAAGAATCTGGTTGACAGGCAATTGCGTGATGTGGATTCAGAAGTGGTAGGGGATGTGTAGATCAGATATTTTCACTTAGGCAGATTCTTGAGAAATGTTTAAGAGTTTCAGAAACCTTTGGATGTTAGCTTTGTTGATTTCAAAAAGGCTTTCAACTCTGTTGATCGTCATAATTTGTGGATGATTGTGAGAGCATATGGTGTACCAGACAAGTTAGTTGACATAATGAAAGCTCTCTGTAATAACATTGTGTTGTGTGTGAGAGTTGGTAAGGTTTGTAGCAATTGGTTTAGCATTACTTCTGATGTTCGACAAGAGTGCATTTTGTCTCCTTTTCTCTTTAGTTTGGTTATTGATTATGTTATGCGAAATTCACTTCAAGGTAAAGATTTTGGTCTTAAATGGGCTAGAGATACAAAAATTTCTGAATTAGATTATGCTGATGATTTAGCCCTTTTGGCAAATGATGTTGAGATGAACTCTTTCATTAGGGCTGTTGATGAAACTGGTAATAGAGTAGGTTTGGTTATAAACAGAGAGAAAACTAAAGTGATGAAAATTGGTCAGGCAGACTGTGATTCATTTAATCTGATTGGTTGCAGTCTTGAGCAGATACCACAGTTTAATTATCTTGGGAGCTATGTAACAGATGCTGATGATGTGTGGCATGAGATTAACAGACGAATAGGGATTGCTGCCGGGACTTTTAAGAATCTATGGGGAGTGTAGAGATATAGGCGTATACACCTAAAGACTAAAATTAGACTGTATAATAGTTTGGTTCTTTCTAGGGTTAGTTATGGTAGTGAAACTTGGACACTTTGTAAACGAGATAACAGGAAACTAGATGCTTTTGATTCCAGATGCTTATGCAGTATCTTGGGCATTAGGTGGTTCAACTTTGTAACTAATGATGAGGTTACGCAAAGGAGTCTGCAACCTCCTTTAAGCAGCATATTGTGCAGAAAGAGACTCCATTGGTTTGGCCATGTTGCCTGTGTGGATAATTATAGATTGGCGAATAGGGTTATGAACAGTGTGGCTAAAGATCTCAGAAAGAAGGGGAGACCTAGGATGCAGTGCGCAGACAATGTCAAACAGGACCTTGTCAGAATTGGTGTGCAGTGGTCAGATGCAGCAGATGTAGCTCAGGATAGACTTGCTTGGAGAACTAAATTGCACGGTCTGGTTGGACCTCCGTAGCCCATGGCTGCTTGATGATGATGATGATCATAATAAAATGTTCACAAAATGGAAAACACAAGTATGATTTTTCAATAAATACTTATGCAAAAAAAAATTATTGTCGACAGTGTGGGATTCGAACCCATGACTCTTTAGATACATGCCAGAGTGCTCTAACCACTAAACCAATCATCAGCTGATAATTTGTTTCCACAATGTGACCTTTATATCTTCACTGAATGTGGAATTTCTGCATAAGTATTTATTGAATTCTATACCCACAGGTAATCTGTATTTACTACGAAATGATTGTTTTCATCAATAATGCTTAAGTGTGAGTAATTTCCTCTTTAATATCTGATTCATTAGCAACAATTGGAAAAGTAAGTTGCTTTTCCTGATTATATGGTGCATGGTCCATCTCATTCACCAAAAGATATAAAGGTCATATTGTGGAAACAAATTATTGGCTGATGATTGGTTTAGTAGTTTAGAACTCTGGCATGTATAAAGAGAGTTGTGGGTTTGAATCCTGCATTGTTGGCAGTAATTTTTTCTGCATAAGTATTTATTGAATTCTATATCTACAGATAATCTGTGTATTTACTATGGATTGTTAATTTTTCAAGTTTTGATATCTACTTTTACGAGATATAAGTAAAAAACATTTCAAACTGAATTTCTATTTTTTTTTAAATTGAAGTTTAATTTGTTGTGCTAGTGACACTGACCAGTGCCTAAGTTGCTGATATCCAGAAATTTGACATGCACTATAGTATTGATGGCTCTGGGAGATCTAAAAAACATATCTGATCATAGCAGACTTCAAAATGATTATGCAACAGTCCATTGTGCAAAATCTGTGAATAGCTTGAAGCATGTGATGGAGATTTCATCTTCCCTGGCCACCTGATAAGAGTCCCAAGGAAAATTTGTGAGAGGTAGTGGGACTTGAATATGGGCATGCATTCAACTGCTCTTGATCCTGGAAGAACTATATGCTACACAGCCCTAGGAATGGCTACAATTACACCAAACATCCTTCTAAACACTGTCAAATCTGTGCCATGTCAAATTCAAGCAGTTCTGAAGGCATATGATGACCTTACAATATACTGAGGTAAGATTTCAAATTTTTGGACCAAGTTAGATATTTGCTGAACAATGTGCATTTTTTAAAAATTAGAATATAAAATATTCTCTAATTGATTAATGAATGCAAGGGTAATGATTTTGAAATAAAAATAAAATTGCAATTCAGAATGCATTTCTAAGTGATGATTTCATTATGAAACTTTTGCTTTTTATACAGTACCATTAACAAACAATTGTATGTAAATATGCAGTATCTTTAGTTCACTACATCAGCTCACCAAAAGGGTTGCATAAATTTTATTGCAGGATTATTTAATATATTTCAACAATTGGATAAATAAAGCAATAAGTTAATTTTTAGTTTGAAATCAAAATTATCTTTCAGGTTCAATTAAACAATGCATCAGAGAAAACGATTTCATTCAGACTCTTTTTTGACACAGTGTTATGCAGTGACAGCTAACGGTAGTGATACCAGTTTAAGTTAAAAATCTTCTTCCGCTGTATTAAGAGTAGGGTGACACTAATTTAAAAAAATAGATCCTGGACTTTTGAAAATTCTGTTTCGACGACCGACTTTTAATGAAATTATTAGGTTAAAAAGTAACGCCATCGTTTTGATTTAGAACATATTTTACATAGATAAATGTAGATAAAAAACTTGTCATTAGTCAGGTGGGATCTGAACCCCACCGACCTCCTGATAACATGTCAGGTGCTCTGACTGCTGAGCTACCAGCAACTGAAAAATCATCTTCTATTAGCGGCTTTAAGCATTATACCATAGAATTAGTCATTAGAAATGTAGTCGACTGTAATTGAAGACTTTGGCCCAGAAGGCATGTGATGCCCCCTCATTCACTTTTACTTTACCTTAATCAGTTTTGCTTAATTTACGTTATATTTATCATTTTGGGGATTTTTATTTCATTTTTGGCATCACAGCACTGGTTTCCAAGAGTTAGGAGTTGCGCATGTGCAACTCCAAACTTTCGATTGTCACCCGCTAAAGCGCGTACACAAGGACATGCCCACTCTTGTGTCATAGCTTGCACTGCTCATCAATTTATGCAAATGTCTTTCCCAGCATGCAACATGACACGTGCGGGCTTTGTACCTCTTGTTATAACCTGGTGACGTGTTGTCACAGTAGCACAGAAGATAGTAGAGTAGAGAGAGTAATAGAGCACAGCACAGTTTACAGATCAGCTTTAGTTTGGAGTTTGTTGAAGATGTTTGTAGTAAGAAATGATGTAGTATCTTCTTTATTGAAGTTTTGGTGAGTGCTTTTTGGAAATAAATTGTTTGTTATTTAAACCTTTTGAATCTTTACTAATTTTTTTTCTCTTGAGCAACGTTAGTTTGTTTTGATTAGCATTAACATAAAATTTTGACAATCATTTAATATTTTTGAATTCTTACTCATTAACGTACGCTGGTATTTCAAACCCATTAAACTTTATTTTTGGCAATTTGTCAATTATTGCCTGGTGCCTGACTCAGCTATCCGGAGCATAAAAATAATTGGATCAGACAAAGGGTCCAAACTTTAAAAGAATTTCATTTCTTTGGAGCATTACAGAGCCATAGAAAAGAAGTGGCGCCCGAATAAGGACGTGCTAGTAGTAAAAGATAGTGGTCCAAGAATAGGGAATGTATATTTGTGTATGTTATTTAATGTGATTGTCAAAGATAGTAATTTTTGAGCTCATTAGTTGTATGTATTAGTTATAGATTTAACGGCAGCTTAAGCCGAAAATTTTTGTTGAGCAAGAAGCTTAACTTTTTTGTGTATTAGTCAAAGGTACTGAAGTTTCAGCACAGTTATTGCTGATAATTAAGATATTTATTGTATGTAAAGATTAGAAGTGTCCGGCACGTACACAGGCATGATAGAAAAACTTTCACAGTACACAGGCACGATAGAAAAACTTTTTTGATAAGCAAATTTATATTTTTGCAAGCTTAGTTGTAGCTTTAGAATTGTTGTATAGCAGTACCTTTGAGCGCTGCTCAAGATTAAAAAAATGGTTTCAAAATTTCCAAAAATCAAAATTTTGGCAGACCGCTAAACATATCTGCTAGCAATATAGCCGATTCTGCCATAATGACTCCCAACTTAGAAAGGGTAAACGGTAGGCTGCAGGATGTAATGATGGAAGCAGAAGTGCTAATGAATCTGCTTGATGATCATTGGGAGAAAAGGGGAATGACAACAACCCCAAAATATGCTGACAATGCTACGTCAGCTCACCAATGTAGAAACTTTGAACCTAAGGTTCCATTTTTTGTTCCGTCAGAAGTAAGTGATAGAGCAGAGTATTATCAACCGCCACAACGACGATTTGCCAATCCATCTATCAACTATAGTCCTTATGTTAATCGGCCTTTACCTGAGATAAGGTTCGAAACATCCGTCATCGTGGACATTTGTCAAGTCCATGGAGGAGCACTTCCGTTTACATGAAGTGCCAAGGAACAAAAAAGTTGTTTTAGCAGTATCTTGCCTAATTGGATGTGCTAAGCAATGGTGGAATAACGTAGGATGTCGTCATGGCATAGAACTATGGGAAGAATTCAAAATCGAAATCGTGGACATATATCCGGCTTACAATGATTTTACAGAACTAGCTACAGAGTTGTTTTCATGAAGACAAAGGGAAAGAGATGACATAGAAAAATTTATCTGGGGTACAGTAGAATTATACCAGCTGTACGATGCTGATGCCGCTGAAATTGATATTATAAATTGCACATTGTCTCAATTGCTTTTGCCCATTAGAGAACTCCTAGAAGTACGAAACGTGAACTCAATTTCAGATTTAGTCAAATTGGCTTGGCAATATACTGCAAGAAGAGAATCTGCAGCAACTGCATTAAACCAACAATGGATGCAATCCCTGCCAAAGCAGCGCTATCAGGTTGAGTCTCGTAGAATGACTCCCACGCGACCAGAAGTTACACGGTCCCAACAATTTGCGCCGAACGTGCCTAGAATGATGCAGGATGAACAAAGAAGAGAATTTGTTCCACGTCAAGCTTCGACAATGATATTAGACCTAAAACTTTTTTTAAGAACAATAGAGAAACTTTCAGATGTGATTTTTGTGGCCAAATAGGACACATGGAATAATATTTTTATCGAAGGAATGAAATTTCGGGAAACTTGAATTAGGATCTTTGAAGCGAGAGGCCAAAGTTCCTCAAGAAAAGCCCTCTCATGAGTTATGTCTTGCCACTATGGCTTTACCTTTTGTTAATGCCTGTCACGAAGAAACTAAACTAATAGATTGTAACGATACAGAAGCCGATCTTCCATTTTCAAAGGAACAAGTTTTAGATGATAATTATGACAATTGTCAATTTACAGTGCAGCCGCGGTTCCGTGGACTTTTTGAATTACCTTGTAGTCCAAACCAGAATATTCAAGAAGCACCTACAAAATGTCCCATTAGTGCAATTAATGGAATTTTCGATAACGAAATTTGTGAAGTAGAACAACCTTATGAGAAAGTCGTTTTAGTTGATAAAAAGGTTTCTGAAGTAGAAGTTTTAACGGAAATTAATAATGATGAAAATATTTTTGAGTCTGATTTAAGGAAAACTAATTTTAATGAAGAAAAAAGCAACCAAGAAATTGTGCCGACCGCAAGTATTCCTGACGAGTCTGGCAAGTTTGGAAGTCCTCAACAGTTGAAGCGTCATTTGGAGGCGGACACCAATAAGCCTTGAAAGTACAAGACCAGGTTCTTCATAAATCCGCACATAGCGACGAGATACTGACACAACAACCAGATACTGCAGAGTGACAACCCGACAGTGAAGCAGTCAACATAGCAAAGATGACATCACAAGCGAGATCTTCAGCAATGACTTCACTTGAAGCGAGCCAACGACGAAGAAAAGATGTCATCGGAACCCGACTGGATGATTTATCGCAACGGAGTGCCAACAATGAAAATTTAAGTATATTATTATTCTTCCATTTGGCACTTATTGATTTATAAATGTTCTCTTTTCTCTGGAATAGATGAAGATGAAGAAGAAGCTTTATTGTGATTTATATAGTTAGCAATGTTTAAATTCTTGTTGAAACTTTGGAGTTTTGATATTTATTTTCGGAAAGTGAATTTACTGTAGTTCGAGTTTATACTGTGTGAATAGAATTTTTGTTTTTTGTATTCTTGTTCATCGAAGTTCTAGTTGTTATATTGTATTAACGTGATTTAAAAGGGTATTTCTGTAGATTTTTTCATTTCAGCTGACTGATAGCTGAAAATTGTAAGTCGACATTAGGAAGTTTAGAAATTGTAAAATGTTTATAGATATGAATGAGGAGGGTGAAAGAGAATTAGTGATTTAATATTTTTTCATTTTTAAGAAGAATTTTGTATTGTAACATAATGTGCATTCCCAAGTGAATTTAGGTATGAAAAAAAAAATGAGATTCAGGTAAAAAGTGTTTGGCTGAAGTGTTATTGTCATATATTATAAATTATTTACACATTTTTTTTTCTTTACTCTTAAATACAACGTTATGTATATGTGTTTAAATCTGTTCAGTGTCATCAGTGATATTTATGTGTCAATGATATGTAATTTTTGGGATAACATTGGCAGCATTTATTTGTATATATATGAGCTGACCATGATGATGACTGCAGAATTTTTTTTTTTTTTTGGTACCTTTTTGGAGCTATCCCCAAATGGCAGAGTCTGGTGACTGAGTTGTTACCAGCATAACTTCTTTGGGAGGGGAACGTTAAGCTCTGAAAGGGAAGGAAATAATAAATTATTTTATTTCAGCTAGCTTGTGATTGATGTGTATAGGTGAAGAATTAGATGATGATTACAATCCCACTGTTTGTAAAAATTTGAATTTTCTTAGCTTCGTGTGTTTGATGTAATTAGGAGGAGATAACAGTGTTCGAATACCTTTTTTTTATGTAATTTAGGAGAAGAATTAGCTTTCACATATTTTTTATTGTGGTTAGGGGATAAGCGGAAGTTATCATCCGGCTTGCAACGTATTTAATTGAATATTTTTTCTTTAACATTTCGAGAAGTTAAGAAAGCTAGGAGTGTATTAACCCGTTTTTCATTGTGAAGTTCAAGTTATGCCAATTTCGAGTTTGTATCAGAATGTGATACTAGGTAGGCCAATAATACTAGTATACAGTTAACTGTCACAGCCATTGGTATATATTTACACTAGGATAGCTGCAACACAGTTTTGTTAGGAGATTTGGGAGGAGGTACCTTTGGTTGGGCTGGAAAATTGTATCGAAGTGAGAATAGATAGTCTTATCAAAATTTGTGTAAGCATACTTTTACTTATGTTCAGCCATGTGTAAATGACGCGAGATGTGTCCTTTTTTCAAAATTTGCTCGTCAAATCTTTTGACTCCCTTTGGAAGAGGGAGTTGTGATGCCCCCTCATTCACTTTTACTTTACCTTAACCAGTTTTGCTTAATTTACGTTATATTTATCATTTTGGGGATTTTTATTTACTTTTTGGCATCATGGCGCTCGTTTCCAAGAGTTAGGAGTTGCGCATGCGCAACTCCGAACTTTCGATTGTCACCCGCTAAAGCGCGTGCACAAGGACACGCCCACTCTTGCGTCATAGCTTGCACTGCTCGTCAATTTATGCAAATGTCTTCCCCAGCATGCAACATGACATGTGCGGGCTTTGTATCTCTTGTTATAACCTGGTGACATGTTGTCACAGTAGCACAGAAGATAGTAGAGAGAGTAGTAGAGCACAGCACAGTTTAGAGATCAGTTTTAGTTTGGGGTTTGTTGAAGATGTTTGTAGTAAGAAATGATGTAGTATCTTCTTTATTGAAGTTTTGGTGAGTGCTTTTTGGAAATAAACTGTTTGTTATTTAAACCTTTTGAATCTTTACTAATTTTTTTTCTCTTGAGCAAAGTTAGTTTGTTTTGATTAGCATTAACATAAAATTTTGACAATCATTTAATATTTTTGAATTCTTACTCATTAACGTATGCTGGTATTTCGAACCCTAATTAAACTTTATTTTTGGCAATTTGTCAATTATTGCCTGGCGCCCGACTCAGCTAACCAGAGCATAAAAATAATTGGATCAAAGGGTCCAAACTTTAAAAGTATTTCATTTCTTTGGAGCGTTACAGGCACTTTCCAATTTAGTGCAAATGGCCAGCCCACATCAAGCAACAAACGGCTTGGTATTTTAACTTTTTTAGCCAACACACCAAGTATAGAGCATAAGCATTGTTATTGAAATAATAGATTCTCTCAGATATACACCTGCTAGTAATTTGTTAGATAGGTGTGGAAATATGGTTAAGTGATGCCATCCGATGCTCCACTATACAGGATTGTAGTACATCTAATGGAAGGCACCACATGTCACTCTCGTGTGCTGATCGACGCAAAAGGAAAATTCACATTGAAGCTGCAAAGTAGTAGAGAAGGAACCTATCAAAAAATCTGTATTACACAATAATTGTCTAATTCCATCTGTACATTCAATTTAAGAAAATGGAAACTTTTTGAATTTTGAGCTGTGCCAAGGAATTATTGCCAATAGGTATTGATAGCGATAAATTCGGAATATATAACTCTGTAATTGAATTGTGCCCAGAGTCAATCATTTTCAAAGGGGAGTTCTGAGCTTTGTTTTTTATTATATATGTAAAAAAAAAAGATTATTGCTACAATGAAATCGAACAGTTGAGACTAATGTCCAAGTTCTGAGCTCTCGTGGGTACAAATATGGTTGGGGGAGGGGACCCACTAGACAGCTGTTGGGAGAAGGGTGTCAGTCTCCCATCAAGGCCATCCAGCATGTTCTTTAATGTGCAAGGGGTGTGGCTCTCCCACACACAGGACCATGGCTTAATGTACCATCCAACAGACGGCGGCCTTTTCAAGCCCAACAGTGACCCCTATTCACCTTAACCTTAACCAGTTTTGCGTCATAGCTTTGAGAATTGTGGGTTACAAGCTGGCATGCTACCAACTGAGCCACCCCTGGCCCCCGTAATAAAAAAAACCACTTAAGAAAGTAAAAGGATTTAAAGAATAAAAGAGAGTAAGAGAAGAATGGAATAAGAAAAAAAAGGTAAAGAAAAGAGATTGAATAGAATAATAAGATAAAAAAAGGAGAAAAATAAAATAGATGTTTGGGAGTTTAAAATGCTTTAACAGAAGTTTACAAAGTAATTAACATGTACAGAATGAAGGAGTAAGAAAATTGATAAAATTAAAGTAGAAAAAAATAGAGGTGAACAGAAATTTAAATTGCATAATCAGAAGTACATATAGTAATTTAATAATGTATTACATATATCAATTGAAATTCTAAATTTATTTGACATGTACAGAATAATAGAGTAAAATAATATGTTAAAGGAGAAAATAAGAGAAATCAGAAGTGTGCAAAAATTAAGAACAAGAAAGAAAAATCTTATACAAAAGTACACATACTGATCAGCAGGTACAGAATAAAAGAGTAAATACATAGGATGAGAAAAGATATAAAATGAATGGAAAAGAGATGGAAGGGAACAGAAATTTAAAATATTTACATGTACAGAATAAAAGAATAAGTTAATGATTTGAGGAGAAAAAGAAAAAAGAAACACGGGAGTGAACAGAAATTCAAACATTTATGCAGAAGGGCATGTAGAATATGACATGCACAGATTAAATGAATAAGATAGTAATTACCAGAAGAGAAAGGGGGAAAAAACGGAAGTGAACAGAAGTTTAAACAGAAGTACTCTTAGTAATCAGCACATACTGAATAAGAATATAAGATAATAAATAGCTGGAGGAAAGGTGAAACGCATAATGATTAATATGTTATAAAAAAAATATGATCTGTGAACTTAAACTGTGCCTAAACAGAAAAGTCAGGAGAGATATAGTCAGGCTACGAATTAACTCGCCTATGTAGAAAGGAATTTCATACAGTGAAGAGCTGAATGTCCTTAGATTCACCTCTTCCTGAAGTGAGGGCTTTAGACATTCCTCAGTGCCGCTCCTGCATGGAAAGCAGCAAAAGTGCAGGGTAGAGATAGGGTCAGAGAAAATTGTATGTCGTTGGAAATGGCTAACTAGCGTCGGCCAAATAAGCCTGAAGGGATTTGCACTGGTAATCTAGAAGGGTGTGTGGCAGGAGGGAGGAGAGCAGGAAGACAAGGAGTCAGTAGGACGAGCACCGAAGAGCAGAAAGAAAGGGAGGGGGAAGCGTATGACGGGACCTGTTATCGGTATGAAGGTTGGGGCTCGAATCTGTTGAGGGAAAGAAGGGAGCATACATAATAAAATAAAGATTCAAATTAAAATAACACTGACTACAGTTTAAAAAAAAACATTATGTACTAAAAGGAAATAATTTTTTAGTCAAACAGAAACATGTATGCTGACACTGCACAGATTTACATTCACAAACATTTAAATTGTTAGATATTGGAAAAATTGTCATTAGCTGGGTGGGATCTGAACCCATGACCTCCTGATAACATGTCAGGTGCTCTGATTGTTGAGCTACAGGCTGCCTAACAATAATCTTCTCTCCATTAGTGGCTTTAAGCATTATACTATAGAATTAGTCATTGGAAATGTAGTTGACTGTAATTAAAGATTTATTCCAAGGTGTGACAATTTTTCCTCTATATTTATCAAATAAATTACTACCAGGTGTATATCTGAGAGATTCTATTATTTCAACAACACTGCTTATGCTCGATACTCAGCATGTTGGCTTAAAAAATAAAAATACCATGACATTTGATGTGGGCTGATTATGTGTAAACTGGAAAGTGCCTTCTGGACTAGTGTCTTTGATTACAGTCAACTATATTTCCAATGACTAATTCTATGGTATAATGCTTAAAGTCACTAATAGAGGATGATTGTTCGGCTGCCAGTAGCTCATTGGTCAGAGCACCTGACATGTTATCAGGAGATCATGAGTCAGAGATCGTGATCATTAGTCTCACCCAGTTAATGGCAATTTTTCCTCCATATTTATCTAACAAATTACTACCAGGTGTATAAACATAGATGATAATCACAACATTACCTGATGCTCTTTTGGCGTTGATAAATCAATAAATATTTAGCGGGAAAAATTTCCGCCGATGTACGGGATTCGAACCCGCATCTCTCCAGAAACATGCCAGAGTTACATGCCAGAAACTTCCAGTTAAACTAATGCCAGCTCGTCTTTTCCACTAATTTTACGACTAAACTCTATCACAGAGATTTTTGGGCCAACCATTGCACCATCTATGATCTCTGGTGGCAATTATTACCTTAATATTGCACAGAGTGAGATGGAAATAAATAAGTCTCATCACGCTATTTAACGTTAATGTTTTAAACGTAGATGATAATCACTGCATTACCTGATGCTCTTTTGGTGTTGATAAATCATTAATATTCAGTGGAAAAAAATTTTGCCAACATACGGGATTCAAACCCACATCTCTCCAGAAACATGCCAGAGTATTCTTCTAGTTGAACTAATGCCAGCTCGTCTATTTTCTGCTAATTTTATGACTAAACTCTATCACAGAGAAAATTTTTTCCGCTAAATATTTATTGATTTACCAGGTGTGTATCTGAGAGTTTTTATTATTTCAGTATTTTACATATTATTACACAAAATAACTTTAATATCTAATAGCACAAAAAAAAAGTATTAATAACGTAGATTAATAACAAAAATCACTTATTGTGTTTATTTTTCACACAATTGGGTTTTCTGTAAAATATTTTCATTTTTGGCAAGTTTTGCACTAAAGACTTCACAAGAGACAAAAATTTGCTTTCATTTGCAACGAAGCCTTCATGGTGTCCGCTTTTATGTGTGATTTCATTAATATCAAATCTATATTTGAAAAATTATTTTAATTGGATGGAAAGGGAAATTTCTTCTGTGAAAGTTCCCCCCCCCCCCAATGATTTTTTCATTCACATGTTGAGAAAGACACAGCAGTGTGATGCAAGGTGCCACACTGTTGCCAGACTCCTACATTCATAAAGCAGTCCGAGATTCTAAACCCATCCGATTATAGGTTGGAACTCAATTTTTTAACCCAACAGAGGGTTACATAGCGAGAACCTGTGTTTCAAATTTGGGACCTTCAGTCAATTATCTGGAGAAATACAGTATGTCAAAATCTGTTAAAACAGAGATAGAATGTAACAACTTATATAGTAATTATGCCATCATCAGCAACCATTAAGGCACGTGATGGTGTCAGCAAGTAGAAGACATGCATTCTCTAGTGGTGTTGCCATGGATACCACTATCATTATGATGATAATTCCTGCCTCAATTTTTCAGTTATCTGCATTATGACTGAGATTTTTTATAACCACTACTATTCTATTAATTAAGATCTGCTCAAGCAGTGCAGTCAATTTAATATTTGAAAAATATCTAAAAACCGAATTCTGGGGACACCTCTGGGAACTTATAAACTTTATTCATTGGGGACAGAGGCTTGAATCCAGGGACTGCCCTAAAAAAGGGGGCATATAGCCACCCTAATGAGGAGTTAATGGTAATTAGCAACCTTACATTTACAATTTAATGTAAGCTTAACAATCTATCTTTTTAGTATAATACCTGATTTTCTAAAAGTGACATTAAAACAAATGAGGTAAGTGCAGCACCATTCTCAGCTCCACCCTGAAAAATAGAGAAATATTTTCGGTGTGAGAATGAACTGCAATGAAATAACTTTCAATCAGTACATAATAAGAAATAAAAATACATACTTCAATCCAGTTATTTGAATAAAAAATCATCTTTGGCATTAAGGACCTTCTAGAATATTATTCACCAACATTTTGGAACAGTAAAATATTATTTAACAATGCACACCCATAGAATATAATTTTTCACTATTGTGGATCATTATCCCACACTGAAGTATTTTCTTGTATTTATTAGCATAACTTAAAATAGTGTTTTTAAATTGTAGAGTTAGAAGAACAATATTTCATGGCTTTAATGTGAACATTGATGTTAAGCATCACACACTAAATTCATGAAATAATAAGCTGAAAAAAATTGGTTTTGCCACGCATGACAAAACAAATTTTTTTCAGCTTATTATTTCATGAGTTTCATGTCTATAGGTCATATCCTGTGATTCTTTACTACTAAAATACACTAAATTGTTGATTCTTGGCAAAATTGAATTAGTAAGGGGAATTAAAGGCATGATGTAAATTACGGGTGATTTCTCTAATTTTTGTTGTATTACTGTCAAAAAAAAAAACAACTTCATACAGATAGAAGACAAAAGGAAACAAGATAATAATAGCCTTAACTAGCATAGTGGTTAGGAAGCTAGCTAAAGTAACAGGAAGGGCATATTTTGTGTGTTGTGTTAGCTCTGAGGCAATGGTTGGTTAAACCTGACTTCAATCTTAGTAGCACATGTCTTCATTTGAAAAGGCATGTATAAATTAGGAATAGTTTCTAGGATCTTTCTCTCTGCTATATGTTGCAAAAAAAAAAGATAAACATTGCTATTTCATTGTTATTTCATGCAAACAGAAATTCTTCAAGTGAAATTCAGAATTTGTCAAGTGCTTTGTTTCTAAAAACAATCCCAAGTGATATATCTGAAACTAATTATATTAATTTGCATTAGTGAAATACTGCATTTGAATCCAGTGGCAGTTTAAAGGGATTAAGTCACCTGGAGCCTTTATCATCTCTTTATCACACTACTTTAAACACACTAGTCAATGATTTTAAACATGATTTAAACCTTTCAGTGAGTATGGCAAGTTATCTGGTCATGACTGTCAAATGCTTAAGTTGCAATAACATCTCATCATGCATTTTTTTTTCTCTACTGAAGTGGTTATGACATTTCTTGTCACATGCACATCTATGTAAAGGAGGAATTGCATGCTATTTATGAAGTTCCCCATGGCTATACCTGTCCTACTCACCACTAGGATCTTTTGTTTTTGCATACCCAGTCAAGCATAGGAAAAGATGACTGTATTGGGAACAACTGGAAAAAGACAAGGAGAATTTTACAGTGTTTTATTTTTGCAATGGCAACATTAGAAATGTGTTGTAGAAATGGCATCCATTTTTTTACGTGAAATCTATAATGGTGCATCTATGGAAAGTGATTTTGGTGTTCTAAAATACCGAGGATATATTTTCTGATTTAGAGCTCAATGTGTCATCTGAAGAGGTTTTCATATCAGCTCAATAAAGAGATCAATAATGCCAGTGGTGTGAAACAGATGCTGAAAGATACCTCTAGCTCCCCCCCCCACCCTGCTTTCCTTTTACTGGTAATACAGAAAAAAAAAAAACACAGACACACAATCTTTCATGCGTTTGACATATTTAGACTATTTTTGTCTCTGTACTATAATGACTTGTATGCTTGGAAACAAATAATTCTGTCAATGCACATGCAAGAAACTTAAGTTTTCACAAGCTAAATTGTGGCTGGATACAATTCCTGAAGAATTGATGTTTTATTGGCATGTTTATTCTTCAAGAAATCACCATAAACCTGTAGAGAAATGGTTTTGGTCCACTAAAAGATTGTTTCATTTTAGTGCAAAGATTGAAGTTGCATTATGTGTCACGCAGTTTGAAAATTCATCACAAGGTAGAATTCTAAATACCATTGTGCCAGAGTAACATTAGTAATGGAGTAAAAATCTTATATTAGTCATAAACTCATTTAATAATTTTTGTTGTTGGTTGTTTTATTTCTGAGCAGCACTACTTTGTACACAATGGGCTAAATGGCCAAGTCACAAAGAGCTCAAGAGAAGGATGGGGGAAGGGGATCCACTAGACAGCTGTTGAGATAGATGATATCCTCCCATCAAGGCCATCGGGTGCGTTCATGTGCACAGAGAATAGCTCTCTGCACATAGGGTCATGGCTTTATGTCCCATTTGATGGATGGACTTTTCAAACTCTTTGGTTTCCCCTTTGTGACTGAGGGCAAACAGTGAAATTGAAAAATTCTGTAGTAAAATAGCATTAAATTTATTAGGGCAGAGTGGGAGTATAGTGGAAATAAATCTCAACACGGCTCCAAGTTGGGCTCAAATATATATCTAACTGCAGCTTAAGCACATGGTGCACTACTGACTGACACAACCTTTGCCACTCTCATTTCGTAAATAAAGTTTTTGAATAAATAAAAATAAATGAAAAAAAAAATTTAATGCTATTTTACTACAGAATCTTCAGAAAAAGTTCCTTTTTCGGTATGAAATCTGAATTGATTCTTGGCAAAATCAAATCAGTAAGGATGAACTGAAAGCATGATGCAATTACAGGTGATTTCTCTAATTTTTGCTGTATTAAAAAAACCACTTCATACAGATATGAAGACACATGGCAACAAGATAATAGACACAGTGCAAAATTCAATTACAAATTTACTTCACAATTTCACTGTATAAAAGTTAAAAAAACAAACAATTGCTCTCATAAGTCAATGCTTAAAAGGTAGTGCTAGATATCAATTTTGCCATCCAGCAAAAGTTCTGAGCTTTTCCTTGTAGCTTTCTATTTTTAAGTGTGCACTTATTAGTTAGAAATAAATAATATCTCACCATGACTGCTGTCCTGTTTGTTGTGAGAGGCTGGTGCACTCTGCCTTTGCACTGTCGCTTTGGCTTCCAGTCATTTACCACTGTCAGCTATTGTTATATCGCTGTTGTCCAACATAATTTTTATTACACTGGAGATACAGTCATTGTATGTTTGATGTGATGATATTAATGGTCAGCTTGGTGGATTTGCACTGCTTGATATTCACAGTTCTTTAGGGGCATTTAGATGATATTTTCTCACTTCTAAGAAAGAGCTTCTAGTTCTTAAAAAAATCTTCCTCCAGCTTGAGGTGACATATGGAGAGAAGAAATTAAAAACAGAAACGAATTTCATCCATACATGACCCTCCATGTGCATCATCTCAAGTTGGAGGAAGATTTTTTAAAAACTAGAAGCTCTCAGAAGCAAGAAAATATAATCTAAGTGCCCCATAAAGAACTGTGAGTATCAAGCAGTGCAAATCCACCAAGCTGACCGTCAATATCATCAAACATACAAGGACTGGTATCTCTGATGTAATAAAAGTTCTGTCGGACAACAGCTGACAGCGGTAAACGATCAGAAGCCAAAGCAGCAGTGCAAAGGCGGACGCACCAGCCTCTCACAACAAACAGGACAGCAGTCAGGTGAGATATTACTTATTTATAACTAATAAGTGCCTATATAAAAATAGAAAGCTACAAGGAAAAGCTTGGAACTTTTGCCAGACAGCAAAATTGATATCTAGCAGCTACCTTTGTAGGCATAGACTTATGAGAGCAATTGTTTGTTTTTTAAACAGTGAAATTGTGAAGTAAATTTGTAACAAGATAATAATAGCCTTAACTGGCATAGTGGTTAGGAAGCTAGCTAATGTAACAGGAAAGGCATATTTTGTGTATTGTGCTAGCTCTAACGTAGTGGTTGGTTAAACCTAACCACTGCCTCAGAACTAAGAGCTGCATTATGGTTCTGCATTAGGTCTACCTATTCAATTATGTACATACCATTAGATATAACATATTGTTACAATATGTATTGTATTATAGCTATCTATATGAGGTGTGACTAAACTATTTTTACGAATGAATGAGTAGACAAGTTTTACAATGGATAGCAATTTCTATATTTATGTAGGAAAGATATCTATAACTTGGCAAGAGAAAAAAAAATAAGTTAATTTTTTAATTTACATTAATGATGGTTTAATCCACTTATTTTTAAATGTATGTCAACAATCCATGTCAACTTTCAGATTTTACAGTCTTTTTTCTTAGGATATGCGAGTTGAAAGTTCATTATCTATGATCTATATTAACTGACCACATTACCTTATCATCTACAAACTTGCACCATCAATTAAAAGCACTAATGTAATTCAATTGGAGCTAGAGCAGTATTTTAAAAGGAGTTGATTTCTATGAATTTCCTAAGTTTAAATTTCTATTTTAATTAATTTCTAACTATATTTTGGCTTAAGTAAATTATTTCAACTTATTTGATAAATGAAAGGTATGTGTGTGATGGTTCACCATTCACTTTTACATTCCCTAACCAGTTTAATTTAATTACATTATAATTATTATTTTGGGGCCTTTCATTTTCTTTGAACCATTGTCTCTCTCTGTTCATTAGTAAGTTGCCAATAGCACAACTCTTTTTGATTGAAGGCCAATAACCACTGACGTCAAGGTCACAACCACTTGCATCATTAACGCACGATATCGTATGCAAATGTGGTACATAGGCGTGATGTTAGATGTGTGCCACATTTGACTTAAGCCAGTGTGGGGATAAGAGTAGAGAAGTTAGCAAAATTTTGAAGGAGAAAATAGTAGGATAAGTTAGAGGAGGAGGGGGGTGTAGTTTGTAGAAGAGTCAGTATATGAAGTGTTTTGTGAAAGGAATTATTTGGTGAGTTAATACTCAAATAAAAATTTTATATTTTAAGAAACTGCAATTTTATTTTTTTTTCTCTTGAGCAGAGATAAGTTTAGTGTTATTGGATTAACAGTAATTTTGGACAGTTATTATTTTTTTCTGATCTTACGCTCATTCTAATGAAGAACCCAATTTATTTTTTCAGCAAGATTATTTGCCTGGTGCTCAAATTATAAGCTATCCTGCAGTTTAAAATAACATACTTTGGAGTGTTACATATGCTTATAAGTTGCATATAGATGAGGTTAAAACCATCTGCTCTGCTGCTGCTCCTATGTATTTCAAGGTTTTTGCTTTTACTGCTTCATTAAGTTGTCTACCTGATGAAGACTGCCTATTTGATTTTTAATCATACATCTTTATGCCTTTTATCTAAGTGATATTTTATTATTTTAACTCTTTCTGGTCAGATGTATGAAAATAGTCAAATATTTATAAATCAGTGCCATCATAGTATCAATGAGATTTGTGTTGTTTTATTCTGAGTGGCAGTTTTTTGCACACTGGGCTAAATGGCCAGGTCATAAGGACCCTGAGGGCTCAGAGAAGGTTGGGGGAAGGCGAACCACTGAACAGCTGTTAGAAGTCAGTAGTAGCCTCCAGTCAAGACCATCCAATGGGTTCTTTAACTTGCACAGGGTATGGCTCTCCCACACAAAGGAGCCATGGCTTAGCATCCCATCAGATGAAATAAGAAACAGGTGATATTGGGTAGAGGCTCGACCAATATTTTTTCATGATCAAATGTAAGTCTTCACATAAATAATATATATACTTTTACTTTAAGTTTAATAAATTTATTATTAAACAAGAATAGGTTCTCCAAAAATGGAAACATGATCCACAAATAATGTTTATCAGACTTAATATATATTTAGCATACCTATATTTATTATACATTGCACATTTCATACAAAACAATTTTAAATTGCTTAAAAATAAGCAAACTTTAAATTTCACCAATATCATGATTTCAGATTCCATTCAGATCATGGCTATCCATACATGCAGCATATCATACGACAGTTGCTCCTTTGCCCTCTCATAACTTCATTTGCCTGGTCAAGGATTCTCCTTACATGGGTACCTAAAGGTGATGTCCATCATCCACTGCCACAGTTTGCCCTGTCCTTCAGGTTCTGACAACCTGAAGCCATTTTCAAGGAACTCTATTTCATATTCTTTGACCTTTTTGTTTTTATTTTGATATAAATATACTTTATTACAATTTAAATAACCCAAGAGGATATGCTCATCCAAGTTATCATAATAATTAACACAGGAATAAAGTAGTGACAACATATTTTATTCTAGATATATAATTATTTATTTAAACTATTACTATACTATTTTAACATATAATATATACAACCTTAAACATCTTCAATGATAGTTGAATGTGCATTAACAGAAAAAAATACATATTCTTTTATCAAATGACAGTGGCAAATATATTTAAGTGATTTCATTTTTCTATACAGATTATTTTTATGTTCAAATAGACAGAAAGTGAAATATTCAGGAGCTAGCTTAAAGTATGAAAGTAAGGCACCACAACACTTATATTTTGGAGGAACTGTTTGTTTTTTTTATATGTGGAATATCCACATATAATGTAATTTCTGAGATCAGGTAGTAAGGAATTAAATAATTTAGGTTGGGTTGTTTTACCTATGAGCGGCACTTTTTTGCACACCATGGGCTAAATGGCCAGACCACATGGACCCCAAAGGCTTAGAGAAGGTTGGCAGAGTGGACCCACTGAAACAACTGTTGGGAGACAGATGGTAGCTTCCCGTCAAGGCTATCCAGTGTGGTCTTTAACGTGCATAGGGTATGGCTCTCCCACACAAGGGGCAACAACTTAACGTCCAATCTGACGGACAGAATCCTTTCCAAGCCCATCGTTGTCCCCTACTGACCGTGGGCAGGCCGGGGAATTTTGTGGAGATAAATCTCAACGCTGACCCAGCTGGAACTCAAACCTAGGAACTACAGATTATGAGCCTGGTGCGCTACCTAAATAACTTAGGTGCAAGATATAGTGATTGTGAAGTATTTTTTTTTTGTCTTGAGAACCATGTATGTCATTTCTTCATTTCACAAATAATATTTAAGTTTTTATTTGAAACTCAGAATTATGTTTATAAAGATAAAGCATAAGCTTGCACATATAGAGGTATCTTAAAGGAAATATATATAATAAATACCGTGAATTAAATATATGTTTAATTTCTATCAATTTTTACTCCAAGATAATCAATCTCTTTGACATTTTCTATTGGATTACATTTACAGTCAATCATTTTAGAACAACTAAGGTCATTGACAACATGTCATTACTTTAAATTTCTGCTTTCAAAAAGTTCAGAGTTTATTTTTTTGACCTCAGCAATTTCGTTCTTCAGCACATGCATTGAATTAATAAAATAATCGATTTGTATGAAGACAAATCAGCAGACGTTTTTAACTCCTTAATATTTTGTCTGATTTCACAGATAGAAGTTTTCAGGAAATCATCAAACTTCATACCTGAACTATCATCCTCTACACAGTCTCTTGCTTTCAAGTCTAGCAATGCTCCCACATCAGAGCCCAGGTCAGGGTGAGCGGGAAGATGCTCACATTTCCCATCATAGGCACCAAATTTGCACTGTAAACACATATACTTTTTCTTCTTCGTTTTACTTAGAGTGTAGATATCACTCTCAGTAAAAGCTTCACATGAATAATGATAGATTGTTCTACATTTAGTACTATTATATTGCACAAATTTATTAGCTTCCATACCACGCTTTATATAATAAAGGCATCTTGCCAGACAAACTCAGGAGTTATATCAGTGCTCAAGTGTTGGATTTGTACAGTTGTAACTTAATGTCAATTCATTACTATTGGATTTAAAATCAGTATTCTAGATACACTTCCTTTTTTTATTATGATGCCTATTTGATTTTAGCAGTTTCATTTTGCAGCAGGCAGTCATAGGTACTGTGATGATCCATGCATTAACTTTTCCTTAACCAGTTTTACTTTATTTAGGTTAAATTTATAATTTTGGGAATTATTTTTGTCATCCCGATCTGCTGAAGGAGTTGCTCATGCGCAACTCTGACTTTTGATTGACAGTTACTAATACACTTGTTAAGGACATACCCCCTCTTGTGTCATAGCTAGCATGCAATGTTTTTCCCAGAATGCAACACATGTCAGTTGTATGCTGCATGCATACTAAGTGATGTTAGGTCACGGAGTAGTAGGAAGATAGATAGTAATGATAGAGTGATGATAGTGGAGTTAGTATGTTAAGAGTTAGTAGTGGAGATAGTCAGAATGAGATAGAGAATGATGTTAACTGAGAAGTTCGTCATTTTTGGAGATGTTTAAATGATCTTTTATTTGCTCAGACTCTCTTTACTAGACTCTCTTTTATATGGGGAGTCGTGAATATTTCGGAAATAAACTTTTTTTACATGAATATTTTGACTTTGCTATTTTTTCTCTTGAGTAATGATAATTGATTTTGATTAGATTTAATTTTAAAAATTTGACAATCTTTTGATTTCTTCCTCAATAAGTAATGCCAATATATCTAACGAACCCTCACTTAACTTATTTGGCAAGTTAATATTGCCTGGTGTCTGATATGTTATCCATATTTTTAATTTAATTTGGATCAGTCAAAAGGTTCCAAAGAGAAAAAGTTTAAAAATCATTTGGAGTGTCACAGTACCTTACAGGTATCTATGAAGTGCCTTGTGGTATGCAATATTTTGACCAGCCAAGGTTATGTTTGGGATTGCTTTTGTGTATCTCTTAGGTTGTTGCATTTATGATGTATTTATGAATGAGTCTTTGTGTACAATTTGCCTCACCATGTTTTCAATTTTCTGTATGATTTTTTATGATATTTGTCTTCTTTATCTGTTTTGTAGATATAATTTTTCTGGTAATTACAAAAGACCTGTTTTGTTGTGTATCACATATTTCTCAAAAGAGATCTTTTCAGCACTGTTTTCTTTTGAAGTAATGGTTGGTGAGATTCATACAGAATTATGATTAACGTTGTAATGGATTTATGATATACCTCAACATTCAAAATTATTTTGAATGTTGAGGTTTTAAATGTTGTTATTTTGAATACCTGGAAACAAGTTCGATATCAAGGAATGGCAATTCATCAGTTTGTTCATGTTCAGTTGTTACTTAAATCAAGTGTAAAACATTATTAAATTTGTCTTGCAACTGTTTTTAATCATGTTCATTAATTGGTACAAAAACAACCATGAATATCATTATACAGACTAATATTTTACTGTCTTCAATGCGATATTTAGTGATATTCTTCAATATACCTAATGATGATAAATATGATGTTATAGGAACCCCACATATCTGGTAAAAACTACCATGATTTTCAAAATAATCATTACACTGGGCAACACAAAAAAAGGATTTGAAATGAAAATATCCAATCTTTACTAATTTTGAGGTGCTGAACACGAAAATGACAAAATTTGTTGATTGACTCTTGTTTAGGAGAGACAGAGATGGTCATGTATAAATGACTTAGTCCACATTGAGTACTTAGGTAACCATTTTGCAATGCTGTATTTTAAATTCCTGATTGCAACAGATTGCGTTATATTGCATCAGCTCGCCATACACACAACCCCCCGGAGGTAATGCATCAATGTCTGATGCAACGTAGTTGAGCCATGACATCGCAACTTTACGATTGCGGACAAAAGATGATGCAATCGTTAGCTGTAAGCGACACCTCACAGGGTAAGCAAGTCTTTTGAGCAACTCCCATTTACCCCTGAGTCATAAGTACAACACAAGTGATCCTTGCAATTTTAATCCAGCAGTAGTGATGCCTTGTAACTGTATTAATAGTACAGATACATTTTGTTACATTTGCAGGGAAGTGACATTTGCAAGCCAGAAAAGGGCCATCACTCCAATAGTGAAAGTGGAGTATGTTTTATTTTGGATGCAAGATCGGGAACCAGGACAAGGACTGGGCCCCATACATATGCTACATTACGAGTGAAAGAGATCTTCCCTAGTGGCTGAAAAGCGAAAAAGTGGTGATGCTGTTTGCTGTTCCTAAGGTTTGGAGAGAGCCAAGCAATTATGCAATTGACTGTTACTTCTGCATCGTTCCACCTGTTTCTGGAGCCATCACAAGGAAAAAGAAGTGCACAATAGCGTACCCGAATATACCATCTGCTCTCTGACCAGTTCTGCACGCCGAAGGCCTTCCTATTCCCGAACCTCCAAAAGAATTTTCCATCAGTTCAGACGATGAGGAGGGAGGTGAACCGATGTTGGGTTCTCCACAGACTTCTATGTCTAATCATGATCCATACATCTGCTATGGTGCATCATCTGCATGACACATTCTCACCAAAGAAGAAATGAAAGACCTTGTTCACGATCTGGAGCTGTCCAAGGCCAAAGCAGAATTACTTGAATCAAGACTTAAAAAATGGAATCTTCTCAAGGAAAATGTCTAAGTGACTTGGTTTCGAACTCATCATGAGCAGTTTGTGCCTTACTTCAGAAAGGAAGATGACCAGATGTTTGACAACCTGCTTTAGGGTGATGAGAAATAGGCTTGGGACATGGTTCATCTGGTGTCAACTAAATTCCTCAAGAATGTCAGGGCAGACAATTATAAGAAACTGGTCAAGGACATGTCTCTGTATCACAAGCTAGCTGCAATATGTCCTTAAAGATCAATTTTCTCCATTCCCACTTAGATTTTTTCCCGACAACTGCAGCATGGTTAGTGATGAGCATGGTGAATATTTTCACAAGGCATTGCAACAATGGAGAAATGATACCAGGAAAACTTTGGGTTGGGTTGTTTTACCTCTGAATGGCACTTTTTTGCACACCATGGGCTAAATTGCCAGGTCACATGGACCCCGAAGGTTCAGAGAAGGTTGGAGGAGGGGACCCACTGGAACAGCTGTTGGGAGACAGATGGTAGCCTCCAGTCAAGGCCATCCAGAGTGTTCTTTAATGTGCACAGAGTATGGTTCTCCTGCACACAGGGCCATGGCTTAATGTCCCATCTGACGGACAGTGGTCTTTACAAGCCCACTGGTGTTCCCTACTGACCGTTGACAGGGCGGGGAATTTTGTGGAGATAAATCTCAATATGACCCATACCAGGAAAACTGGTCCACTTCAATGTTGGCTGACTACTGTTGGATGCTCGCCAGAGATGATCCTGAGCAGCTGTACAAGTGACAGGTAAAGCAACATCGGAAGTAGAAGCAGAGTTTTACCGATACATGTCATATGTACATATTACTCTATTATATAAGAAACTATTGTGAATGGTTGTGATGGAAAATTGTGTCAAAGTGAGAGTAGATTGTCTTATCAAAATTTGTGTAAGCATACTTTTACTTTATTTTATGTTCAACTATGTGTAAATGACGTAAGAAGTATCCTATTGTTCTGAATTTGCTTGTCAAAATCTGTTAGGTCAAATTTTGACTCCCTTTGGGAGGGGGAGTTGTGATGGTTCACCCATTCACTTTTATTTTTCCTTAACCAGTTTTACTTTATTTACGTTACATTTATCAGTTTGGGGATTATTTAATTTTTTGGACTGATCTCAATTCGTTTCTGAGAGCGTAGGAGTTGCGCATGCATAACTCCGACCTTTCGATTGACAACCGCTAATGTGTATGTTTATTAGGACTCTCTTGTGTCATAGCTAGTGCAGTTGTCAGATCATGCAAATGTCTTTTCCAGCGTGCTACAGCCATGTTCTGGAGTTGTACACACATTATAACTAAGTAACGTTAAGTTACATTGTCAGATGGAGTCAGTGTTGTTAGAGAGTGGTGACGATGGGTCACGGAGTGAAGATGTAGTAGCAGAGTTATGTGAATCAGTGTAGACAGAGTTTTTGTCCGAGATGATGTTACTTTAGATAGATGTGAGTTGCTAATGTATTCAACCATCGAGTTTGGCAAGTTGAAATTTTGGAAATAAACTTTGTTTGCTTTAGAAACTTTTGAATTTTTGCTATTTTTTTTCTCTTGAACTATGTTAGTTAATTTTTTGATTGAATTTAAACTTTAAACTTGACAATCATTTTTGAATTCTTACTCTATAAGTAATGCTCAATAAATACATTTATGAAACTTTTTTCGATTTGATTTGGCAAGTTATTATTGCCTGGCACCCGACAGAGCTAGCCGGAATTTGAATAAATTTGAATCAGACAAAAGGTCCAACCTAAAGTTAATAATCTTTGGAGCATTACATTACGTCCCCCCTCCATCATTGACGTGGACTCATGCACCCCATGGGCATACAAATTTGCAGTCTTCCATTCCTTCACACATCACTGTGTCTTCAAATGAGCAGTTGCTTGAAAAAGAAATTCAAAACATTCATTCCATTGCTGCTTCCCATGGCTACAATTCAACAACAATAGACAAATTAATCAGTAAATATAGAAACAAGAACAGAAGAAATTCGGCTCTCCTCCCAATTACCGACCCCGAACTTACAACCTTTGCAGGACCTATTTCTTACGTTCCTGTCCTATGTGAATCAGTCCGCAAATTACTCAGAGCTCAAAATATCAAAACTGTTTTCAGCCCAGCTCCAAATCTGAAGAAATTAATCAAAAGGGACAGGGACAATTTTAGCCTACTTCAAAAATCAGGCGTATACTGATTTCCCAACATTTGCCAGATAATTCCATTGTTTACTACATCGGCAAAACCATATGCACTTTACAAGAGAGGTTCACAGAGCACCAAACTGATGTCAGCCAAAAGAAGCTAACGATGGCTGCCACCGAGCTAACAGTACAACACACAGCAACAATACACTGGGAGCATGCCACACTGGTTTGCATGGATGTCCACTTTCTACAGAACCCTAGTCTGCAAGGCTATTGAAATAATGTCCTCGCCCATCTCCACCTGCAACCGAGACATTGGAATTGCCCTTCATGACATGTGGAAAGAAGCTCTTTGTCTAAACAGACCTAACGCCACCATATAGTGTCACTTCACTGAAGACCGAGTGCTGTCATTTTTCTGAAAAGCTTCCGAGTTTTCCCCTAAAAACTTTTAACATGCAAATAGTTTGAAGGATAAACTTTAAAATTTTATTGCTCAATGACAGAGAATTTTAAGTTATTTTCAATTAATTTATTTTAGTTTTACAAAGCAAATGCATACATTTTATTATTTATAATAAAAAAAATTGGGCTTAAGTTCAGTATAGAGAAAATTATTTCATCTGCATTAGATGTTTTTATTCAACTGGTGTATGCAAAGAAAGTTATTCATATTGCATAGATAAATAAACAGATACTGCATAAAAAGAATTAAAAATATTTGAATAGTAATTTTTTTGGTTTCGGCATACTATTTCAAGTCATATATACACTTTGACTATTTATTTGGAGTATCAAATACAAACGTGTTATACATTAATACTCAAGTAAAACTACCTGCAAAGCCTTGTGATGAACTTCTCCTGGTTCCTCAAATGAGCCATCAGGATTTTGCCTCTGTATAATCCACTTCAAACCATTTACTATAACATCAGAATCAATATCAATGTATGGTTCTGCCTGATGTAGTGATTTTATGGCATAAGCAGTTAACCTGTAAGATACATTAACAGATTTAAGCATTTCAAACATTTTAAATTTTACTTTTTGCCATACTTTTATTTTGCAAATTTTATCTGCTTCTTACTAAACACTGGTGCTGAATATTAAAGGATAATGTCATTTCCCAAAAAGTATAAACTGGTGATATGAAATGTGGTCCCTTATATAATTTTGAATGTGCAAACAGTTACAATCATTTCCATTCCAACCTTCCATTTACGTTGGGTAGCAATTTCATTTCACCATGCTACAAAGACATATATGGATGACTACACAGTCATGGTGGAGAGTGATGGGATGGAAGTAGGCTAATCCATATATTAATATGTCTTATTAAAACACATTAAGGTATACAATGGTTTTAAATATATCACAAAATGCCCTCTCAAAAAAAATTTGGAGAATATTTGTAGACTAATCCCATAGCTACAATTATTCAGGATAACTTCTATCTGTCTGTAACATCAATATAACATATAGAATCGGTGATGCAACTATCTCTATTACAGACAGGGGCCACAGGAATGAGTTTCAAGACATACTGGGTCTGCTCAAATGAGATTTATATGCACAAAGCCCAATGGTTTATGTCACCCGACTTTTTTCAAAAAAAGAGCTCACTGAATATGATGCAGACAGACAATACCACTTTCACAAATGAGTACAAATCATTTGAACACCGATTCTTAATGCGAGTTCATCTGGAGATAACAGGGATTTGGGATGTTTTATCTCTGAGTGGCACTTTTTTGCACACCATGGGCTAAATGGCCAGGTCACATAGACCTGAAGGCTCAGAGAAGGTTGGGGGAAGAGACCCACTGGAACAGCTTTTGGGAGACAGATGGTAGCCTCCTGTCAAGGCCATCCAGCATGTTCTTTAACGTAGGGTATGGCTTTCCTGCACACAGGACCATGGCTTAATGTCCCATCCGATGGATGGCAGCCTTTCCAAGCCCATTGGTGTCCCCTACTGACTGTGGGCAGGGTGGGGAATTTTGCAGAGATAAATCTCAATGCTGACCCAGCTGGGACTCGAACCTGGGAACTACAGATTACGAGCCCATACATGGCGCGCTACCAATTGAGCCACACCCGCCCCAAGAGATAACAGGGGAAAAAAAACTAGTATAAAGAGATTGAGTGATAAAAACGGTAAGGTCATTGAAGATGAAAATTCTGTCCTGGCAAGGTTGGCTAAGCATTTTTCAAACATATTCTGAACAATATAGTTAGCTTTACACCCAATTTTTTTTAATGAAAATAAATACATTTTTCATTGTTGGCTCTATACTATAATCTGAAATTACCTTGACTATTTCAAATTTAAAATTACACCAATCACCAGGGATAGATGAAATTATTACTGAAATGCTTAAAGCTGGGTTTCTGTTGTCTTATGGCTGATTGAAATTTTGAATATTTTCTAAAATAAAGGTGTTGTCCCTACAGATTTTACTTCAGGTTCTATATTCTTATTTTAAAAAAAAAAGGTATCAACTCCACTAATGGCATCAACAACGAAACTGTGTTGAGTGTACTAGCTAAAGCCAATGGACAAGAAGTTGTTATAGCAAGCGAACATCTGGCTTGGCAGGAGCACACTCAGCAAGCCTACATTCAACTTTAGATGTTTCATCCAGGAATGCAATGATAGAATATTCTCATCACAACCAATATGTGAGTATTATCAAGAATTTAATGTTCCATATACCTTATTAGTAAAGGCAGCACATCAGTCTTTACTAAGAGGAAGTAATATTGTGCTTTGAAGTAGGAGTTGAAACTACTGTATGCTCTAAACTACAATGATGTGAATTAGATAAATTGCACCCATATCTATGCTTATGTATGCAACTAAGGGCATTTAAATTGTTTTAAATAGTGAAATTCGTGATTAAATTTATTTAATTAGTCATCATTGTACAACTAATTTAATTAATATGGTAGATCATCTACCTCTACTTCATTTTCAATTATTGCTTGTGCCAAAGCTGTTGTTTGGTTCTGTTTTTCTGTATCTAGTTTATGTTCTATCATTCTTTGTTCTATCTTTCTCCTATGTGACTGTTTTTTTCTGTAATTTATTATGTGGGTGTGATATTTCACTCCTCTGGTAGGTTTGATTGGCACTAGTGTAATTGCTTGGATGCTGGACAATTCCCATTTTAGCATGCTTTTCACTGAAGGTTATGTCTTTATGTCCTGTGACACATAAATAAGGGTAGTTTTACTGTATTTGAGCATAAATTCATGCGAAATTTATCAGATACATCGAATACTCAATTATTAATCAACTAAGGTTATTTATGTATCGATTATTAGTTTATTATATTTATTAGAAATTAATTTTATTTTCATTAATAGCATAGAGTATGCATGATATGGACTTTGATCATGGCTGCTATAAACTATTTCTTTCCGTACAACATGACAAGGTCTGCCACTACTGAAGTCCAAGCACTTTCTCGAAAAAGCATGGTAGAGGCTGAATGGCAATTCTTTTTGTTATCTCTGTAATTATAATGCTAATTTGATCATTATATCGATTGAGATTTTTAGTTATTAATATTTAGACTTTTTTTAATTTTCATTAATATAGAGTATGCAAGACACTGACTGTGTGGATTAACAACATCACTTCCTGTGTGGATTAACAAGGTCCACCACTATTGCAGTCCAAGCAATTGCTCGAAAAGGAACGGAAAGGTGCTGCAAGGCAATTATTTCTATTTTAATTTATACACTTATATCGATTAATGCACTTATATCGATTAAATGCTTATTAATTATTTTTGATTAACTTCAATTGCAACCATTTTATAGCACAGGGACCTTGAGTTTGCACCTGTCCAGTTCCACCCCACCCTCGAACCATTTCTGGTAGAATCCAATATTGGTCTCCCTGTCCCCATGAAAATCAACAGAGCTCAATGCTGAATAGTTATTTTACAGTTCCCATTAGCAATTTATCAATATTTTTTTTACCTAATAACAAGGAACTTTGTTTTTGTATCGATTTTTTAAATTAATATTTAGATTTTTATTTTAATTAATATTATAAAGTAAAGTATGCACGGCATGGACTTTAATCACTCTGCCACAACCCATTGTTTCCCATGTGCATGACAAGATTCATCACTATCATAGTCCAAGAACTTTCTCAAAAAAGCACATGGATGTGTTGCACTACAATTATCAATTATTAGCAATTAACTTCACTTGCAAAGATATTACAGCCTTTTGGACTTTGGTCATGCACTGGCATGGTCCCACCCCACCCTTGAACCATTGTGAGTAGAATCCAAAATTGGCCTCCCTGTCTCCACAAAATGATTGGAGCTCAAAGAAGGGTGGTCATTTTATGGCTCCCATTAGTGAATTATCAATGAAACATTTTTCTAATAAAGAGGAGACTGAAAACTATAAAGCATTTACTTACATATCGCAATAAATGACTAATGTTTTTTAACATTATCTCTCATTATATACAATGGCAAAATAAGCACTACAGAAAAGTGTTGGGTGTACTTCATAATTTCTATCCATTATGATTCCAGAAGCATGAATTACATATGTGAAACATGAACTAGATTGTATTAACTTGATAGTGACACTTTTGTGACAACAATACTTGAAATGCCAGCTGCTATGAGTGAGATGCAAACCAAATGCACACAAAAAAGCCAAATTCAAACTCATCAACTTTCCACTTTCTAACCCAGTACAAGGCAAGTGTTTAGTGGAGAAAACCAAAAGTCACAGTGGTGACATTTCTGTGCATCAAATTGGACTTAATTCTTAACTCTATTTTATATAGTAACTCCCCGCTGCCAATCTCATAATCTGCAATTCCATGGTTCGTCTCCCAACAGGGAAAATTCTCTGCTAATCTCCATTCTCCTCTTAGCAAGAAATTCTTCCATTGTGCTTGAAAAGGCTGCTGCCTGTCTGATGGGAATTTTTCCATGGCCCCATGTATAAGAGAGACATATCATATGTACCTTAATTAAGACATTTGATGGCTATGATAGGAGGATTCCATCTGACTCTTAACAGCTGTTCAGTGGATCCCCTTCAGCAAACTTCTCTGAACCTTTGGGACCTTGTAACTTTAAATAATTCTGTGCACTAATCAATAATTTTTTAAAGATGTTAGAGTAATTTACAATAGAAATTTTATTTCAAAAGTTTATTTTGAAGCACATTGAATGTCAGTTTAACTGGGCAATCTTTGAAAATCAAATGAATTGCTCACAAAGATTGTTTGCAATACACACACAAAAAAAGTATTCTGCCACTTCTTCTACAGCTATGACGTGAAAATTTGATGTAAATTCCTTGCCTCTAATACCTCTCTGCTCACCTACATAACTATCATATTTACAAAACAATGGAACAAAACACATATTCCACTCTGATAAATATACACAGAGAAGCTGATTTCAAAGACTATCGTACTTCAGGGCCTTGTGTTCTTCATTCATGAAAATAGAGTGATATAAATATGAGTGGAGCCTTCCAGTACAAGCTTCCATCAATGATATTTCTCAGTTTCATTTTTTTATCATGCCTCCAAGAGCACACTGCAATTATTTTAGAGAGAGAGGGTGCAGTTGGCATGGTCTGCAGCATGCTAGGGTAGTAATTAATAATATTGAGTTGAAGGTTTGAGTCCCACTTGGACAATGTTGAAATTTATCTCTGCCAATCACACCCTGCAGTCAGTCACAAAGAGGGTACTGATGGGATTGGAGAAGGCCAATGCCTGTCATATGGGACATAAAGCTCTAGTACCCTGTGCAGTACAGCAATACCCTGTGCACATTAAAGAACATATTGGATGACCTTCACTGGAAGTTTCCATCTGTCTCCTAACAGCTGTATAGTGGGTCCTCTTCCCCCATCATTCTCAGAGTCCTTGGGTTCTTGTGACCTTGCTATTTAGCACACTGTGTGCCAAAAAGTGATATTAAGAGGTAAAACAACTCACCCATTTAGATACGGTTTAATAACTTAACCTTCTTCTGTATGAAACTGTCTTTAAAATCCATTTTTAACCATATATCTGTAAGGCTGTTGGGGGAGATGCAAAATGCCCTTATTCTGCCACTACCCCTGGTGTATCTTCTTCCTAATCTAGCTACAAAGCATAGAGTCAAAACTGTTTTAAGTTCGCTTTCAAGGAGTTGGATTAATCTAGTCAGGCTTTTTACAACAGAAAACAAAAATAATGGGGTGTTCAAAAGGGATTTTCTTTTTCTTTCTTCAGTTAATTTCTTCAAAATTATACCCAAAAACATTGCTGTCACCAAGCAATGTGTTACTCTCCTATCACATTCGAATGTATCTGGGTTTTATTTTTTTTTCAGATAAATGGCCGTCAAGTCCAATAATGGAGCAGCAAGTATGGATATAAATGCCTTACAAACATAATAAGTGGTTACGAGGTACTTGCAAATGTGGTGTCATAGGATTCCCCTTCCCACCACTACCAATATTTCCATAATTCTCCGATTTATATAGGGCTAAATATTATAAGGTTTACTACAGAAGGAGAAACTACCATTCAACAATAAGCAAAACTATACAACATATTTAAATGTGGGGAAAAAAATCACTTGTTTTAAACTCTCTAATAATATCATATGGAACATAGTAATGCCATAAAGTGGTCATTTTTATGATAGGCCCTAGGCCCTGCACTTCACTTCTTTCAGGTATTTCGGGATCATGCTAAGTTGATCAGTCATTTCTGAATAAGTTTATTCAGAACTGAACTACATCCAAGCTTATTCAGAATTTAAACCTGATCAACCTAGCACAGAATTAAACCTTTTACAACCAGAAAGACAAATGTGAACTCCTATCCCCACACCAAACAATACAAAAACTAAATACAGTGGGCCTTCATTATAGGCTGCTCGCTATACCGCGCACTCGGTTATAGCGTGGGCGATGTTCGTGATAGGTTCAAACATGTTTATACAGGTCTGTGTGGCGTTACTGAGTATCGCATTTTATTGTTACTGCGTATTGAGTAATTGTGTATGTATTGAGTTCCTGCATGTATTTTGAATAGTGTTTAATTATTATATGCATAATGAGTAAAAGAAAAGCTTACAGTGTGAAAGAAAAGCTTGACATTATTGCTAAAGTAAAGAGCGGAGTTTCGAAAGCAAACATAAGAAGAGAATACGGCATACCTGAAGGAAGTGTAAGGGGTTGGATGGCAGAGGAGACAAAACTGAATTGATTTGTTGATAAGCTTGACCAAGATGCTGGGCTTACTCGAAAAAAGACAAGACTTGGAAAAAATCAAAATGTTGACGATTGCCTCTATGCATGGTTTGTGCAAAAAAGAAGTGAAGGTATTCCCGTATCTGGAACTGCTTTAAAGTTGCAAGCTGAAAAATTCCACGTAAGCTTAAAAGCAGAAGGAGATTTTAAGGCTTCTGACGGTTGGTTGTGGTGTTGGCAAAAACGACATGGCATCTTCCAAATTTCCATTTCTGGTGAAGCAAAGTCTAGTGATATTGAAGGCGCTGCAAAATTTTCCAAACAGTTCACAATTTCCATTAAGGAAGAAGGGTATACTGATGTTCAAGTTTATAACTATGATGAGACTGCATTATATTACAGAATGTTGCCAAGTAAAACCTTAGATCTAAAAAGTAACCCACAAAAGGCAGGATTAAAACTAAGCAAGGAAAGGATAACAGCTTTATTTTGTGTAAATAAAGCTGGTAATCACAAGTTGACGCCACTCATTATAGGTAAAAGTCAAAACCCACGATGTTTCAAGTCAATCAATATAAAATCTCTGCCAGTTGTTTATAAAAACAGCATAAAAGCTTGGATGACTTCTAACATATTTCATGACTGGTTTCACAAATTCCTTTGTTCCCTCTGTGCGAAAATTTCTGAGAGGATTGAGTCTAGATCCAAAAGCTTTGCTTCTCTTAGATAATTGCCCAGCTCATCCACCGGCTGATAACCTTGTGTCTGATGATGGTAAAATAAAAGTAATGTATCTTACAAAAAATACTACTGCTCTTATACAACCCTTAGATCAAGGCATTATTAGTGCTTTCAAAACAAATTACAGAAGAGAAATGATGAAGTCATTATTAGCATCAGACATTGACGTCAACATATTTTTTAAAAAAATGGATCTCAAAGACGTGTCCTACAGTATTGGACTTGCCTGGCAGGCAATCACATCAGAGACAATTAGAAACTGTTGGAAAAAATTAAATGAATCTAATAATCAAGTTGATCTCGACCAAACCACAACACATTCAGATTCAGCTTCAGATAATATCTTCACTGAGGCTAAAATTTCTCATATCCGGGAAATATTGAATGAGCCAGAAATAACTAATGATTCTTTGACTGATTGGTTAGATGTGGACACTAGAGAAGATAGTATCTGTCAGAATATTACTGATGAAATGATTATTGAATCCATTTGCGGTGACGAAGATTGTCAAGAAGAAACAGAAAATGATGATGAAAGTGCCAGTGGGATAGCTGATATACCGCCAACAACCAAAGAAGCAATAACAGCCATGGAAACTGTTATAAAATGGGCTGAATCACAAGAAAATATTAACAGTGTCAGATTGTTGCAATTAGCATCTTTCAAAAGGGAAATGATACAGAAGTTATCAAAAAGCAAACAAATAAAAATTACTCACTTTTTTAAGTGATGTTTTGTAATTGAAATGATGTCGAATACATAGATTTAAGTTATAGATAGTGTTTGTTTTTACATATTTTCAAGCGTACCTTATGTACGTAAATAAAATAATAAATATATGTACTTATTAAAATGTATAACTATGTTATGTGAATTTTAATAAAACACTTAATAAATAAATTTTTTTTTATTAAATACACCATCCTGTGGCCAAGTGGTTAGCGCGCTTGGCTGCTGATCTAAGGGACCTTTCGAGCCCCGGATAAGGCATGGATGTGCGTATTGTTTTTCTGCTGAGGTCCTGCCACCCTCTCAGATCTTCTATTGTGGCATATAAACTGACAGGCTCCTGTCAGACCTCTGTGGCAAGCAGCTGCTTGAGGGGGTATTTATTTATTATTTTTTATATATATAGTTGATGGGATGTTTCAGTATATAGCTCAAATCATTCTGAGTAAATTTATTGTGTCGCCACCACGCCGCTCGGTATAACACGGGTGTTGTTTCCCGCCCAACATGCGCGTTATATCGGGGGTCCACTGTATCTTAATCTATCTAATGTACAATTGGAAACAACTGAATCAGACGTACTAGAAAAGGGTTGGAAATTTGCATACCTGATCCCAATAATAAAATTTGAAAGTTTAATACCCAAAATAGAACAAACAATATGCAAAATACCTAACATATATAAAAAATAGAGAAAATTTTAAGATATATCGAAGCATAATACATCAACTTCAGAATCACAAAGAGAAAAACTCTCAAAATTAAGAAATTAAGATATTAAATCAATTAAAAATAATCTTGAAATTAAAATTATATTAGCTGATAAGAAAGTAATACTAAATAAATCAGATTATGATGAAAAAATAAATACAGTATTACATCTCTTGAAAACAATCCTATTCTGAACACTATCAAAAGACTAGCAGAATTAAAAAAGGTATATGTACAAGGTAAAGGAGTAATATCTGAGAAACAGGCAAATTGAACTATGTGGCAATTCAAGTTATATTCATAAATGAGCAGTTATAGCTCTCCTCAAGAATTTATTTCTTAAATGCAAATACAGCTAAAAATCGTGTAATAAATAATAAATAAATCGTGTAATATTAAATTTTTACAAACTATAGCTGTGAGTGTAGTTAATTATAAAAAAGGATTTGGAAGACAATTAAAGTTCAATTTTGGGAAACCTGATGAATAGAAACTGTTAAATTATATATCAATATAAATAAAACTTATTTCTGAATAATAAAATTACCTGAAACAAGAATTTTGTTTCATAATTCTTTTCAGTATGCTGTATTTTAAAACGTGAATCTTGGACTGCAAAATCCCATGAATGTGAATTCATGGGATTTTGTGTTGAATTTATGAAGTGGAGGAACACTTTCTTGACTTTTTTTTTACTGAACACTATGCACTTTTAGAGTGTTTACATTTTGTGGATCTTGGCAAAGGTTGCTGCTCCAAGGCTAAAAATCTTCTATATTCTCAGAGTGGCAAAACTAAAACACTAGGGGAGGGGGGTGGGAAATTAAATCTATATTTAAATCACTCGATATAAACTTATAATTTATCTAAAAATTAAATTTTACCAGGGTGGGGGATTTAAAAAACCTTGTGTAACACAGAGAGGAAGGGTGGGGATTAAAAAAAACCCTATATTTAAACACACTATGTTTAGACTTTCTCACAGAGAGAGAGAGGAAGGGGGTGGGGGTTAAAAAGTCCTTGACAAAAATTGTAGAGGGAGCTTGAATGCCATCCCAAGGAAATCCTTTTTGCTTCCCAACTCTCAATTTTTCCAGACCCAACTCATTCATTCTTAGGAAACAGAAGGAAAAAATAAAAAAAAATAAAGCAACATTAAAAACATATCTGTAACAAGTTTTAAGTCATCCCTGTAAGAGAAAAATAGTGAAGATGTACCATAACTCCAAAAAAAAAAAGATAATGATTTATATATCTATGGAAATAAAAATCCACTATCTATGGAAAAATCTAGCTACCTACGCCAGAAAGATTATAAAGTATAAATGAAATACTAATTGAAAGAATTGAACAGATCCCATGACATCAAAATTGGGCTGAATCTAAGTGCAAGCACACTGTATGCAAGATAGATGTTAGCAATTATAATGATATCTGCATCTTGAATTCTACCATGACGTAGTTAATGTACTTAATTCCCAGAACAAATATGGTTTCAGTCCTGGGACATTATGCTATGAATGCTGGGATAAATGATACAAATAATTCCAGAAATACTGAAACAGGTTTAAGTAGAAAAGAATGATTAAAATGAAAAAAAAAAATAGATATACATACTTGAAATTTGCTTTCAAAATCTTCTGATTTAAAAAAAAACACTGTTGTTGTTTATTTTTTGAGAGAATTCCGAAATTTTAAGAAAAAAATATGTTGATAATAGTTGAAACTCGCAAGCTAAAATCAGAGGGTTGCTTCAAGATGTAGGAACAAAAAGATGGAGACCAGTTGGGTTGTTTTACCTCTGAGCGGCACTTTTTTGCACACCATGGGCTAAATGTCCAGGCCACATGGACCCCGAAGGCTCAGAGAAGGTTGGGGGAAGGGACCCATTGAAACAGCTGTTGGGAGAGAGATGGTAGCCTCCTGTCAAGGCCATCCAGTATGTTCTTGAACGTGCACAGGGTATGGCTCTTTTGCATATGGAGCCACTTTAAGTCCTATTTGATGGACGGCAGCCTTTCCAAGCCCTTCAGTGTCCCCTACTGACCATGGGCAGGGCGGGAAATTATACAGAGATAAATCTTAATGCTGACCCAGCTGGGACTTGAACCTGAGAACTACAGATTGCGAGCTTCGTGTGCTACCAACTAAGCCCCCCCCCCCCCCCCCTCTGCCTGGAGACCAGTAATATAGCATATAACTTCTATGGAATGGTGATCAGAGTGCTAAAATAAATCGCTTATGATTTAATTCTATGATTAATTACTGTACAAATAACGAATTTTTAAGTCCAGAGGAGCACTTACAATTCCTTAGAGTCAACAGTGCATTGAACTGTATAGTTCTTAAATTAGGTTCCTTATACTATCCTCTAACAGCATCCTTTTCCTCACAAAAGTGCTATAGAGAAGAAACTATATTTACCAGTTCAGATCTTGCAGTTGTAGTAACTCGCTGGCACAGGTACAGGTTATAGCTGTATTTCCTTCCGTTGTTAATAAGGGAATTACAGTTGATCTTCTTAGTGCAGGAGTCGACATCTACATGCTGTTGTTGCACACTATCAGTCATCAGTTGTAAGTTGAGACTGTTTTTGCAACCTAAGTTCCTCACTATTAGCTTCTGTATACCAATCCATTTTACTTAATGCATGGTGGAAGCCTCCGTTGAGGTTCTCGCTTTTCATACTTCTCAACTTACAACTGATGACAGCAGTGCAGCAACAGCATATAGATGTTGACTCCTGCACTAAAGAAGATCAACTATAATTCCCATATTAACGACGGAAGGAAATACAGCTAACCAGTACCTGTGCCAGTGAGTTACTACAACTGCAAGATCTGAACTGGTAAATAATAGTTTTTTTGCTCTCTATAGCACCTTTGTGAGGAAAAGGGTGCCATTAGAGGATAATATAAGGAACCTAATTTAAGAACTATACAGTTCAATGCACTGTTGACTCTAAGGAATTGTAAGTGCTCCTCTGGACTTAAAAATTCCATTATTTGTACAGTAATTAATCGTGGAATTAAATCATATTCTTATTACTGTGATTTGTAACTTAATTTAAATCACTTATATTGTATCTTAATAGAATGTCCACCAAATGGAAAATGTATTATTTTCTGAAGCATGAATTATTTACTTTTATGAGAGATGCGTAAAAAAAAAATTCAAATGGGAATTTCTATTCGTAGGAAAATCGAAGTTTAATTTCTTGTGTTAGTGATGATGACAAGTGCTCCTGTGGAAATTTGCATGCAATACAGCACTGATGGCTCTGGAGGAGTTAATGATATAGTAATAGATAGTGGTCATAGTATTATCCTAAATGGGCCCTTTCACAAAGCTATATTTGAACCTCATAGACAAGAGGAAACATTCTTCAAACTGTTAAATTAGTAAGTTAGTACAAACAAATATCACATATAAGTAAACTATTTCCTTTGATGCCATTGCCTGTATTATAGTAAGCTCACTGGACAAAAAATTAGTCACCCCTGGCTGAATGTCACCTAATAGAGCGCAACGCCTCTGTGCAACTGAAGAACAGCCAAAATCCTGTCTTGCATGGATGCCAATAGTGTGTGGATGTAGTGAACATCAATATTCATCTACTCGTCCAGCAGCAAATGCCACAGTTCAGCCAGATTGATCGGATGGCTGGGACAGTGCTTCACTCATTGCCACAAATAGTCACACAAATTTTCTACGGGATTCAAATCCAGGGATTTGGCAGGTCAGTTGAGCTGTTCAAAGGCTTCAGAATGCTTCTTGCACCAATCTGACACACTTCAAGCCCTGTGCACGCAGCAATTGCCATCTTGGAAGAATGGGGTATCCTTCTGGTGTTCATTGTGGAGATATTGCACAAAAGGCAACATGTGGTTGTCCAGTAGTTCCATGAGCCCTTCTGGTTCAAGTATGACATCACCGCAACCAAAGGATCCATTTCCTCATGTGAAACACCCCCAGAACATCACAGAGCCTCCTCCAGCTTGAAAAGAACCTTGCACACAGTCCACATGGAAGGCTTTATGCAGCTTACGATGTACCCGTCATCTCGCATCATTTGAGTACAAGAAAAAACATGACTCATCCAACAAGACCACATGCTTCCAAGAATTGACAGCCCAGTCTTTGTGGTGCCATGCCCACTGTAGCTGTGCAGCCTTGTGCAGAGCTGCTAACATGGGTCTCTTCCACGGTACTCTGCTCCAGATATGCATGGCATGCAGTTCCCTTCAGAGTGTTCGTTCACAAACAGTTTGTTGTAGGCCTGCATTGACTGACTGGAGCAATTCCTACCTCATTGCAAAGTGGTTTGCCCTAACAGTGCATCACACTACGACAGTCCCTATTGGTAAGCACAGTCTTTCTGCTGCAGTTCTGGCAATGATTTGTGGTGAACTGCGATGTATGCCACTACTGGAAGACCCTTTGGACAGCACATTTTGACACACCTGCAAAGGCAGCAACTTCTTGTACATGATGTCCTTTGGCTTGACCAAACACAATAACACCTTTTTGCCACTCATTCACATATTTGGCGGAACCCATGCTTCATGGAGCGAATAACACAACCACTTCTTGTCATTTGTACGAACCCCATAGCACACGGCACAGCTATTTGTAGGATATTACTGGTGCGCCCTCTGTTTCTGTCGAATGGACGTAACCCTCTTACAGCGGAAGATGACAATTTTTTTTTGTCCAGTGAGCTTAGTTCAATATCATTGGCTTCATTCACAATCTCAATGTCTCCTCTTCAACTGAAAAGAATTGAAGAGATATCCAATGACACCAAAATTGGACAGACTCTGAATGCAAGCACTCTGCATGCAAGACAGAGATTAGCAATTATATTGACAGTTACATCTTGCATTCTATCACGACCTAGTTTACCTACTTAATTCCCAGAACAAATGCAGTTTTGGTTTCAGTCCTGGGACATTGCACTATGAAAGCTGGGATAAATGACAAAAAAAAAAATGATCTGCAAACGTGCTAAAAGAAACTATCTTCTCTTTTATAAGTCAACTGTCTTTGATAGCGTAAACAATGTGCCATTGGGGAATTTTAACCCTCTCCTGCAGTTCATTTTCTTCATTTATTCCAATTAAATTAAAATGGCAACACTAATGCAAGCATATATTTATACAAACTATTATATTTTAAATTATAGCATACAAAAATCCAAATTAGGAGTCAGCTAACTGATGCACATTTAATTTTTTTCCCTTTGTAATGATAACATTTTTTACTTCTGTTCTGATGATAATGCTGCTCTAAATATTTGGACCTATAAATCTGTAATGTAATGATAAATTTTATAACAATACATACGATAAAAGTTACATCAAAGTATTTAAAGATCAGTAAGCATGGTAATAATGAAGTGCTTGTGACCTATCAACAGCTGAACCTGAGGAAAAAAAAATTGATTCTGTTTATAAACACCAATAGCATGTGTTTCAACCAACCATTGGCAGTAAGATATTTTATGTAAATATTCATACATACCATGTACTGCCACTTTTGTCTCGGTCTCCAAAAGTGCTAAAAGATCCATCTTCTCTTTTGTAGGTCAACTGTCTTTGATAGCCTAAACAATAAAGATACTCATTTTAAATAATTATATTTTTAGTATATTATAAATTTATATTTTACATATTTTGGCATGAGGCAACGAAGCAATATTTGTACACTGCTCAAAACAGCAGAAATGCACATTGTATTACTACAGATCCATATTTAAAACTCTATAACTTTGCAAATAAAGACTTCTATGAAAATGTCCCTGGAGGTAAATTCAGGATCTCAATAATCTCTACATCTTGAATTTTAGCAATATCTGTTCAGTATTCAGAGTTATGGATATTGGAACTTAAAATTGTATTCGATAAGAATATTTCAGCAAAACTAAATCATTATGCTAATAGATAGAGAGAGAAAGAACTTGAAATATTACACTATATACAGTTATTATTTAGGTGTTTTATTGGTTTTACTTAATTTTGTAAATTGTACTAAAAAGTCTTGGTGGTTTGCTGGTTGAATGGTTAGTGTGCTTGGCTGTGAATGAAAGGAATCTTGGTCTGAATCCAGATAAGAATTGGATGTTTCTTGTATTTTCTTCCTGCTGATATCTCACTTTCCACATAGACCTTCTCTATGACATATTATACTGATAGGATCCAGTGTGTAACACTCTGCTATTATGATAGGAATGCATATAATTATAATGAAGCCCTTCAGGGCTAGCCTCTTGGCATTATGGATTAAGACACTGCCTCTCAACAGCATTTGCAGACTTCTCTTGGGGTCCTCAGTTCAATCCCAGCTTGGGGAACCATCCTGGTATAATGTGTTCTCCTCTCTGAGCAGAGCTGCCTTAGTCTGATCTGGCTGATAAGCAGTGTTGTTCAGAAAATTTCATAGATTTCTCACATACAGCAAGTGTTAATTAAAAAAAATTAATCAGTAAAATTCAGACATTGGTTCTCTTGCTCTGTGCCTAGATGGTAGCATCAACCAAGATGATACAGAGAAAGGAAGATAATTGTTAAAGTATGGCCAATAGATGGCAGCAGAAGTAAAAATTGGCTCACCATTAAGATGAAGGAAGTTGGTAATCACAAGAATGTGACCCAAATGAAAAAAGTAGTATGGTTGCAGTCTTCTGATGGCCCCTTTACACTTCAATTTTGTATAGGATGGCCTCACACATGATTCGAAGCACTCCCAAGATTAAGAGTCTACAAATTTGAAGATGTTTGGCCAGTATAGGCTTGATGTTCATGTTTATATATGGGGGATTTATAAGATGTTATATATATAGATATATAGATGGTGAATTTGAGTGATAATGAGTGATGAGAAAAAGAAGTTTGATGGAAAGGAGGAAGATGTAGGGGCAAAGGTTCACATTTGTCACATGCTAAAACAGTTGCTTGAGAGGCAATCGTTTTGTTAAAAAGTCGAGCAATATGTCCTTGAATATTTCTACTTCAGTTCACTCTCTTGAATTATGCTTTATCAATATTGGGCAATTATTTCTTAACCCTTGCATTACAATAAAAATAATTTGTAAATTTGTTGATGTGAATTTAAGAATAATTTATTCCATAGTCAGCTTTATAAAAAGAAAAATTTGAGTGGATAAAAATAGAAGTGACCTAAATATTTGAATTTTTCTTACAACTTGTTGAGAAACAAATGAGAAGTATTTTATACATTGTATGAAATTTTTGCAATAAAAAATGACTGAAATCGAAAAGATTGAACTATTACAAATGAATTAAATCAAATAATGGGGTCATCATATTATGCAAATGTCTTTCCTGGCATGCAATAAACACATGTCGGATTTGTTATAACATGTTATATACTAACTTATAACTTGTGAGTAGAGTGGTGGCATTGGGCCACGGAGAGTGCTGTTAGTGGAAGTTGAGATGATGTTACTGTAGATAGGTGCGAGTTGTTAGTACTCCAACATTTGTATTGAATTTGGTGAGTCCTTTGAATTTTTTGAAAATAAACTTTGTTAGTTTTAGAAACTTTTGAATTTTTGCTATTTTTCTCTTGAGCAACATTGATTTTTTGAATAGATTTAAACTTTAAATTTGACAATCCTTTTTGAATTCCTACTCAATAAGTAATGCCCAATAAATATAACGAACCCTATTTCAACTTTATTTGGCAAGTTATTATTGCCTGGTGCCTGATACAGCTATCCGGAATTTGAGTAAATTTGGATCAGACAAAAGGTCAACTTTAAAAGTTAATAATCTTTGGAGCATTACATTATGTAGCTACCATTTATAGACTGTCACTATGTTGGCAATATATTTTTATTTAGAATGGCAATAATGAGAAATTAAACTGCCTCATTAATTCTGCCAACAATATCTACCCTACAATACGTTTTACAAAGGAAGAGTAAAATAGCAGTGCCATACCCAATTTAGACGTTTTCATCCAAACAGATGATGCAGGAGCCTTGACAACATCAGTATACTGAAAGTCCACCTATGTCCCCTCTGTCATATGTGTGGACTTATGCACCCAATGGGCGTACAAAATTGCAGCCTTCTGTTTGGTGTCTCTCACCCATACGGCCTTCACTGTATCTTCAAATGAGCAGTTACTTAAAAAAGAAATTCAAAACATCCATTCCATTGCCACATCCCAATGACTGCAACCCAACAACAATAGAAAAACTAATCAATAAATATTAGAAAACAGAAGAGATTCGGTTCTCTTCCCAATCACCGACGCTGAACATGCAACCTCTGCGGAACCTATATCTTATGTTCGTGGCCTATGTGAATCAGTCTGCAAGTTACTCAGAGCCCAAAATATCAAAATTGTTTTCAGCCCAGCTCCAAATCTGAAAAAAATTATCAAAAGAAACAGTGACAAATTTAGCCTACTTCAAAAATCTGGTGTATACCGATTTCCCTTACATTTGCTGGATAAATCTGTTGTCTACTAAATTGGAAAAAACCAAACATTCTGTACAGGAGAGGTTTGCAGAGCATCAAACAATTGTCAGCCAAAACAAGCTAATGACAGCTGCTGCAGAGCTAGCAGTACAAGACACAGCAACAATAGACTGGGAACATGCCACACTGCTTGCATATGCATCCACTTTCTATGGAACCATAGTCCACGATGCTATTGAAATAATGGCCTCATCCGTCCCCACCTGCAACCGAGACTCTGGAATAGCCCTTCATGACATGCGAAAAGAAGCTCTAAACAGCCCCAATGTCACCACATAGTATCACTTCATTGAAGATGGAGCACTGTCCTTGCTTTGAAAAGCTTCTGAGTTTTCTCCTAAAAACTTTTACCATGCAAATAGTTTGAAGGATAAACTTTAAAAGTTTATTGCTCAATGACAGAGAATTTTAAGTTATTTTTAATTTTATTTGTACCTATTCAACAAAAAAATTTTTTTGAACATCTCTTAAAGCAAAAAGAAAGTCATATTTTCACACTCTATGCAGTCAGGAGGCAACTTACTCTTGTCAATGTAAACTACATGACTTTTACATTCTACCACCAAAATTTCTAATCTCTAACATAAATGCATTATTTCAAATATTTGTTTAAAAGTTTGGAATTTTCAATTCTTTATTCCATTACATGGTGCAATTAAAATTTTTGGAGATTAGTAAATTGAAATATTTCATCACTGGAATTTTTTAGTTTCCAATCAAAAAAATTTTTATCTCTAAAAATAATCTCCTAAAACAAAAATGTTGCATTTTCTCACTCCTCTGGGGTAAAAGGGCAACCCATTGTTGTCAGTGCAAACCTCAGGACCTTCACATTCTAATATCAAAATTTCAAATCTCTACCATAAAAACATAATTTTTAATATTCATTTAAAAATTTGCAATATTCTACTTTTTTCACCATTAAAGAGGGCAATTGAAACTTTTAAAATGGAAAGTGCTAATCATAATATTTCATCAATAGTTATCCAACCCAAAAAGAATTTTCAGTCTCTAAAAACAAAAAAAGTTGATGTGTACATGGACAAAGTGAAAATATCAGCTCATTTAAAAAAAATGCACTAAAAGGCTTTATCATGTTTTTAAACAATGCAATTTTTATGACATGCTGTTAAATCAGCTGACACATACACTGAAGAGCCAAATCATTATGACCACCTGCCTGATATGATGTTGGTCTTCCATGTGCCACCAAAACAGCTCTTACACAGTGAGACATGGATGCCACAAGATTTCTAAAGATGTCTTGTGGTATCTGGTACCAACATGTTACCAGCAGGTCTTTTAACTCTTTTAAGTTATGTGGTTGAATCGCTGCAGATCGGATATGCTGTTCCAACACAAACCACAGATGTTCAATTGATTGATGTCTGGGGAATTTGGAGGCCAGGGTAATACCTGGAAGTCTTCCTCATGTTCTGTGAACCATTCTTGAATGATCCAGGCAGTGTGGCATGGTGCATTATGCTGCTAAAAGAAGACCAACTAGAGGGCAATACCATTATCATGAAAGGATGTACCTGGTCTGCAATGATGTTTAGATAGGTGGTAGACGCCATAGTTTACTGCACAAGAATGATTGGACCCAGGGTTTCCCAGCAGAACATTTCCCAAAGCATTACACTTCCTCCACTGGCTTATTTTTGTCCCATGATGCATCCTGGTGCCAACACTTCCCCAGGTAAATGACAACATGCACCTGGGGAATGCAAAGGAAATGAGATTCATCGGACCAGACGACCTTCTTCCAATCATTCAAGGTCCAGTTTTGATGCTCGTGTGCCCATTGTAGTCACTTTTGATGGTGAACTGAGGTTAGCATGGGCACTCTGAGTAGTCTGCAGCTACGCAGCCCTATTTTCAGCAGGATTCGATGCATTGTGTGTTGTGACACATTACTTCCGCCACCAGCATTCAAATTATGGGTGTGTTGCACCACAGTATCTCTTCTGTTTGCTCATACCATACGGAATAGCATTCACTCCCCTCTAGCATCAATGAGCCATGATCAGCCCACCCTTGCTAAGCGGTTCATGGTTTTTCCCTCCTTGGACCACTTTTTGAAGGTACTACCCACGGCTGATCATGAGCACCTTACAAACCTTGCCATCTTGGAAATTCTCTGACCCAGTCGGTGGGCTATTACAATTTGGCCTTTGTCAAACTCACTTAAGTCTGCTGCCTTTCCCATCTGAAGAACAAGAATAACACCGATTAACAGAGCTCAGAATCAGGTGTTATTTTATAACATTTCATGACCTTCACATATGCCATTATTTACCTGCAGTTGCTTCGATTTGCATAAAGATGTGCTGGTCACAATGTTTTGACTCTTTGATGTAATAGTGATAGCATGATCTGCATTCCATCCAAGTCAAAATGTTTTGATTGCTTAAAATATTTGTTCACCAGGAAGAAGCATAAGTATTAAAATCAGGTTTTTGCAATGATTATTTTACCATTTTGTAAAGCTCTTACAGCTCTGCTTCTGAAATTAGGTGTAAGTTTGCGTATTTTGGATAAGTACTCCAATGCAATAAGATAAGGCACAAAAGTCACCAAGTTTTGTTCTCCACAACCAGTGGGCATGTAAAGAAGTTTCTTTATTTCTTTCATACTTGGTTCCATTAAGTCCCCTGAAAAAACAACATACATTTATTATACTTGATACTATTAGTTTATTATTTAAACTGAAACAGAATATTAAGTATAAAATATTAAATTATGAACATTCTTTATATGAAAGATGACAAATGCAAAAACGTATATAATGTGCAAACTTCTGGCTTACTATTACATCCTAAAAATAAGTAAGTTATGTTAAAAGGTCATCTTGGTAAAGTAGTTATACATATCTGAAGTCAACTGTCTCATACTGCTGATATACTTAAAAATATTTTCCCCAAGCTTTCAAAAACTGATAAAACAGTTATGCATTCCTGCTTATGCAAGTTAATTGATCATTTTTGAATCAAAAATATGGAAGTCCTCCCCCATTGCTTTGGGCACATGGGCATCAGCAGTAATTTTTTCAGGGGGTGAAAGATAAACATACTTTAGGGGGGCAAAATTATGGAAAGGGGGGGGGCAGAAAAGAAATTAATGTTTCATTTTAAAAAGTCCCAGTGTGTAAAATACATAAGATTGATATCACCTTAAAAACACTGGTATAGAAAAAAAAAACACTTTAAAACACTTCTATACCAGTGTTTTTAAGGTGATATCAGTCTTATAAATTAATGTTTCAGGATGTAATTATTTAGGCTGAGCTTTTTATTAGTAAGTATTGATAAACAGCTTGACCTAAAAAGTTGTGACTACAGCAATCATGCATATATCATACTACAATACAACTAAGGATGCCTGAAAACAGAATGATAAAAAGAGAAACTTATTATTGAAAAATACATGTAAAGATGTTTTCACATTAATAAATAAAAATGTTATGCTCCCCAAAAAAATGCAAAAATAATCAAGATTACATTTTGCTAAGGAAAAGATTATATTAATTTTTGATACAACTGATATTACTAAACATAACTTTTGATCTGTTCAATGAGGGGAGGGGAGAGGGCAAATGCTCCCACTTGCATTCCCCCTGAACATGATCAAGTTTGGTCATTATTTTACACTGTCTACATACATTATAGATATATAGTATGAAATGGCTGAAGTATCCAAAAGCCTAAATGAAAAATCAAGCAATGATATTTTGTAATAAATATTGTTCTTTATTAAAACTTAGGAAAGAAAAAGGTAGAACTGATTTTTTTTGTAGTACATACTTAGGCTTGCCATACGTCCGAGATTGGCCCGGACCTGTCCTGGATTTCAATAGTTGTCCAGAATTTTGTCCAGGGCTTTAAAATATCCTGGATTTCAAACTTTTTTCACTCAAGTATCTACCAACATTTTATATGTTTAGGTCGATTTTTATATGTTTATATGTTTTATATTTTTAGTCTTTAAATGTGTTACAGTTGATTAGCAACACAGTACACGCTGTATTGTGCTGTCTTAAAAATTTAATTCGTTACCTATCTATTCTTTCAATCAAAATTTATGCTGCAAGTGTTGCACATGCGTAATAAGCTTACACAGCAAGTTCAGTATCTATAATCAAGCTTAAATCCATAAACCAGTCCAGTCTAGTGGGTATGTTGTGTCTAGTGGGTCAGCACCAGGACCCTATGAAATTGACCACTCCTCAGTAGGGTTGGAAAAAAGAAAAAAATGGACATAGATGACCAGATTAGTAGGCCACACTGAGCTGACAGCTCTCTCTTCCATTCCCTTCTAAAAAAGAATATCTCTTTTGAAAGGTACTAATGGCCTGCACCATGAGAAGGTGGGATCAGACCATTAGGTGCTAGACCTGGCCAGTTCTGTGCATCATCACTGAGGATTGGTATACACAGCTCTTTTTCCAGTTTATGTCTAGCTACCATTTACAATAGAAGTTGCTACAAAATATTGCAACCTAATAATTAAACTTAAAGAAAGAACCGCTGCAAAATTTGTGCAATTTGCTGTGAAAAAAACTGCTGTTAAAAATTAAAAATGAAATTTCTGAAGGCAAACTATTGACACACTTCGATGAGTTCTACAAAACAAGCATAGTACTGTACAGGGGGAAAACACTCTGAGTTTTTAGATACTAGGACTACTCAATTATATTTTCCAGAAAACCATTTGTTTTTCATAATTTAAATTTTTTATTCTAGAATTACAGGTGAAGCCTCTCCCCTTAAAAAAAGTTTTGATTGACATGGACTGCAAGGGATTAAAAAAAACTAATAGCTTTCACTTCATAACCAATTTCGGTTTTTTAGTATTTATCAATTTCAGATTTTAAACCATATATATATTTATCTATATACATTTTATAAAGCAAGGTAATTACCAACAGCAGATACTAGAATTTTCCCCGAGTCTCTTATGGCTTTATATGGAATAACTGTTGAAATATTTGCCTTAAATGGACTAGCACTTGGACTGCGAAAATCTATCAGAACAGCTTTGTTAAAATTCTGAGGTGATCCTTCAGGCTAGAGCAAAAAACAAAATTGAGAAATCTATGAAAAAAACTCAAAAAACAAACTTCCATTAGTTAAAAAGTTTAAGTTTTAGAAAGGGTAACTCTATAATATATACATACATTGTTATATGAAAATAATACATATAAACAAAAATATCAAATTTATAAATTTCCTTAATAAATTTTTGTGTACTCTTATTCAGGAATTGGCAAATTATAATTCCAATAAAGTATAATTTTTCATCATAAAGTCTATGATACCATTATATTAACTCAAACACCTGAGACATTAGCTAGATTCCGTTATACAAAAATTACCTTGGGCTTATGAGAAGGCAAATGATACCAATAAAACATGAGATTGAAGAGGACTCTGTGAAACTAGTTATGAAGATATTGTGCAAAGTTTATTTTTATGGAGATAGTGTATATGTGTGTATGTTGGAGGAGGAATGTGTAAGTATAGTGTTGTTAAATATAATTTTGATTTCATTGCTGAAAGAAAAATCTAGCAATTATTGTCACTGATATACACCAAAGAGCCAGAATATTATGACCATCACATCTTTATGCAAATTGAAGCAACTGCAGGTAAACGACAGTCCGTGTGAAGGTCATGAAACTATATATAACACCTGATACTGAGCTCTGTTAATTAGTGTTGTTCTTCAGATGGAAATGGCAGTGGACTTAAGTGAGTTTGACAAATACCAAATTGTAATAGCCAGATGACTGGGTCAGAGCATTTTCGAGATGGCAAGGCTTGTGGGGTGCTAATGGTCAGCCATAGTTAGTACCTTCAAAAAGTGGTCCGAGGAGGGAAAAACCATGAACTACCAGCAAGGTGTGGGCTGACCACACTCATCAATGCTAGAGGTGAGTAAAGGCTATTCTGTATGATACCAGCCAACAGAAGGGATACTGTGGTGCAACTCACCCATAATTTGAATACTGGTGACGGGAGTAATGTGTCACAACACACAGTACATTGAACCCTGCTGAAAATGGGGCTGCATAGCCACAGGTCGCTCTGAATGCCCATTCTAACCTCAGTTCACCATCGAAAGCACCTATAATGGGCACATGAGCATCAAAACTAGACCTTGAATGATCAGAAGAAGGTCATCTGGTCCGATGAATCTTGTTTCCTGTTGCACCATGTGGATGGCTGGCTGGGTACGTGTGTCATTTACCTGGGGAAGTGTTAGCACCAGAATGTGCCATGGGAAGAAAACAAGCCAGTGGAGGAAGTGTAATGCTTTGGGCAGTGTTCTGCTGGTAAACCATGGGTCCAGTCATTCATGTAGAGTATAAATCTACCACGTATCTAAATATCATTGCAGACCAGGTAATTCCTTTCCTGGCAATGGTATTGCCCTCTAGTAGTGCCTTCTTTCAGTAGGACAATAAGCCATGTCACACTGCCTGGATTGTTAGAAAATGGTTCACAGAACATAAGAAAGACTTCCATGTATTGCACTGGCCTCCAAATTCCCCAGACATCAATCCAATAGAGCATCTGTGGTTTGTGTTGGAACAGCATATCCGATCTGCAGTGGCTCAACCATGTAACTTACAAGAGTTAAAGGATCTGCTGTTAACGTGTTGGTACCAGATACCACAAGAAACCTTTAGAAATCTTATAGCATCCATGCCTCGCCAGGTAAGAGCTGTTTTAGTGGCACATGGAGGACCAACATCATATTAGGCAGGTAATCATAATGTTTTGGCTCTCTGGTGTGAGTTGCTGTTATCGATGAATGTGTTGTTTTCGTATGATTGCTTGAAAACTGAGTGCCAGAAGTGCATAAAACTTAAGATGATGAATCTCTTCCTTTGGGGTAAAATAAATCTATGGAAAGTTATATAATAAGAAGTTGAAATAAGATCAAAATACCACAGAGAGTGTATATAACTGAAAGAAAAGTTATTTTAACAAGGTGTATGTTAGATGAAAGCTTGTGACATGGGGGTGTTATGGGTTATAAAAATCCCCCCTCCATGCTTACTTACTCCTAAAGAAGGTGCAATGCAACTTGGTCTTCTGAACATGAGGTCTCATAGTTATGAGTTATATGCCAAATCAAAGCTCATGTGAGGACTATCATAGGCTACTTGAAATTATGTCCCTCCCCACCTCCATTCTTCTACCCTCGCAAAAGGAGATGAAAATTTTGCAGGGGTTGACCTGAACGAGTTGCATATCAAATAAAAGCTTGTGACATCTAAAATGTCATGGGCTATCTCAAACAAGACCCTTCTTTCCCCCTAGGAAAAAAAGAAATGGGAAACATGGTCGATGTTTATGTGTTGTATATCAAATTAAAGTTCCTGATGATAGTTATTTTTTAAATTAATTTATAGTTTTTTTCTTTGTCACTAAAAGTGCCTATCTTCCTATATGCACTCTGAAAAGCAGAAAATAAAACAAGAATGTGCTGATGATGCAATCAGTCACTAAATTTGTATTCACTTCAAAGGATAAAAGGTCACTGATTTACCTACTCAACAAAATTGATGGTATCCTACCTTCCTTTGAAGTGAATACAAATTCAGTGAGTGATTGCACCACAGATATGCTTTAGTTTCATTTGCTACTTTCTAGGATGCATATATAAAGATAGGTATGTTTTAATTTTTTTTGTATAAATAACGAAAATTAGCTGAATGTTTTCACTCTTTGTTACTATAATAGTGTCATAGAATTACTTCATCATGTAATTACAAATCTACACTGTGATTTAAACCTTATTTGTGTAATTTATCTATTAAAATTAAGTTGTGTAGCACACTATTCCTGCACATTTAAGTGCAAATGAATATTTACAAGTGATGATGCAAACAAAAAGTCACATCAGCAAAGATTTTAATGTTTCAGTTGGTTGTGTTGTTCTAACTCAGGCTTAATACTATTTTGCATACAACGGACTAAATGGCCATGTTACAATAATCCCAAGGACTCAGAATTGGGTAGGCTAGAGAATTCCAAGCTATTTGGTAACAGATTTCATCTGAGAATGCTAGTTTCCATCCAGGACAGCCTTATGTCAAGGCCAACCAGTATTTCATTACTTTCCAGAGTATGCTCTCCTGAACATGGGGCCAGCTTAAAACCCTATCTGACAGATGGCACCCTTTCCAATCCATTGGTGTCCTATTTCTGATTAAGAGCAGAGTGAAAATTAGTTTAGAAAATCTCAATGTGCAGACACAGTGGCCTCAAATTTCAGATATCAGACTACAAACATGGTATGATACTGAGTTAATTCCTGCCTTCCTAGCTTCACTACATGTTTTCAGTTAATAAAACATTAAGTAACAAATCAATGTTAAAAAATTAACAAAAAATGTTGCAAGATGTCCTTGTGAGATAAAAAATGGTGAATATATGTATCTTAACTACAATGTTATTATAATTAATAAATCTATGGGGAATAACTATAATTTAAACATACATATTTAACTATATATTATACATACAATTTATAAATCTATAGGGGGGGAATGAATATTTAATAAAAATATAAAAACTGAGAAAATGCAATTTTTCTCATGTTTGGGGTGGTATTTGATCAGTTGATGGCATGCCAGGCTTGCAATCTGCAGTTCCCAGGTTCAAATTCCATGCCAATGTTGAGGTTTATCTCTGCTAAACCCCATGTTGCTCTCAATCAGTAAGGGGATACTGATGGCCTTGGAAAGGCTGTTTAGTGTTGGATGCGATGTAAAGCCATGGTGTTGTGAATAGGAGAACCATATTCTGTACACATTAAAGAACACGCTGATGGCCTTGACAGGAAGATGCCATCTGTCTATACATAACAGATGTAGTTTATCCAAACAAGGGTGGTTTGTCCATTACGCTACATGAGGCCAAGCCACACCAAACATAATACATAAATTTCAAATTTAGTATTCATTATCTGCTATATCTAAATCAACAGAATATTGTTATTTGCCATGTTATGTAGACAATCAGAGTATTTATTTTGCGAATCAGCCCTTATGCCAGCTGCTTTTGCATTTTAAGATAATGGCCATCATTGTAAAGGCATTATAGTAATGATACAATTGCACATACACTGAAATACAACAGTGCTGAACTGCAGGACCCAGGTCATATTTGTAGTGGCCCATGACACTTGATTGGTTATTGTACCAATCCAACCAATAGTCAAATATCTTACTTATCATCATCCTCAAGCAGCCATGGGCTATGGAGGTCCACCCACATCATGCAATTTAGTTCTCTAAGAATATATGTCCTGAGCTACATCTGATGCATCTGGCCACTGCACACCAATTCTAACAAGGTCCTGTTTGACATTGTTTGCCCACCGCATCCTAGGTCTCCCCCTCTTTCTGAGGCCTTTAGGCACACTGTTCATAACCCTATTCACCAATCTATAATTATCCATACAGGCAACATGGCCAAACCAATGGAGTCTCTCTCTGCACAATATGCTGTTTAAAGGAGGTTTCCGACTCCTTTGCCTAACCTCATCATTACTTACAAAGCTGAACCACCTAATGCCCAAGATACTGCGTAAGCATCTAGAATCAAAAGCACCTAGTTTCTTGTTATCTTGTTTACAAAACATCCAAGTTTCACTACCATAACTAACCGTAGAAAGAACCAAACTATTATACAGTCTAATTTTAGTCTTTAGGTGTATATGCCTATTTCTCCACAATCTCCATAGATTCTTAAAAGTTCCAGCAGCAATCCCTGTTCATCTGTTAATCTCATGCCGCACATCACCAGTATCTGTTACATAGCTTATATGTAACAGATACTCTCCTCTGTAACAGATACGCTCCTAAGATAATTAAACTGTGACACCTGCTCAAGACTGCAACCATTCAGATTAACTGAATCACAACCTGTCTGACCAGTTTTCATCACTTTAGTTTTATCTCTGTTTATAACCAAACCTACTCTACTACCAGTCTCATCAACAATGAAATAAATCGTGACAATCCCGGTGCACCGCAGTACTATGACTGCATATCACCATTAGGGAGTTGTCGCTGAAATCACCATCAACTAAAAAGGTTCTTGTCAGTTAAGCTTGCCTTACATGTACCTGCCTACAGTGGGAGAAGACCTTTGTGAAGAGAAAAGCACTGCACGGGATTTATTTGCCTGCCTGTAGAGATAATCATTGAGGTGCAGTGAGAGTGGGATCTTTTGAAATTTTGAGTGGTGCCTAGGAATATGCCCAACACTCACTGAATTTTGTCCAGATAATTGCCAACAAATAAAATAAAAGATGGTATCTTTTGAATTTTGTCCAGATAATTGCCAACAAATAAAATAAAAGATGGTATCTTTTGAATTTTGAGCCAGAAAAATAAATAGAAGTCCTAACTTTTTGAGACCTCTGCAGCAGATGCTCCTAGGCACTTCCATCGATAGGCCATGCCTAATTGGGGCTCCAATCCTTTCAGCATGACCTTCAACTTCGTCCTCTCCATCGAGCCGGGCAACCACAGCCCGCGCGCCATCTCGGCCTTAACCGTGCCGAGGCCACGTCAGAGAACGCTGGATCAGAGACCACCAGATCTGGTCTGCAACCCTCCAATGACCCCGACAAAGCCGTTAGCCTACCGGGGCTTACATCACTGCAGCACCTCGACCCCACTTCACAGAGGAACCCAAGTTCCTCCACGGCAAAAGCTGTATATGGCCAAAACTAATTCCGTGGGACTCTTAGTTTGGCTATTCCATCAAAAAGTCCGCTGACCAGGGTAGTCACGCCCAGCAGCGAGCCTCCAACTTCTACCTCTCCATTGTGAATGGGCCTAAGCCCACCAGTGAACATCCGTCCAATCCGATATCACAGAGACCGCATCGAAGAGCTCACGGACGAGTGTACAAAGAGGTGCACAGCTCAATCTGCGGTACTCCCCAATGAGTCTGCAGAAGACAGGGTTCCCCAAGCCCTGTCCGAGGCCCTTAGAACGGCCCCTCTCAACTGGGGCTGCAACTCCCAGCTTCGCTGGGACAAGTCAATAAGCCAACTGGACTGCCAAGACTGACCAATCTGCCGGCCTTCAACAGGCCCCCTCCACCGGGCGCCACCAGACATCAAGAACTCCAGAATGCCAGCGATCCGAGCCCAACTTCTCAGAGGCACCGTAAGCCCCCCCCCCCCCTCGTCAAGGAGGTCCCACTCTGGGGGGGGGGGGGGTCTCATCAACAGCTCGAATGAAAGAGTTCACTCATCAACATCATTTGCCAAAAGGGCAAGACTGCAACCATTCAGATTAACTGAATCGCAGCCTGCCTGACCAGTTTTCATCACTTTAGTTTTCTCTCTGTTTATAACCAAACCTACTCTACTACCAGTCTCATCAACAGCTCGAATGAAAGAATTCATCTCATCAACATCATTAGCTAACAAGGCCAAATCATCAGCATAATCTAAATCAGAAATTTTCAGATCTCCACACCATTTAAGGCCAAAATCTTTCACTTGCAGTGAATTTTGCATAATATAATCAATAACCAAACAAAAGAGAAAAGGAGATAAAATGTGCCCTTGTCGAACACCAGAAGCAATGCTAAACCAATTGCTACAACCTTACCAACTTTCACATATGACTCAGTGTTATTATAGAGAGCTTTCATTATGTTAACTTACTTGTCTGGAGACCATACAATCTAACAATCAACCACAAATTATGAAAATCCAACAGAGTCGAAAGCCTTTTTGAAATCAACAAAGCTAGCAACCAAAGGTTTCTGAAACACTAAACATTTCTCAAGAATCTGCCAGAGTGAAAATATCTGATCAACACATCCCCTACCACTTCTGAATCCACATTGCTCATCACACAACTGCCTGCTAACCAGATTCTTAATTCTATTAAGCATAATCATGCAAAGAACTTTACCTGGAACAGAAAGTAGGCTGATATCACAAGAATTATAGCTATCACAAGCTATAATTCTTGTGATATAGATATCACAAGAATCCCTATAGTTATCACAAGAATTGTCCCCTATAGTTATCACAAGAATTGCGATCACCTTTTTAAAAAATAGGGATAATTATAGCTCTGGTAAAATCTTTAAGAACCATCAATATTTGTGATCTTTATTTCAAGAGAAAGGAAATTCATTTTCTGACAACCAGATCCAAGGAAAATCTAACTGTATCGAAATTCAAGAAGGCTATTTGTCAAACCTCTGTGATGTATACTGCTGTCTCATTATGGAATACATTACCAAACGAGGCGAAATTAGTATCTAATAAAAAGTACTATATTAATAATATTAAATGGTACCTAATTAATATGTAGAATATGTAATTATGTTACCACCAGATTTGGATTTGCTCAATCAAATCAACTTGTATGTTATGTTATGTGTATATATTATTATAACTATATTTTATGTTTATATTCATTCTTTTAACTGATGTTTCTTTTTTTCAAATTTGTTGCATTGTAATTCATTGGGATCTTAATAATTTACTCTTAAGTTCAGTTCCTTATATATGAAATTGTAACTTGCTTTTCGTGAATTTCAATAAATCAAATGAAATCACAAAAGATATTCAAAATTTCAGTCATCCATGTGGTAAGCAAAACATTCCAAGCTCTAAGCATTTCTGTAGCAATTTCATCTACTCCTGGGGATTTATGTAATTTAAGTTTAGAAATAGCAAAAATAACTTCATACTGTGTAACCAACATTAAAGCCAATAATGCATCTATCATCATTACAAACAATGGGAGTAGAACTAATTGCATTGTTTAGAACACTGAAATGCTCAGCCTACCTAGCCATGACAGAATCCTCACCTTCTAAAACCTTACCTTGCTTATCCTTCAATCCCTGTATAATTGTCCGTTTTCTACCACACAAAATATTAACTATCTGGTACAGCTCTCTGCTGTTGTGCTGCCTAACTGCTTCCTCAGCTTTTTCAGCCAAGCCATCAAGCCAAAGATTCTTATCAGCAGCTAACTGATTCTTTACATGTTTATTAAGCTCTCTGTAATGCTTTCTATTAGGACTAGTAGGGTATTGATTAAGGACATTCCTGCTGTTCTTTCTTCCTGAAATAAGCTCAAGGCCTTATCACTCAAATAATTTTGCCTCCTCTGCTCCTTTTTTCCTAAAAGAGTAGTGTTAATTTCAAGAAATGCCTGTTTAAAACAGACCCATTCTTCCTAAACTTCAGTAGTAAGCAAACCATGACTGTCATAATGACTAAGTAACCTACCATGTCAAGCTTATCACAGAAAAAGTAACTGGTCATTTATTGCAAACATGTAAATAAACTGATTCAGTCTCCTTGTTATTTTGTAAATATTTCACTGATAATCAGCTAATGGGAGCTGTAAAATGGCCATCCTTCTTTGAGCTCTGACAGTTATTGAGGGGACGGGGAAGCCAATATTGGATTCTACTCGTAATGGTTTGAGGATGGGGCTGGGTAAATGCATGACCCAATCCATGGAGCTGTAATATGTTCATAATCGAAGTTAATCATTAATAATTAATAACTGTTTAATCGATATATATTGCATAACTTAGATACAAAAGAAATTTAAGGTCATGCAGTCCCCTTTTGTGCTTGTACAAAAAAAGTACCTGGACTTCAGTAGTGGCAGACCTCATCATGCCACACAGAAGCAATGATGATCAAAATCCACTGGCTGGTAGCTCAGTGGTCCAGAGCACCTGACATGTTATCAGAAAGTCGTGGATTCGTATCCCACCCAGCTCAAGACAATTTTTCCTCTAAAAATTTGAATCGACTTCAAAGTGGTAATTTATTAGTAGACCAAATATGCCAAGTTTTATTTCTTTATTTATATGATTTGAAATGCTTTTCCTTAATGTTTTTTTCACAACCTTTTTACCTCACTATAGTTGCATGTTTTTCAGTTTATTTTAAATTCTTGTTTTTACAGCAAAATAAATTTTTGTGACATTACTGCCACAATTTTTTGACTTTGATATAGGCAAAAATCCAAGCATATGCATTATGTGTTGTTTGTATAAATGACTAAAAATTTTAGCAAAAACTAAATAAGTGAAAGTTATTTTATGGTGCACAATTGTAAATTCAATTTTTTTTCACACAGAAAGTGACATTTAAAATTATTTTAATGGGAATTTTAAATATATACTGCTCACAAAAATTAGGGTATATTTTATCGCTTTCATTTTGACATATCCCCTAATTTTTGTGAGCAGTGTACTTAAATAAATATCCTAATCTCATTACAATAATTGAATCAGGTGCTATTCTAGACACTTGTTTAGTATGTTGTGTCCTGGCTGTTTTCTTATTTATTCAGCTGTTGTAAACTTAGATTTTAAGTAGGAGTAACCATCAGAACTGTTGCTGTTCTTTTCTTCTCATGTTTTCTCAATCCTTCCCAATTTTAATAGAAAAATTGAATTCAAAGTCACTGAAGGCATGTATTCACACACTTGCTTTAAATTACAGCCTTCTGCATTTAGAATCTACTTGCTATTTATTGATTTCTTTTTATTAGTATTTCATTAGATGTATATAATGCTTTTTTTTACAGAAATGTAACTTAATACCTTAACCATCAAAAATGCAATTTTTTCTGGAATCAAAGAGGTGTGATATTGTATGTTGTTATGACACACTTCTGATATCATATAAAGTACACATCTCTTGATTTACACAGTACTCAATTTTACGGTTTTTACTCAATTTACACAATTTCACTTTTGCATGGTAAAAAAAAAATGCAACCAGTTTTGTTTTACATGTGTATAGCTTGGCTTCACATGATATGAATTGCGATTTTTCTTTTTTACGTATACACAGTCGTATCAGAATAATATGACCACCCACAAAATCACAGTGTAACCGCCCAGGCATGTCGCAGAGTGCACATGACAAGGTCGACCACATGGAAATATAAGCGGCCGGCCAAGACAGATGAGCCATAGTGCATAATGTGAGCACAATGGGCAGAGGTATTGATTTGATGGATATCAAAAAGGAATGATCATCGGCTACCGCGCCAAGGGTGAAAGCATCTCAAAAACAGCAGACTTTGTGGGCTATTCACGAGGTGCTATAGTAAGGGCATACGAAGAATAGACTGCTGGCACACCGAGTACATCCAGATATCATAACTGTGGAGCCCCAAAGGCCAATGACCCCAGAGGAGAACGTTGCCTCCGTCGACTGGTAAAGGGCAATAAATGCACAACAGTGCAGCAATTGACCACTCAAATGAATGCTGGGGCACCCAGGTACATGTATCCGATAACAATATAGCAAACTCTGTTACACATGGGCTTCCAAAGTCAATGCTACATAAAGGTGCCCATATTAACCAAGGTCTATCGGCAATGATGCCTGCAGTTCGCACGGGACTGGTTAACATTCACCATTTCGTCATTGAACAGTGGAAGAGTGGAAAAATTTTGCTTTCTCCGATGAATCGAGGTTTCTGCTCTACATAAGTGAAGGGCGGTGGTGGACACGTCGTCAGACACATGAGAACCAACACCCGAACACACTTGTCGGTCAAGTACAGGCTGGCAGTGGCAGTGTGCATGTCTGAGGGATGTTTTCCTATGACCTGGGACCACTTGTATCACTAGATGGGTCCCTGAATGCCAATGGCTACCTATCCATCCTCGTTTTTTAACTCATCTCAGCTTCCTTTTAGAAATTAATGTACACAATACAATAAACGGAATGAATTCTAAATCGACCTTTATCGTTTAAAGAACTATTTCCTTTCCCCATATAACTCTCTCCAGCTGCCCTCAGATCATAATGTACACTAAATATAATTATCTAAATAAATTCCATTCATACCATTATTACAATGTGCTTTATCCCCCCCCCCCCATATCTCCTTAGCTTCCCTATACAACCCCCCCCCCCCCAATATCTCTTAGCTTCCCTCTAGGATATAATGTCTTCACCTTAAAATAATTTCTATCTGTACTCTTATTACAAAATGATTTCCTCCCCCCTCTCTAGATTCCCTATACACATCCCTCCTAATATCTCTTTGTTTCCCTCAAAATTTTAATGTCTACACCTTAAAATAATTTAAATTACTTTTTATATGTACTATTATTAAATTATGAATTAATTCGTCCTCCCTATCTCTCCTTAGCTTCCCTATACACAGTCCTCCCCCCTATTTATCTCTTAGCTTCCCTCTAAGATTTAATATTTACACCATAAAATAATTTAAATTAATTTCTGTCTTTACTATAATTCCAAAAACAAATTCCCTCCCTATCTCTCCTTAGCTTCAATATACACTCCTCTCACTTAATATCTCAGCTTCGCTCTAAGTTTTAAGTCTACCACATAAATTTTAAATTAATCTCTTTCTGCTCTAATATTACTAAATGATATTTCCCCCTAATCTCTTCCATGTCTCTCTTTAGCCATTCAACCCTCCCACACCCAAATATCCCTTCGCTTCCCTTTGGATTTTAATGCCCACATTTTAAAATAATTTAAATTATTTTCTATCTGCACTATTATTATTATTTAACTATTTCCCCCTCCTCTCTCCTTAGACTCTCTCCAGCTATTCCCCTCTCCATATAGTTTAGCTATATGGAGGTCTCTTCCTTAGCTTCTATCTAGGTTTTAATGTCCATAAAATCTTCTATCTCCTCCTTAGCTTTTTATCTAGGTTTTAATGTCCATAAAATAAAAATATAATTAAATTCTATCTGAACCATTTTCACTATATGAATTATTCACCCCCTTCCCTATTTCTCTATAGTTTCCAGTTAGATCTTACCTCCCTCCTATTTTCCCTCTGCTTCCCTCCAAGATTAATGTCCACTAGTTATTTAAACATAGGTGACAATCACAGCGTTACCTGGGTGACATTTTAACGTTAATATATCAAGAAATATTTTGTGGAAAAAATTTTAGCTGACATATGGGCCTTGAACCCGCATTTCTCCAGAAACATGCCAGAGTTTCTTGCCAATTCAACTAATGCCGGATTAAGATTTAAAAGTCTTAAATTAGTGGAAAAAACATGAGCCAGCATTAATTCAATTGGTAAGAATACTCTGGCATGTTTCTGGAGAATGCGGGTTCAAGTCCCATATATTGGCAAAAAAAATTTCTACAAAATATTTATTGACTAGTTATTTATGCTCAATTATTATCTATATGACCCAGTTTTACTAATTGATATATTTTCCCCCTCCCAATATCTCCTTAGCCTCCCCCTATTTTCCCTCAGCTCCTCACTTGGATTTAATGTCTACATTTTAAAATATTTTCTTCCATTTTTAATCTGATTTTAATATTTGATATTCTCCCTCCCATAAATCTCCATAGATTCCCTACATTCTCCCTAATCTCCTATTATTCCCTTCCAAATTTAATACTGACACATTAAAATAATTTCATTTAATTTCTTAGTGATTTTTACTATATGATTTATCACCCCCAAAATCTCTCTTTAGATTCCCTATGGACATTATCCCCCTAAATTCATTCCGCTTCCCTCTAAGATTTAATGTCAACATAATATAATAATTTCAATTACAATCTAACTGAACCTATTGCATTTCTAATCACTATTCATACCCCCCCCCCCTCTGACTATCCTACCTCCCCTTGAGAATTATGTACACTTCACAAAAAATTTTAACATTAATTCTATTAGGAATTTCAATATTATCCGAAGTATCCCCCCCCCCCCTCCATTTTTCTTTCAAGGACTTGCTTCTGGCAGGCAAGTTCATCTGTCAGGGATGGACAACATCTGTTGGGCCACCTAATTTCATGGTGTGGTTCTTCCTAATTTCAAACTCCAGCCAACTGGAGTTGAAGTGAAGTTTGGTGAAGTCCGGTGGAGGTAAGGGAGTCTTTGACCCCCCCATTTCTATTTAATTCTCTTTCATATATCCCACCCTCTCACCCCTTATCCTTAAGTATATGTCCAGCCCAATACTATTATTATTTTCATAACCTTATTTTTTTTACCACCCTGTTTACATTATTTTTACTACTTAACTACATTTAGTTATTTTTTTTTATTTTTACAGTTTTATTTTTTTTCTTTCTATTTTTCATTTTATTTTTATATACATTTTTATTTTTATTCTTTTTTATATTTTTCTTCTATTTTAATTTAATTTAATTTTTTTCTTCTATCTTTTTTCTTCTCTTTTTATTTACTTTTTTTTTCAATCCTTTATTTTAATTTTTCTCCCATATTTTTATTTTTTTCCCTTATTCGTATTTTTATTTCTCTTTCTTATTTTAAATTTTCCTCCTTCCACCCCTCACCTCCCTTTCTTTATCCTATTCTGATCTTGCCTACCACTAGCAGTGTCATGGGCTTCAGTGGGGACTCAGAGGAGCCTGGGTTCACACTGCTCTGCTTTCGGCCGGCCTGCTCCACTGCCTTGGTGAGTAGTGGGGGTTGGGAGCAAGAGCCCTGACAAGCATCACTCCTCCCAATCCAGTTTCAACCCCCCTGAAGATCATGGGCACCCAATGGCCTTCTCCCCTCCCTCAGCAGAAGAGGTCCAGTGTATCTCTTCTGCATAGGACCTAGGTCTTTCATCCCCAATGAATGCCTCTCCTTCTCATCACATTCTTTCCTATGACCTTTTACTTTTAATGTAATTCTAATTTAAGAATGGCTCATTTCAAGTATAGCAATGCATACTTATGTTTGGATTTCAAAATTCAAAAGCAAAATTTCATCTGTGTTTAGACTCTCATTTTTAGGTCAAAATTACTATTGTTCGGCATTCTATTTAGATATGTGCTCAAAATTCTAAACGACCTCCCATGCACTTCAATGATTAAAAACCCAGACATATTAATTTATCAGCAATGATAAAGCTAAAAATGACAGGTCCTTTCTCTGCTGTCCCACAGTATGATCAATTTTTCTATCAGAAGGTCTTCCATGAAAGTAGATGGGGGAAGTATAGCATCACCCACAAGATGTAGTGCTATCCTGTATAGTGGAACATTGGGTTTTGCCATTCAATTTACTACAATTGTCCATCCTCGCTGACCACATGCATCCCTTCATGTTGGATATTTACCCTGGTGCTGATAGTGTCTACCAACTGGACAATGAGACCTGCCACGTTGCTAAGGTGGTGGGTGACTGGTTACAAGAACACGACAGTGATGTCTCCATTCTCCCTTGGCCAGCGAAATCGCCCAACCTCAATCCCATAGAGTACTTGTGGGACCATTTGGATCGACAGGTTTGGTGTGCAGACCCACAACCACATCATCTCTGGAACCTCTGTGCTCTGTTGGACCTTCCAGGACATCATTGTGTCCATGCCACACCATCTCGCCACTGTTATCTGGGCCAAGGGTGATTATTCCCATTATTAGGTAGGTAGTCATATTATTCTGATATGACTGTGTACAGATATAATACATATTACGAAGTAGTAGTTGATTGTTTGGTTGTTTGGGGAATGTAAGGGGCTTGGATATATAATCATGGAAGGTAAAATAAAACCGATTTTCCAAGTTAAAAACAAGACATATGATTAAAATGTGTTTAACAGCTAAAATGGTGTCACAAAACTTGCACAGGTTCATCATGTCACAAAACTCGCATAACATTCAACTGTAGAAGAAATGAATGTGTGATAATGAATGACTTAATCAAAGCTGAGCAAGTATAACTTCCTCCTTGCTATTCCTGCAAAAACATGAACTGCAATGGTTTGACAATAGTCAAATCTCTTGATCTCGAACAATCTATTACCAATTTGTTCTGACCAAGATTGCTGTCACTGTGCCCAGAACTAAGTGGAAAAACACTGCAAGAAATCCAAGCATGGAAATTGCAGTGGAGAGTTGGACAAAGGTGTGGTTGACTTGGGAGCACTGTCTGCTAAGTCATTGTCCCTGATCGTGATGTGGCTGGACACCCAACCGAAGAGAATGGTAGTTGTGGCTACGAGACTATGGAGCTGCTGGTAGATTTTGGACAGAACAGTGTGAGGCCGATGCCTCACCAAGATCAAAGCCTGTAGCAAGCTAAGTGAATCAGTGTACAGGGCACACTGTTGATGCTCAGCAGCCTCATGATCCAAGGAGAGGATGATAGTGTGCAACTCTGCCGTGAAGATGGAACACTGCTGTGCATTCTGATCTGCAATGATAATATCACAGCAGACCATGGCTGATCCCACTGATGTGCTGGACTTTGAGCCATCTGTGAAGATGAGCAAGAAGTCTGGATTCTCAGCCAGAGCTGGCAAAGAGTTGCTGGTACACGCAGCTGGATGTAAAGTTCCCCGTCCTGTAAAGAGAAAAGTCGCAGGAAGGGGAAATAGCAAGTGACAGTGGAAGTAGCTCAGCTGTCAAATGGGCAACACTATTGAACTGATGTTGATGTCTCTGAGGTAGTCTCAGACATTCAAACCAAACTGACAAATGGCAGTAGGCAGGTTCTGGTATAGCATTTCCCACTGAGGACTAAAAATGCAGTTCCAAGTGGGATGGCCCAGCAGGGATCAAGTTTTGCTGCATTCTGCAGGGACAACTGCTAAAGGTGAATAGACAAAGAAAGTTTGTCAATCTCAACATAAAGACTCTGGCCTGGTGAAGTGCAGAAGATCCCTGTGCAAACAGGAGGGCCTGATGATGGAGCAAGTCCAGCACCTTCACAGCTCAGTCTCAGGCAGAGTCATACCGTAACCATCGAGACTTAAGGCCTTTTCACTGGTGAAGTAACATGTTCTGACATCAGCATTCATGGATCCAGAATCTTGACACCCCATAGTTCCTTGTGTGTTTGTTGACGGGATTTTCTAATGTTGCATTATCTTTGAAGTGGCACTTGTGAATCAGTTTTCAAAGAAATGCCTCATCCTTGTTCTGTTCCTGGCTATAGAAGCAACTTTAAAAATTCCAGAAAAGTGCACATTTATAGTTTTCCCCAGGATGAAGAGTTGCGCAGAAAATGACTTCCAGCAATAAGCAAACTTCACAGTACAAAATTTAACAAGGTATGTCAATTTTTTTGCCTTTTTATAATAGCTAGTACACTGAGAGACCAAAAGTCATGGGATACATGCCTAATAACGGGTTGGTCCTCCTCTAGTCCACAACAGTGCAACCATACATCAAGGCATGGAGTCCACGAGTTGCTGGTTCTGTTCTGCAGGGAAGGCAGCCCACACATTCTGCAGTGTAGACCATAATTGTGTTGTACTGGATGGTGCTGGATTCATGGATCATAAGCTTGTTTCCATTGTGTCCCACAGATGCTCCAAGGGGTTCATATTGTTGGACCATGGGGGGCCAATTCATGGTGGTAAAGTCCATGGAGTGTTCTTCAATCCTTCTCCTAGCAACCAAAGACTGCTGACATGTTGCATTACCTTATTGGAATACCCCTTCACCATTAGGGTGCTCGAGAGTCATGAAGTGGTGTAGGTGATCTGTGAGAATGCCCACATATCTCATACCTGTCAGCAATTGCTCCAAACAGATGAGAGAGCCCAATGTAGACCACGTGAACAAGCCCTACACCATCACAGAGCCACTTCCAGCCCGAACAGACAGGAAGGGTCCATGGCTTCACGGGGGCTTAACCACACTCTAATGCGCCATCAGAATGAAACAACTGGAATCTTGATTCATTAGGCCATGCTACCCGACGCCACTGTTTTACTGTCCAATTTCGAAGCCTTCGGGCCCATTCTAGTTGTTGAGCTCTGTGACAACTTGTAAGCAATGGGACACGAGTGGGTCTTCGGATATCAAATCTGATGGAGTGCAGGTGGCAACAGACAGTCCTTTCAGAAACATTTTGTGTTTGGCCTGCATTCAAATTGGCAATGATTTCATGCACTGTAGCCTGTCTGTTGGTCGTTACCATTCGTGACAGCCAACACAAGTTCCATTCGTCAATTGCACATTTACATGTGTGAAAATGCCATCAGTAGAATACTGATGATAAACTCTTGACACTGTAGATCTGGGAAAACCGAATTCCTGCATGATCTCTGATATTGAATGACCCATCCTTCTGGCACCGATGATCAAGCCACTTTCAAAGTCAGACAACTCATGATGTGCAGCCATGCTTAATTAACAACTACTCCAAAATGAGTGTTGGATTTGTAGGCTACTGCAGTGCCATTCTGTGGTTGACATCCAATGCATTGATTATGAGTACAGTCCGCTAGTTCTACTTTAACTGCTATTCCCATGACTTTTGGCCTCTCAGTGCATATTTGTGATAAAATTTTGAGATTGCTGAAATCCTAGCAAAATTGCAATATTTGGCAAGAGTATATAAAATGGTTTGAATGATATGTTAAGATTATATTGCGCCATACATTCATATAACTGCTACACATTTAGTCACAATTAGTTGTTTATTTATCCTTTCCTATTTGCATCGTTGTTGTTTTTGTTGAGGGAGGGTATTGAATATGAGATTTTTACATAGTTATGTGAAATATAGGTTAAAGAAATAGTGATCACAAAACAACATATATGTTATAGAGTACAGAACATTAGTCACTCATTGATAGCTTGGATGACATAAATTTAAGGTTTATTTTCATAATACCCTTGGAAAATATCAGAAATGAACTATGCATCTAGAAACCCACATCTCTTAACTTTTACTTGAAAGTGTCTCAGGTTTCTGCAAATCTGATTTTCACAGTTTCCTCAGAGTTTGAATATTTTAGTTTGTTTTAATCATTTTTAAGAGAAGAGGTTATATATCATTCATCAGTTAATGTTTGAATGCCATAGATGTCAGGTAAAATTTGTGCATCATAAATAAATAATGAATGCTATGTATATTTGTAGGTGAAATGATCAAAACTGCAACATAACATAAATTATGTAGTGATTGATCATTTCACCTACAAATATACGTAGCATAACAGAATTGTTTATATACAGAAATCATAGAGGTGAAAAAGGTAAATTATTATTGCCCACCAAATGTTTTACTGGGTCATTATAAATCAAATGTAAAATATGACTCAAATTAGATTTCTGCAAGATATAGAAAGTTTCTAGTATTTGTGTTTCATTAAGCACAGATACTATAAATACTGTAAGAAAAAACTAATGCATAATACAAATTCATCATTGTCTTATATTTATAATTCAAGATACATTTTAATTCATCCAATATTTTTTGCAATTATTCTACTCACTTGAACAATATAATTCAAGTTTGCATCTATCGAAACAAAGAGAAACTATATTTGCTGACATATTTGGATTTTTGACCATTTACAATAATTTTTACAAGTGTGGAATTTTAATTTATCTTACTATTTTTATAAAGTATATATAACTGGAATAACACAATAAGTGTTGTAGATCAAGCTTAATTGATCAGTAACAATGAGACAAAAAAAAACTTGAACATATCAAGCACAACACACTTAATGGTGTTCATCTTTCTCTCTAAGTTTGTGAATTACACTTCAAAGAAAGTGATTTTCAGAGATGTTCAAGTGCATTCGATGAGAAAACTGGTAAGATGGTTACTGTGTAATTGAAAGTCCCCAGACTAATTTCTGATAGCATTCCGTCAAAACTGCCAATTTACTAGCATATCTCTCTGCTACTCCTACATCCAACAGAGAAAGTCCTCAAAGCAAAAGCAAACGTGAAGAATCTTCACTCAAAAAGCCCTAGAATCTAGTGCAAGAAAAAAAGCTGAATATGACATGAAGAGAACATTTTGATCAATTCATGATCTATTTTCCAAAGTGCACTTCATAGACGTTCACACATGAACTGTATTATGTAAAAATGATTTGCTTTTGATATTAAATACTGTAAGCGATCTAGCTCCTATAGTAAAATTTTCTGTTGTTAATTCTGAGCTTATGGTGAGAGCATATGAAAAAGTTGAGCAATCCAAAGTTGGAAAATATACTTTTCCTCTAAAAATCAGTCATATTGATGTTTTAAATAATCTTTTAAATTGTTTAATACGGGTTAAAACTCCTGAAAGTAATATTAGACATAGTACTGATTTAATGTGTAATATTTTGAAAGCATTTCGCACATCTGATGAAAGTAACAACAATCATTCAAAATTCATTGAGAAACAGTTGATACTATTTGGGTTAAATAAGTATCATCATCATCATCCTCCTCAAGCAGCCATGGGCTACAGAGGTCCAACCAGACGGTGCAATTTAGTTCTCCAAGCAAGTCTATCCTGAGCTACATCTACTGCATCTTGCCACTGCACACCAATTCTAACAAGGTCCTGTTTGACATTGTCCGCCCACCGCATCCTAGGTCTCCCCTTCTTTCTGAGGCCTTTAGGCACACTGTTCATAACCCTATTTGCCAATCTATAATTATACATACGGGCAACATGGCCAAACCAACGGAGTCTCTCTCTGCACAATATGCTGCTTAAAGGAGATTGCAAACTCCTTTGCCTACTCATCATTAGTTACAAAGTTGAACCATCTAATGCCCAGGATACTGCGTAAGCATCTGGAATCAAAAGCATCTAGTTTCCTGTTATCATGTTTACAAAGTGTCCAAGTTTCACTACCATAACTAACCCTAGAAAGAACCAAACTATTATACAGCCTAATTTTAGTCTTTAGGTGTATACGCCTATTTCTCCACACTCTCCATAGATTCTTAAAAGTCCCGGCAGCAATCCCTATTCGTCTGTTAATCTCATGCCGCACATCACCATTATCTGTTGCATAGCTCCCAAGATAATTAAACTGTGACACCTGCTCAAGACTGCAACCATTCAGATTAACTGAATCACAGCCTGCCTGACCAATTTTCATCACTTTAGTTTTCTCTCTGTTTATAACCAAACCTACTCTACTACCAGTCTCATCAGCAGCTCGAATAAAAGAGTTCATCTCATCAACATCATTTGCCAAAAGGGCTAAATCATCAGCATAATCTAAATCAGAAATTTTCGTATCTCCAGTCCATTTAAGGCCAAAATCTTTCCCTTGAAGTGAATTTCGCATAACATAATCAATAACCAAACTAAAGAGAAAAGGAGACAAAATGCACCCTTGTCAAACACTGGAAGTAATGCTAAACCAATTGTTACAAACCTTACCAACTCTCACACGACTCAGCATTATTATAGAGAACTTTCATTATGTTAACTAACTTGTCAGGTATACCATATGATCTCATACTCAATAACAAATTATGACGATCAACAGAGTCGAAAGCCTTTTGAAATCAACAAAGCTAGCAACCGAAGGTTTCTGAAACTCTAAACATTTCTCAAGAATCTGCCTAAGTGAAAATATCTGATCCACACATCCCCTACCACTTCTGAATCCACATTGCTCATCACGCAATTGCCTGTCAACCAGATTCTTAATTCTATTAAGCACAATCATGGAAAGAACTTTACCTGGAACAGAGAGTAGGCTGATACCCCTATAGTTATCACAAGAACTGCGATCACCTTTTTTGAAAATAGGGATAACAATAGCTCTGGTAAAATCCTTAGGAACCATGCCTTTATCATAAAAGATATTCAGAATTTCAGTCATCCAAGTGGTAACCGAAACATTCCCAGCTCTAAGCATTTCCGTAGTAATTTCATCTACCCCTGGGGATTTATGAAGTTTAAGTTTAGAAACAGCCAAAATAACTTCAGATTGTGTTATAGGGCCAACATTAAAGCCACCAATGCATCTATCATCATTGCAAACAATGGGAATAGAACTAACCGCATTGTTCAGAATATCACTGAAATGCTCAGCCCACCTAGCCATGACAAATCCTCACCTTCTATAACCTTACCCTGTTTATCCTTCAATCCCTGTATACCTGTCCGTTTTCTACCACACAAAACATTAACTATCTGGTACAGCTCTCTGCTGTTGTGCTGTCTAACTGTTTCCTCGGCTTTGTCAGCCAAACCATCAAGCCAAAGATTCTTATCAGCAGCTAACTGATCTTTTACACGTTTATTAAGCTCTCTGTAATGCTTTCTATTAGTACTAGTAAGGTATTGATTAAGGACATTCCTGAAATTCTTTCTTTCTGAAATAAGCTCAAGTGCCTTATCACTCAGATAATTCTGCCTCTTCTGCTCCTTTTTTCCTAAAAGAGTACTGTTAGTGTCCAAAAAAGCCTGTTTAAAATGATCCCATTCTTCCTCAACTTCAGTAGTAAGCATACCATGACTGTCATAATGATTAAGTAATCTATCATGGTAAGCTTTGGCTATAACTGGGTCTTTCAGAGCTTCAGTATTAAAAGCAAACTTTTTAACCCTAGCACAACACTTTTTAGTTTAAGTTGCAAGACACTTTTAACAAGATAATGGTCAGATCCAATTTCAGCTCCCCTATATGCCCTGGTATTTCTAACAGAACTAGCCCATTTGCTGTTAATTAATATATAATCAATCATATTCCTATGCAGCCCATCAGGTGAAACCCATGTGTATTTATGTATGTCGCGGTGTTTGTAATATGTGTTAGTTATTCTGAAACCATTGAGTTTACTTACCTGTAGGAGACATTGTCCATTGCCATTGCAGCTACCAATACCAAAAGGCCTATTACTCCTGCCCAAAGGTCAGAGTCAGTACCAACTTTGGCATTGAAGTCACCAAAAACAAGGGTAATATCTCCTTTCTTGACAGAATTCCAAATATTCTGAAGTTGTTCATAAAATCTATCCTTCTCATCCTCATCGGCATCCTCAGTGGGGGCATAACAGCAGATAACATTCAGGTCTTTAACGCTTGTCTGAAATTTTGCTGTAAGAAACCTTTCATTAATGCACTCATATCCTAGAAGAGCATCACTAGCGTGTCTGCTAAGAAGCAGACCCACGCCTTGGTGATGCTTATTGTCGTCCCTCCCTGAAAAGAGAAATTTAAGATTATTTTTAAGAATCTGACCTTTATCTGTCCATCTGGTCTCTTGCAAGCCGAGAATATCTAAATTATAATGGTGGAATTCTTGTGTGAGGACATCAAGAGAAAAAGCTCTGTGCAGAGTCCTCACATTCCAACTACCTATGGAGAGAAAATGGTTAGTGGGATGTTTAAAGAAACTATGTTTATTGAGAGAGGGAATGGCGACAATATCAAACAGCCCCCTAATCGCAGACATGGGGCAAAGACCTGTTCCCCCACCACTAAAGGCTGAAGCCATCTACACTGGAAGACTTCCTCCAATGTAGAATTTGACGATGCCAATAGAAGCAAAGAGTTCAGGTGCCTGCGATGACTTCTGCTCAGGATTATCCACCAGCTGATAAACATATCCTGTGAATCTATTCACTTGGGGCTGTCAACCCACAAACAGAAAACACAGCGGAAGATTTTCCCTCCACAGAAGCCCACCAGTGCAGCTAAATCAGGATCCATAATCAAGCTCAGAGCCATATATCTGTCCAGTCCAGTTGGTTTATATGGTCAGCACCAGGACCCTGTGTGGTTGACCACTCCTCAGCAGGGTAGAAAAAAAAAAGAAAAGTAGCCATAGTTGTCCAGATCAGTAGGCCACACTAATCTGGCAGCCCTCCCCTTCCGTTCACTTCCACAAGAGAGTATCTCTTTCGAAAGGTACTAACGGTCTGCACCACGAGAAGGCGGGGTCGGACATTAGGTGCTAGGCGTGGCCGGTTCTATGCATCATCACAGGGGATTGGTGCATAGCTCTCCTTCCAGTGACTACCTAGCTACCATTTACAGACCAAAATAAGTACGGTTCAAGGTATTAATCAGATACGATGATTTTTGCATAATTTTTTTTAGCATGGCTCGTCATGCATATAATTTTGTTAGAGAAAGTGGAAACATTAGATTACATCCTAGTAGAATTTGCAGATTTGTCTTTAGTTCAATGTAAATCCTGCATGTCAGGTAAAATATTCTTTTTTGAGTGATATAGATAAATAAGTGATTTTAATGCCTGATGAAATTCATCTCAAACAGTATTTGGATTTCAAATGTGGTAACCTTGTTGGTCTGTTATTTGACACACAAAACATGGTAACCATTGCCCATGTATTTATGATAACTAGTTTGCTTTTCAGCTATAAAGATGTAGTTCATATATTACCAGACAAAACAATAAATGCTGATATTCTTTACAGTATTATTAAAAAATTTATAATTTTTTTGTGATATGTGTCGTAGCTGACAATAATTCTATCAATCATAAGAGTATGTTATTATGTCTTTCTCCCCCTAAAGTTCAAATTGTATATCCTCATCCATCAGATAAATCAAGACTTTTATTTTTTCTTATTGACTCAGTTCATTTGTTGAAGTGTATCACAAATAACTGGCTAAATCAAAAAAAAAAATGAAAAATGTATCTACTATCCATATTTTGCAAATAATGGAAATAGTATTTTGTCATTTAAAACTGCATCCTTATCAACCCTTAGAGAACTGCATAAAATTAAAGCAAACTCATTGTTAAAATATGGATTTACCTGTCGTATAAAGCTTTGAACCAAGTAACCTTGAGAGACAAAATGTTAAATTAATCTTAAACATTTTTAATGACTTTGTAATTAATGAACTTTCAGAAATAGGAGAAAAGCACAAATTGTTACATTATCAAGATACATTAGATTTCATTGAGATTATTTTAACATGGTGGCATATTGTAAATGTAAAATCACCTTTTAAAGGTGAACGCTTGAATAACAAATACCAAATGTCATTAATGTGTTCAGAGTCAGATGAAAATGTCTCATTTCTGAATTCTTTCCTGAATTGGTTAGATAAATGGAAGCAGATGAGTTGCACAACTGGTATGTTAACGAAAGAAACCCATTCTGCATTAAGACTTAGTACATATTCATTGCTTGAAATTGCTTCCTATTGTACCTTTGAACTTAAAATATATTTTACCTGGTAAGTTTCCAACTGATAATTTTAGAGAGTCATTTTGGCCTTACAGGCAGTTAGCTGGAAGCCAATATAAGTGTACATCAATTATTTGATTCTGAAACAAAATTAAGAGTGCAGTCACTGTTGAAAGTTCCCACTAAGTGGCAAAATTAAAATAACTGATTTGGATTTTAAAAATGATTTTAAGGAAATTAATTTTATGTCTATTAGCTTAAAGTTTAATATTACAATGCTTCCTTCATATTTGTCTGATTGTGATAACTCTCTTCCTGTAATTGCATATATATAGCAGGTTATTGTGCATTTTCAGTTTTGAAAAGTTTGAAATGTGATCATTATAAACATTTAATATTACTTGATAAAAAAAAGTAGAATTGGATGCAAAATTTAAGTATTTACAAAAACTTGACAGAGGTAGTCTTTTTTGCCCAAATGAGATAGTAATATTATTTAGCAATACAACATTAATTGCTATGAAAAAAAATGTGTACTAAATTTGAACAAGAATTTATGGAAATGGCAAATCAAAGAAATGTTGTTACTTTAATCACAACCAATCTTTTACATGATGCAGAATTACTTGATTATAATACAAGTTGTGAATTTGGCCACTGTATTGAAAAAACACTGGAAATGATTATCTGGTGTTCAACAAATATATTTTCAAACAATTATCATAAGATAAAAAATGATTGTTTGTTAGAGAATTTGGGAAATAAGAAAAAAGAATGTCTTAATGTCAAAAAAAAAAGTTGTCTACCCTCAATAAATAGCATCTACAGAGTTAACTGTTGGCTGGATTAATAGTTTTGAGACACAGTTTTTCTAGCATTTGGGATTTGAACCATATCTCTCCAAATACATGCCACAATGTTCTAAGACCACTAAACTAATAAGTTATATTAGTGGAAAAAAAGGCAGAACCAATTTTGGTTTAGTGGTCGTACAACAGGAATATATCAGGAAAATATATATTTCCTTATTATCAGGAAAGATGTATGCCTAAATGATTTAATCTTTCTTTACCAGGCTGCATAGAATTATATTTTTAGCAATTGAAGATTGATGAAGAGACTATTTTATTTACATTTGGGATGTTAGTTGAGCAATATATTGTCAAATCATAAGTCAATATAGATTTACAGGTATCTTTGTAAACCAAAATATATACGTGTGTGTGCTTGCAGCAAATTATAGTTTGTAAAATTTAGATGCACTTTTCCTGCTAATTTTTGAATATGTATTCCATTGGAAGGTATCCATGTCCAAATATTATTCAAATTTGATGAGATTTCAGAAAAAAATTCAGCTCAATATTCCTATAAATTCAGTCTAATCACTAAGAAAAAGTATTTCAATTAAATCATAACTAACTTAAATTGCTACAGCTAAAGCTATTACAGTATATCATTAATTTTTAATTCACATTTTCCAATAAAATTTTTCTGAAGAATTTTTATGTGTATTTTTCTCTTTTTAATATAACATACTAATTTTCCATAACAATTTATATGTCACGATTATATTATTAATGGTACAAAAAACTGAATCAGTTATTGACAGCATTAATCGCGAAAAATATGTGAAGGAAATGATTTTATTTTTGTTAATATATAACCGAGTAATTATTCGCATTTTACCTTATTTTTAAACATATTGTGTCATTGTAATTATATGTAGAACTGATTATGATGCTCCTGGTAATTTATATATCATTATATATGTTCAGAGAACGTTAAACAATGATTACTCTGCATTTTGAGTCATCAATTTAGCACAATTACAAATCAAGATTTATTTTAGTTTCAATATCTTCCTTATTTTAAGGTTTTCCATAGAAATATTACTCTAATGTACATATATACTATATAATCACACTATGTCAATCAGTTTTTGAGCGCAGTACCAAACAAAAATGCTCACCCGATCTTATAAAAAAATAAAAGCTCAATTTGAAATGGTAGTATTATGTGTACAAGATGCATTGTAGATCTGCTGAATGTGACATCACTTTACTTCACTTGTTCTTTGAGGTTACAGTCATACACCTGGGATATGTAGTCCAGTTTCAACTGCACAGTGCAGGTGGAGTCCACTCGCCCATCCATCCATCCAGAGGAGAGGACCTTGAGAATGTTCATTGCCCATGTGCACTTGGACCATAAACGAAGACTGTCTAATAAAAAGTCAATTTACTGTTGTAGATACCTAGAAATATAATCTCTGCCACAACTGGAATGGTGGTACTCTGGAACTGCAGCTCAGGGTCCAGATAAAGATTACACTTGTAACAAAAGTGCACACAAACAGTTTTCTGTGGAGAGCAACGAAACCCATTGGCTGTTGCCATTCAATGACCCTCATGATGGACAATGAGCAAAAGATGCTAAAATTGTCAACAGGAAAGCATTGCCTACAGTTGGAGGAAATTGTTATGGAATTAATCTTGACAGCCAAAAGCATAACCCTCAAGATGCAACATTGTGGTACCCCTGATCTTGAAGGAAAGGCCACAATAGTGTTGCCAACACAGACACAAAAGGAAAAAGATAAAAAGTTAGAAATGAAGATCAGCATATGACCTCTCTCAAGCAGAAGGCATGAAGGTCATGAAGAATGCTAATCTCCACACCTGGTCATATGCTTTTTCGATGTCGAAGAATATTGATACCAGGTGCTCTCTATGTAAAAATGTATTCCTGATCACTGTTTTGTGGTGGATCAGGTGGTCTACAGTAGACCGTTGGCTGTAAAAGCCACACTGAGTATTGGAAAGAAGATTGTGGTGTTCCAAATACCAGATGAGTCTGGCATTTACCATTCTTTCCAATACCTTACACAAGGAACTCATCAGAATGATAATTGGAAGGGTTTTAGGATTTTTTTTCCTGGTTTGGGGAAGGCCAAGATAATTGCCTCCCACCAGGAGTTTGAAAACTGCTTCTTGAGAAAAATGCAGTTAAAGAGTTGGAGCAGAGTTGGGCACCTAACTGAAAAGAATGGTGGTTGTGGCTGCCAGACAATGGAGCTGCTGGTGGGTTTTGGACAGAACAGTGTGAGGCTGATGCCTCACCAAGATCAAAGCCTGTAACAAGCTAAGTGAATCAGTGTAGAGGGCATCCTTACTTGATGGTGAGAGATATTGGAGCATGGCATAATGGACATTGTCTGGCCTGACAGCAGATACATGAGAAGTATGCAGAGCAAGGCAAAGCTCCTCCACTATGAATGGCCTGTTGTAAAGCTCTAGGCCATTTGAGTGGAAAGACAGTGGAAAGCATTTGGCCTTGATGATCAGGGCCACAAACTCTGGGCAGTATAAAGAGGAAGAGATGGAGAAGAAGAATCTCCCCCCCCCCCCCCCCCCCCGAGTGTTGGCAATTGCCTGTCCACTGTGTTCCAGGATCAATAATGAGTGGGATGTGTAGTTCCCACAAATCTTTTGGACTTTATCCCACATGACCTTAGAACTGGCCGTGTGGGTGATAGATGGCATATGTTTGATCCAAGATTCCTTCTGGCTCTGGAACCAGACAAAACAGACTTTTGCCCTGGCACACTTGAAAGCTCCAAAATTGGAGGATGTCGGATATCTCAAAAACACACACCGAGTCTTATTCTGAGACTTACGAGCTGTGGTGCAGTCAGGATTCCACTGCAATTTCAGAAATCGTGGAAAATATGTGGAAGTTTGAGAAATACTTGAAGCAGCCACATAGAAAATGCAGTCTGTCATTTATGCTACTGCAATATTGATTAGCTCCTGGTTTACTGAGTGTTCATCAAACTCACAAAGGATTTCAAAGCTATTCCAGTCAGCCAATCAAGCCTCCACCATGATACGTGTAAAGGGTTGCAAGGCCCTTCCTGGAAGATGGTACACACACGGGGAGGAGATTGCTTCTGTAAGGTTTGTTCTCGACTCCCCCTGTAAAGAGTGGATCAAGGAAGAACAGATAATGAGATCAATGGCAGTGAAAGAGCTGGTTGGGGAGTGAAAGTATGTACTGACACCAGTGTTCAAGAGGGAGAGTGAAGGGTCCAGGAACCACTGCTCCAGGACCCCACACCTCCTATTTCTGTTTAGTACTGTCTCACAGAGAACTGTGTCCATAGAAGTTCCACATGATGAGGAAGGGAGATGGCAGCTGCAATGCCATCAAGGTCTTCTCAGAAAACAATGTTTCTGGATGGCAGAGAGAGCAGACAGTCAACAAAAACCCTATGAAGAGGCAAATGGCTACCACCTCTAAATTGGTGGTGAGGGGTATTCTGACCTGGAATGGAGAACAGTGGCTCAAGAGGATGGCAACACCTCCATGAGCTGTACAATCACCATCGCTGTCCTGAAAAACGAGAGAAAAGTGCCAGATTGGGGGATTGGTGACTGTCTGCAAATGTGTCTCCTGCACTCATATGCAGATGGGCTCATGTGCCTTCAGAAAGTGGGGCGGGGGTGGCTCAGTCGGTAGCGCACCAGGCTCGTAATCTGTAGTTCCCAGGTTCGAGTCCCAGCTGGGTCAGCGTTGAGATTTATCTCCGCAAAATTCCCCGCCCTGCCCACGGTCAGTAGGGGACACCGATGGGCTTGGAAAGGCCACCGTCCGTCGGATGGGACGTTAAGCCGTGGCCCCGTGTGCGGGAGAGCCATACCCTGTGCACGTTAAAGAACACGCTGGATGGCCTTGACAGGAAGCTACCATCTGTCTCCCAACAGCTGTTCCAGTGGGTCCCCTCCCCTAACCTTCTCTGAGCCTTCGGGGTTCATGTGACCTGGCCATTTAGCCCATGGTGTGCAAAAAAGTGCCGCTCAGAGGTAAAACAACCCAACCCAGCCTTCAGAAAGAAGTTCATGTCATCAGTATTCCTCAGGAATCACGACAATTTCATTGTAGGAGTATGGCCATCTCAGGTCTTAGAGGAATGGCGAGATGATGATTTCTGATTAATTTTTATCATTGACAGTGATGGCTTAAGAAAATTGGAGGGTTTGTGTCCATGTCCTTGGTGTCATCTGAGGGATATGGATCTGAGAATGCCATACAGGGTGGGCAATGACTTTTTCTTTGGCCCTGGTGGGAGCACCTTTGGTTGTAAGGTCAAGCTGTCTGAGAATGGGAAGGAGGAAACTCCAGTGAAGGAGCAGAAGCTGAAGGCACAGAAGCAAGAATTGAAACTGGAATCAATATCGAGACTGAAAATGACCATGGTTTCGCCTGCTCCAATAGGTACCTAGTGGCTGGCATGACTCAGATGGCAGACCACTGATATCAGTTTGCACCACCACAGATTCTGTGGGATGATAGGTTTCCCAGAAGCCACACTGGCATAAGAGATTTTGCCAGGTTGAGATGGTGGTGCAACTATCTTTCTCACTTCTGATGAGATGTTCTGTACCATTTTCACACACTGGATATTTCTCCTTCCATTTTGGACAGTCATGGGAATGCACAGGATGGGCACCACAGAGATGTAATCTGGATTGAGGTGATCAGAGCTGTCACAGTGACCACAGATAGGTTTACCCCAGTAAGCCATGTGGGCATTACCATATCTCTGGAAATAGTACAGAGGGCTTGGGAATATACAGTAATACTTTGCAACATAAATAACCTGCCTTGATGGAGGAGGCAGGGGAGGTGAATTGAAAGTCAAAATTAATACCCTGGTAAGTACTAATTTTCCATCCTGGCAGATAAAAATCTGGTGGACTGCAGTCACTCCTTAAGCAGATAACTCCAAGAGCAGAAACTTTGAAGAGGACCCACTTGGAGATGACACCATATGATGAATTCAGTGATTTATGGGGAATCACAGTAAAGGCCACTGTACCAATTGCTGTTACCTTCAAGAGGAACTCTGAGTATTTAGAGCATGCAGTCTCCACCAACAAGTCTCTTAGGTGCTTGACTGATTTCGGTGGTCCCTTGAGACCTTCCAAACCTTTATTGATACAAAAGGGGCCATGCCCCCAATTACCTGATCACCTGTGGAATGAATAATCAGGAGGCATGGGTAAAAATAAACAGACACAGTTGCTGGCAGTGATGACAAAGACAATGAAGAAGTAGGTTACGAGAAAGATAGGGGCTCATGCTGAGCCCTCTTTGCAGAATGCCAGAATGATTTCCATTAATTGAACTCATGTTTTTTGATTGGCGGTTCAGTGCCCATGGTCCCCACCCATCATGGAGCCCAACAAGGGGATGCCCATTTGGGTGCCAGGGCTGCATGGGCACTATACCTACACAATCAGTGAACCAAGCCTTCACAAATAAAGAAACAAGAAATGTGAGGAACTCACTCGAGTCCTCACAAAATGAAATAAGTGAAAAAAGAAATGTGTGAGGAACCAAAATGGTAATGCGTGAAAAAATAATGTATGAACAAAAAAAGGAAAATAATGTGTGGGGAAACTCATTAATCTGTAACCAGACATGGGCAAGGCACTTACCATACTGCATAGTTGGCAATAATAGATCCAGCCCACCATCTGATTGATCCTAAGGGGGTGACTCCAAGACCTCCCATTTACCTGAAGCAGAGGCTAAAGCAGTGCACACCATCATCCCTCAAAATTGCTGCCCAGCCCCACAACAAGCAGAATCCCCAATGGCAAGACAAGCCAAAGGGAATCCAGCAAGTCATGAGCTGAGGAGAACAGATGAGGATACCTAAGCAACTACAAGGATTCTCCTTTCCAGGGACAAAGATCACTTTGTCCCTGGAAACACATGGCAAACACAAGTGTTTAGGATCCTGTGAAGGTGCACAAACTAGTGGAAACTTCACAGGTGTTCCCTCACCACAGACAGGAGCTTGAACCAAGGGGTGAAGTAGCTTTATTTTATTACCCAGTGGTATAGCATCAAGGGAGATTATTAGACTGTTATCCCAAAGTAAAAAACAACTAAATAGTTTTGATATAATTTATTTTTTAAGAATAAATATATAATATTAAATTCCTATATTATTAAAATAATCATCTGTAACAAATTATATTTATATTCTTTGGCTAAAATTATATTCTTGCCATTGTAATGCAATCTGTCTCGCAACATCTTACAATGAAATGAAGCCTGTTTGGAACAGGCAACAAGATCCGACTTTTCTAGACTAATAAAAATCATGTTTTATCTCACTTTTAGCAAGAAGTTTAATTTTTCAGACTATTATATAGGCTAAAAAGAGCTGATTCATAAGTACACTATTTCATGAAATATCGTATAAATATTAATATTTCAAAATAAAAAACTAAGCATTGGTACAAATACTCAATTTCTAATTTATATTCAGTTCATAACTATCCTTCTTTTAACTTTTGTTTTGAAATTCGATAGTATACATCTATATTAATGCATATTATTAGAGCTGAACTAAAATTTATGATAAATATATATAAATAAAACTTTCAATGTACATTTCATTCATAACAAGCTTTTTTTTTTCTTCAGAATCTATCCCCACTTTTTCCCCATAAGTGGTTGGTTTCTATTTGCATGTTTCGATTTACAGTGATTTCTGGAACCTATCTACCATTAGAACACTGTGAAGTATGAGGGATGGTGTACTTGCAAAATTAAGGCTTTTTCTATTATAGTTATTTTACTTATATAGTTACTTAGCTTTTCAAATATTACATTTAAATATATTCAGCTTTTTTTAATATACAGTAGGGCCATGATTTCAGTTAATATCAACATCCAATATTCTCAGAAACCAATTTACCTTCCTTAAGAGCTTTCATTTTAAGGACCAATGATATTCATAGGAATCAATGGCTTTCTGATATAGCTGGGAACAATGCATGGGTGGAGTCTTGGCCAATCAGCATATGGAACATCACTCATATGTTCTCATATGATTGTTCTCAACCAATCCACGCTATTGTGCGTGGAATTGGTTGCTAATCGCTATTGTTCAGCACAACATCCTGCTTTGTTTTGTCACTGACTGCTTGTTTACAACTTTGACTTCTGTTTCATGCAGTTGTTCAGTGTAAACAGAGTGCACTTTTGTGAATTATAATGAATTTATTTGTGGTTATTTTTGAATTTAATATTAATTAAATAAACTGAAATTAATAATCATGGCTCCAAAAGTGCAAGTTAAGAATAAAATTTTCATTAAAGTGAAGCAGGAGATGACAAAACATGAAGAGGGAGTAAAAATTAGTGTATTAGTGTGTTAATATGGTTTTCTTCAATCGACCATTTCTACAATAGATAAACAAAAGGACATTTTGAAGAATGTTAAAGTTTATGATGATTCCACATCAGTGCATAAGAGCAGAGACTTTATTGTGGAAATGGAAAAACTTTTGTTATTATGAATAAGGGAAAAGTGGATGAAAGGTGCACAATTTATCTGCAAATGTGCTAAGAAGATCTATTATGATCTGAAACTTAAAGCTCCATCAATCTGTGGCAGTGCTGTGTGCTATACAGACTCAAAGACAGCAGAGGCTGTTTTGAGAACTTCAAAAACAGGGCAAATATCAAAAGTGTTGTAAGGCATGGAGAGGCATTAGGTGTTAATAAAGAAGCAGCCGATGTCTTTAAAATTGAATTCCAAGAGCTTGTTGATCAGGAAAGTTATCTTCCCCAGCAAGTTTTTAATGTTGATGAAACCAGCCTCTTCTGGAAGAGAATGCCCTAGAGAACATACATCACTAAGAATAAGTCTAGTTTACCTGGGCATAATCCTATGAAAGATAGGCTCACTCTCTTGTTGGGTACCAATTTTTCTGGAAATTTTAAGCTGAATCCTTTGCTGGTGTATTGCTCTAACACTCCCAGAGTGTTTAAACAACAAAAAATTCAACAAAGGTATGCTAGGAATGTTTTGCTGCATAACAAGATGAATGTTACAAGATATGTCTTTAATGAATGGACACTTGAAGTTTTCTGTCCTTCAGTGGAGAGTTATCTCAAAGTAAATAAACTTCTTGTGAAGGCACTGCTCCTGCTGGATAATGCACCAAGCCATGATCCAGACCTTGCCAAATCTTTGGTAGCACAATTTGACTTTGTTCAAGTCAAATTTTCACCATCCAACATCAGTCCTCTTCTTCAACCAAAGAACCAGCAAGTGATTACAAACTTCAAGAAAATATATACCAAGAAAATATTTTCAAGTTGCTTTGCAGTGAATCCTGGTGAAAATGATATCACACTCAAATATTTTTGTAGGTCCAAGTTCACCATCCTGGATAGTGTGAGGCTGATCATGAGTTCTTGGAATGTTTCTACCAGGTGTTTATATTCAGCCTGAAAAAATATGTGGCTTTTAATCATTTGTAACTTCAATAGATTTGAAGATAATGGTGTTTTGACAAATGAAATTGTCACTTTTCGTGAATCAATAGTCTAGGGACTCGGTCAGCCAGGGTGCAAAGAGTGAGAACCAGAATTGCCATTTTGGCAGCAGGGCCCTTTCTGCCTAGCGACAGAATGCCAGCAGCAGATCTGGTTTGCAGAGCTGGGTGAAGAAATGTGTGCATTTGGTTAGAGCCACAGTGCCCCCTTACATGGGAATGAGAGAGGATATGGCATAATGAATGATGTCCATATCCCATTGGCCGAGACATCCTAAAGTCTCCAGGAAACATCACGTAACCTCATCTGGTGGTTCATTCGAACTGGGACTGCGTGCAGACAACAAAGCATTCCGCATGACAGGCAGATTGTCTATGGCTCGATTAAACCTTCTGTTCTTCACCTAGTGGTGGGATCACTGAAGGCCCCTTGTAGCCAGTGTTGTGTTTAGCGAGTGACTGTACTGGGTAGGCAATCACTGTTTGTATATATTATATACTGTAAAATTCTTTAAATAAATGTCTATATGAGAAGACATCTGAGTTTGGGTATATCGGCCACCTAGGTAGTTCAACATCCTGGCAAGAGAGAGATATCTCTGCACACTCTCACACGTGTCAGTTGAAAAACAACCCAGCCCAAACATGTGGAGAAGACACCTGTCTACATTGGTGTCATCAGTGGGGTCTGTGTTGTAGTACGAGGTGGCATCTCACTAAGAGACATTTTTAGCAAATGTTGAGTGCTGGGAGGAGAGTGAATCATCACTGTAAGAACTTCACATCGAGTGTGGTAAGATCTAGTCTGTGGAGCCAGTTTTTGTCTTCTTGTTATTCTGTGCTATGCAATACCATATGCGAGGGAACACGAAAAAAGGTTCTAAATTTTACCAGTATTTATCAAGGGATAAATAATTCTGAAAAAACACTAGCCCTATTTCTTGACATATCTAAAGCTTTTGATACAATTAGACATGATATTTTATTTAAAAAATTATATTTTTTAGGAATTAGGGGAAATTTATGGAGATGGTTTAAATCTTATTTATCTGAATGCTATCAAATGGTTTCTATTAATAATATTAAAAGTACTTAAATACCGATTAATAAAAGAGTTCCACAAGGATCTATTTTTTTTATTTTATTTTTAATTTAAATAAACGATTTTTTTTTATCAAAATTTAAAAGGAAAATCAATTTTATATCCTGATGATACAGTGCTTGTTTACAAAAAAAGAAATCAACATGATTTATTTCTTGATATTTATAATGATTTAAATATTATTGCAACTTGGTTTAACAAAAATGGTTTAAAAATTAACTGTGATAAAACATGCTTTATATATTTTCCACTCACCCCAACAACTTTTTTTAATAAATTACAATTTCATAGTATACATTATGTCAACAAAATTTCTTGTGAATGCCCTGAAATCAAACAAAATAAGACTACAAAATATTTGGGAGTTTTAATAGACAGCAACTCGAAATGGAAATCACATGTTAATATGATAGTAAATAAAATAAAATTTTACTTAATCAAATTGTACCATTTAAGAAAAATTATCTCTGGAAGATTTTTACTCTTTATTTTGCTTGGATACAATCTCTTTCAAAATATTCTTTGACTAGTGGGGGTGGGAGTACTTATACCAATATTATTGAGTGTGTTAGTAAAGTACAATATAAATTCTTAAAAGTTATGACATTTCATAATAAAGTCTATATGATAAAGTTATTCATGATTATAAAATTCTTAGTTTGAGATCACTGTATATATATATAGCAGCTGTTTTTATTTTTAACAATCCAACACTTTTACAGGTTAAATGTAAAGAGTAGCATACTCTTTACATTTAACCTGTAAAAGTGTCAATTTAACCTGTACTCGTTAATCTGGCCTTTTATTTGTAATCCCTAAAGAATGAAATAGCTCATAAGCACTTTTTATTTTTAGCTCCTAGAATATTTAATTCCTTACCTAATGAAATTAGAAATGAACATTCATATAGTGTTTTTAAATTGAAAGTTAAAAATTTTATTATTACTGCTTCAAAATATTGATGATTACTTTAAAATTATACAATAATATTTGGTTTTTAACATAATGACACATATTTTTGTCACTAAAGACATTTCTCTTATTGTAATAATTCAATTTGGCATCCTAATTGAGTAAATTGCTCAAAGGTTTGCTAACATGTAACTTTTATTCATTTTGTTTATATTTTATTCTTTTTCTGACTTGCCCTAATATTGTTTTCTGTTTGTATATGCAAGTTTTGTATTGTTTTGATATTTTGTTCTTATTAATGTATAAATAAATAAATAAAGGTGTGATTAAAAAAAAAATCGCACCACATGGACACTACTCCAGACAGATCAATGCAAAACATGGAGGCTATTGGGTCTGATTTGTCAGGAGAAGCTATCAGCAGTTATTCTCTGACTCAGGAAATAGCAGAGCAGTCTGATGATGCCAGAAACCACGATGATAAGGCCATCCATCCAGTGTTTTCTAACATTCACAGGATATGGCTCTCACACACAGGAGGCCACAGCTATGTCACATCCGATGGACAGCAGCCTTTCCATGCCCATCATGTCCCCTACTGACTGAGGGCAAGGTGGGAGTTTTCAAAAATATAGATGTTGTCCATGCATAACTCTTAAATTAGCAACAAAATCTTCACATAAATCAGTACAAATTTAGACAATTTCTTGTAAGGCAAATGTTACAGGATGGTTACTCTACCAGATTTTATGATCAGGCCAACACAATATCCAACCTCCACTTGTAAGCCTAACTGCTAGATATTTTTCTAGTATTGTCAAATCCAGCAGAAGAAACAGCCATGCAGCAAACATATAATGGGCATAGCATGAAAAACACCATGCAAGTACTTTTGAGTGCAAAGAATGCAATGTGACTTTGTGTGTGAGATCTCACTTTGCAAGATTATCACATTAAGAAAGATTTTTTAAAGGAATGACTTTTGTTTCAGGTAACTTTGTTATCATTTTATTCAGAAATAAATGCTCTTTCATTCTGCCTAAATAATTTATAGGTTTCTTCATTAATAAGAGAAAAAAAGTCAAAATAAAAAACTTTTACTGAACTAAAGAAAACTTTAAACAGCTTTTATCAAAGCTTCTTAATTTAGTATATAACATATTTTGCTTCTTTAGTTACTTCAGAAAAAAATTCTAAAACATTTTATTATCTGAAAGCACTTCAAAATAAATTTGGCCACACTTGTAAATTCAGTTTCAGAAACCTGACATTTTAAGGGTTAACATGCACAGGGTATGGCTCTTCTGCACATGGGGCCACTGCTTTACATTCCATCAAATGGATGGCAGTCTTTCCAAGCCCGTTAGTGCTCCCCTTCCTGACGGAGGGCAAGTTTATCGGAGATAAATCTCATTGCTGACACAGGCGAGGCTTGAACCTGGGAACTGCATATTACAAACCTGGCATGCTACCAACTGACCCAACCCACACCCTGAGCAGACATGTGCAGATAGTGAAGTCTGCACATGTGCATCTGTAGCAATCTGAAATGCATATTAGTTAAAAGATCAAAGCATAATCATTCTTGGGTTAAACTGTTTTATATACTTCTAAGAACTACATAAACTTTGTGGTATTAGTATATATCATAGAGTGATCAAACATTTTCATTCGGAATAAAACAAAAACTCATATTTACGAAAATAATGTATAAATTAATTGATCAGAATAAAATTACCCTAACACTTTATTTTCATTTAAATACATACTATAACTAAGAGCTTCTTAGTTAATGAATCTCCTGCCAGTGAAGAAGATGCAGTCACTCTGATGTCAATATGTCCAAGTTTGTGTGGAATGATCAGAAAAGAAACAGGAACACCATCCGAAGGTGGGATCTAGGAAATCATAATAATAAAGCAAACTGTAGTCAAGAAATATTAATATTTACTTAATGGAAACTAATTAATACTTCTAAACATGAAAGCTCACAAAAGTTAAAAACAATAAATACAGAGCCTGAAAAACTTCTGATGAAAACTCCATTACATTAAGCTCTGGATTAACATACTAAAAATTCCTTGCAAGTTCCATATTTAAAAGTTAAAAAAATTATAAAATTAGTCTATGGGTCAGAAGAGTAGCAGTACTATTTCAGATTTCACTGAACATTTTGTAATGGTCTATGGAATATATTTTGTTATAATAATAAAAATTGCAGAGTAGAAACTTAGATATGTAAGAGCATTTTATAATAAATTTATACACATCTTATCTGAATTTATATAAATTTGTATCTATCCAAAGAGTGACTTGCTTGAAGTTGGATTAATAATATAAGATTTGTGTAATCATTTTTGAATATGAATGTTTAGTCAAGGCTATCACAGTAGTAAAACCTTTCTGCCATACCCGTGTTATTGAAGCATTTCTAAATCATAATGCAGAAAAAGTAAACAAGACTCAAACACTAGGTGTAACAAAAGGATTGCTTTAATTCAGAGCAATATGCAAGTAATAATTGATGTAAGATTACATCTTGAGCAACTGAGAGATATGGTAAGTCAGCACAACACCACTGATGCCCAATATTTGGTTATGCTGATAGAACACAGTTGTCTAAAGAAAAACTCCTATTTATTCTTAAAAGTTCTCATTTTTAGACATTATATTTGTTAACTTAGACCAGCACCTTTAAACTTTTTTTAGTGATGGTACACTTAAATATTGAAAAATTTGGCAGAATAGTAAGGTTGACATCTTTACATATATTATAACAAAATAAGTTATATAATGTAATGAACTGTAGATATATTGCACAATTCACGAAATTTAAAGCCCTTTTGGGTAGGAAAAATATTTTGCACAATACCTGCAGATTTTTTGCGGAACATTAATTAAATTTTTTTTTATCTTTATACACTTAAGATTTAAAATATAACTTGTTTAGAGTTAATTATTCAATCTAGCTCAGCTACTGGACAGGAAACCTTTCAGTTTATACCCCATAGTTGAAGGTCTTTGAGGAAGGCAAGACCTCAGCAGAAAATTTCCAAATTTATTTTTAACATGCCATCTATAGAATTATATTACAAAAAAAAAGAAGAAAATATTCCATTAAGTGAAGCATATCAGCGAGAATGCATTTGGTTTTGACAGATAGGATTCACTTTTGACAGATGAAATTCACTTGATAGTTCATAAATTTAAATTCACAAATTTATGCTATTTATCTATAATGTTCTACCATATAGTAAGGAAATTCTGGACTTCTCTTTTAAACTCTCAAATGCATAAGCCCAGTATATCTTGTAGAGCACGTCTGAATCATCCCCCTTTCATGGCACCTCAGAGGGACACGCCTAGTCCACACTAGCGACCCCATGCACGCCATATGTGCATCCACCGATTGAGTATATTGCATCTCCAACTCATCCTGTTGCCAGGACAGTGCTTGCCTGATGATGTGCCAAAGCAGATGGAATGAAACGCGTAGCAATGCGAAATCACAAATATCTCATACAAGCAACTGGCTCAGTACACTAATAGGAGTAAGAAGTTTAGAATCCAATGACACCCAGTGACTCATACCATAGAGGCAGCAAAGTTATGATTAAAACCACCACCGCTCACAAAAACACTAATAAACCAATAAGTGAGAGGCAACAACACCAGCCCTGTGAAAATACCAGCTCCCGAGAAGAACAGCACACAATTCGGACTTGTCCTCCTTGTACAACTGAAAAAGCTATCTCTAGAAGTATAATTATTTAAATAATAATAATAATGCAGGTAATAATTACAGGTTATTATAAATGCAGGTATAATTATTTAACCTAAACTGCACTGATCTACAACTACCATTAGTATCAATGAGGTGATTGTTGCAATACCACATGATTAGTCCAGCACATATAGTGTTTATAGAGTTAACTTAATCTTTATTTAATTCAGCACAGGGTATTTTTACCTTCATATATAAATATTGGTAAAACTTATTACTGAATTAAAAGCCAAAATGGCTGCTCAAAGAACTCAAAATGATAAATTGAAAGCCGAAATGGTAGCTCAAAGAAATGAAATATCTCATCAAAATAGTGGTTTGCAGCAAGGGGTGCTAAATTACTGGAGATTGGACAAAGGTAAGGTGGTTTAGATTTCAGTAAATTTGGGGTTTCAATTAAGAATTTAAAGTTACTTTGCTTGAGTTCTCAGCAAAATTATGAATTAGGATAAGGATTTGTACTATATATTTATAGAGATTATTTGCTGAAAGTGGGAGGGGTGAAAATTGCTATATTTTGACTATTCTGCAAGGTTTATATCCATTTCTTCTATATTAGTTATAGAAATTCTAAGTTATTGAAATTCGGTTATGAGTTCTCATCTGCCTTTAAAGACTATTCCAATTTCTAATAAAGTTTATTCTTTTGGTTTATTCTCTCACAAGTGAAGATAAATTTTAATCCTTATATTGGGTCTGGAGGGAGATTTAGAATCTATGTAAGTAGGGTTAGTTCCTGTGTCCATGGGAGTTATCTCTATCTGTAGGGTTGTTGGGTTGTTTTACCTCTGAGCGGCACTTTTTTGCACACCATGGGCTAAATGACCAGTCACATGGACCCCGAAGGCTCAGAGAAGGTTGGGGGAGGGGACCCACTGGAACAGCTGTTGGGAGACAGATGGTAGCCTCCCGTCAAGGCCATCCAGCGTGTTCTTTAACGTGCACAGGGTATGTCTCTCCCGCACACGGGGTCATGGCTTAATGTCCCATCTGATGGACAGTGGCCTTTCCAAGCCCTTTGGTGTCCTCCTACTGACCGTGGGCAGGGCGGAGAATTTTGCGAAGATAAATCTCAACGCTGACCCAGCTGGAACTCGAACCTGGGAACTACAGATTACGAACCTGGCGTGCTACCGACTGAGCCATCCCCACCCCCTATCTGTAGGGTGCATACAATGTGGAAGAGCAGTTGGAGTTAATCCTTTTGTGTAGTGAGTAGCTGCAAGGGAAGGTATAAAGGAAATGAGAGGAATAAAATGTAATAATAATAATACATGAGAGGAATAAGACAAAGGGAGTAGAGTGCCACTAATCCTTTCATTAAGAGACAAGGAAGGAGGGGGTGGGGTTGAATCAGTCTGGAAGGAAAGGGCCGAAGTAAAAAGTTAAAAGGTTAAGGTAAGGTTACCCTTGACCTTCCTGCTAAGAAAATAAGGTATAAAAGAAGTGGAGAACCACAGGTTTGCTTAAAGCTATGCCTCTTCCTTTACTTTATCCTGAAATTGGGACAGTTACACTTCAAACATTTGCTAAACATCTGGCCATCAAAACTTCAATAAAAGAAAAGGCATCGTCCATCTGCTGAACGTACAAAAAACCAATGTACAAAAAATTTTGCAGAGAACCTGAATTTCTAAATTTTTATGAATGTCAGAACAAACAACTCTTTTTCAATCATTGACTAATCAATGTATGGAAGAAAACAATATTTCCCAAACAATAACCATTAAACCACTCTTTGATAGCACATCCTGGTTACCAAGGCATTATGAAATCATCACTGAATCTTTCAACTTTAAACAAAAACTTGGATTTCATTAAGAGACAAGGACTTATTATCAACATTTAATTCTGAAATTCTGTCTACATGTGCAGACACTATATGGATTGGTACAGATGTTTCTTGAGCAGGATCGTGCACTGGAATTGGAATCGCCTGGCAAAATTACAACTATCAACTTTCTGAACATCTTCGTGACCATATATCTATTTTTTTCAGCTGATGTATTTGCCATTCATAGGGCTGTTGCAGATATAATCAAAGGTTCTGATAAATATTTAATTCTCTCTGACAGCAAATCAGCATTAATAGCTTTACAAAATGCCAAAATCAAATCACCTACAGCAATACTGAATTTACATCAAACATTAATCTCCTCTGCTGCTCAGGGTTTGTCAATCACAATATTTTGGGTCCTGGGTCACAGAGGTATTACTCTGAATGAAGAAGCAGATTCACTTGAAAAACAGGATCTTGACTTTTCTTATGTTCATCTGGTTTTACCATCTTATGCAGAAGATATATTAGGTATATGCAAACAATCTTACATTGACAGCTAAAGAGAAATTTGGGACACCTCAGCTCTAAGTGATATATACCCATACATCTCACGTTTTCCAAAGCCATTGTACATGGATATTTCCTCCAGGGCTATGGAAACTCTTAACACTAGATTAAGACTGAATGTAACACCACTACAAGATTTCCAGTTTCAATGTTGGCTCAGTAATTCCAGTAATTGTTCAACATGTGGAGAGCATGAAACAGTTTCACATTTCCTTCTACAGTATCAACAAAATGATAAAAGTCATTCCTCAATGATCAATTACTTCGGATCACATGGACTTCACATTAATACATCATAAGTGATTTATGATTTTTTTTTACCTTCAAAGATTTTTTATCCTGGACTGGAACTTTTCATTAGACAATCCTTCAGATTTTAAAACCTACATCCTATGGCTGACTGAAAATGTTGGCTTTCGCAGTGATAATGTACTTTATCTGATCTTCTAAAAGAACTCATAGATGACTCTTGTTAAATATTGGGATCAAAAGCCAAAGGTACTAAATATCCCAAAGAAACATTTTCAACAATAACAACAAATCCTTTGTTAGGAGACAAGGTTGTGGAATGGAGTTGCACTGCACCAGAAAGTGGACAGGAGTGAGAAGTTAAATAGCCATTCAGTACCACTGTAGCAATGCGCTGGAGGCAAGAGCAGAGAGAGGGGGAGGAGTAGGTAAGCAACAGGGAAACTTAAGTTAGCTGTCATCTGTCAAGAGAGTTTAAGGAGTCTGATAAAACAGTTCTTATGTTACAAGGAAAGTGTTTCAAGGGTGCAGGGGATTATACTCTATGGAAAATGCTAATCTCTTTTCAGAAAAAGAGTTGGGTCCATATAAAAATTCTAGAGTATGACAGCGAAAAGTAAAAGAAGAGTTGAAAGTGTTGGAGGGATTGGATGTATTGATGAGAATGAGTGGAAGAGTTTTCTATAGTAAATCAATAAAAAGAGGTAAAGACTGAACTCACTAAACAGTATGATTGTATCAATCAATATAAAGAGGTAAAGATTGAAGTCATTAAACAGTAAGATTGTTTAAATCTTACTCTGCCATAAACTTAAAATTCTAGTTCATGAAGCCTGCATATATAGCCATGAAAAATAAACTGTCATTAGTACCACAAAAATTTATATTTTTTTCAAAAAAAAAATACAAAATCCTCATGCAGCCATGAGCTACGGAGCTCCAACCAGACTGTAATTTTCCTCTCCAGACGTTTCTGTTCTGAGCTACTGCTGCTGCATTTGGCCCCTCTAGGCCACTCTAGCAAGGCCCTGTTTGTCACTGTCTGCCCATCGCTTCCTAGGTCTCCCCCTCTTTTTCTGAAACCCTTAGACACACTCTTCATAACTTTATTCGGCAACCTATAATTATCCATCAGGCAACATGGCCAAATCAATACAGTCTCTCTCTGCACAAAATGCTCCTCAAAGGAAGTTTCTGACACCTTCTTCTAATCTGATCATTACTTACAAAGTCAAACCACCTAATGCCCAAGATACTAAACAAGAATTTAGAATCAAAGTTCCATGTTATCTGCTAACAAAGGGTCTATTTTCACTACTATAACTAACCTTACAAAGAAGAAAATTATTATACAGCCTAATTTTAATCTTTAGGTGTACACACCTATTTTTCCACACTCTCCATAAATTCTTAAAATTCCCAGCGGCAATCTCTATTCTTCTATTTATCTCAGGCCGCACATCACCAGTATCTGTTACATGTTACATCTGTTACAAGATAATAAAACTGAGATACTTCTTCAAGAGTGCAGCCATTCAAAGCAACTGAAACACTATCTGCCTGAAAAATTTTCATCACTCTAGTTTTTTCTCTGTTTATCACTAAACCTACTCTATTACCATTATCATGAACAGCCCTAATGAAAGAATTCATCTCATCAACATCATTAGCCAACAGGGCCAAATCATCTGCATAATCTAAAATCAAAAATTTTGAAATCTATAGACCATTTAAAAGCCAAAACCTTTCCCTTGCAAAGAATTTCACCTAACATAATCAATAATCAAGCAAAACTGGAAATGAGTCAAAATGCACCCTTGTCTAATTCTACTAGCAATGCTAAACCAATTGCTGAAAGATGTACCAACTCACACATGACTCAGTGTTATTCTAGAGAGCTTTCATTACACTAACTGACTTATCAGGTATTCCATATGATCTAACAATCAACCACAAATTATGTCAATCAACAGTGTCAAAAGCCTTTTTGAAAATCTATAAAAATCACAGGTTTCTGAAACTCTAAACATTTCTCAAGAATCTGCCTAAGTGAAAATATATGATCAATACATCCCCTACCACTTCTGAATCCACACTATTCATCATGCACTTGTCCATCAACCAAATTCTTAATTCTATTAAGTATAATCATGCAAAAAACTTTACCTGGAACAGAAAGTAAACTAATTCCCCTATAATTATCACAAGAATCACCTTTTTCAAAAATTGGGAAAATAATAACTCTACTAAAATCTTTAGGAACAATGCCTTTATCATAAAAGATATTCAAAATTTCAATTATCCATGTAGTAACCGAAACATTCCCAGCTCTAAGCATTTCAGTTGGTGATTTCATCCACCCCTGGGAATTTATGCAGTTTTACTGTAGAGATAGCTAAAGCGACTTCGGAATGTGATATAGGGCCATCATTAAAGCCAGTAATGCATCCATTCTTATCACAAACAATGGGAGTAAAAATAATCGCATTAGTTGGTGAACCCATTCCCAATGGGTTCACCACTATCTGGAATCATGGCTGATGTGGTTATGAGACATGTAGAAATAACAGCACTTGCTAAAGTTAAACATAAACCTACCATTTATATTCAATATATCGATGATATTTTAATTTTTTGGAATTACAACACAGAATAATTATGAGAATTAATAGAAACTTTTAATAGTACTCTACCTTCCATAAAATTCACACATGAAGCAGAGGTAGAAAACCAATTACCATATTTGGACATCTTGATTAAGAAGAAAAATAATATTTGTAAAACAGAAGTATATCGAAAACCAACTAATACATCAAATATAATCCCCTTTAACTTAGCACACCCTTTAAAATATAAAAAAAATCCACAATTATACCATATTTTATAAGAGCATTTCAGAACTGTACAGAAGCAATAGTATTAAGAAGGAGTTAAATTTTATAAAGTGAATAGCTAGTGAAGCTGGATACCCACCTTACATCGTAAAACGGTTGGAAAAAAACTGCTAAATATCACTTTAAAAAAGATTCACAGCCAGCACCAAATCCGAGAAAAAAAACCTAGTAAACATGCACATAGTTTTCCATATTTGAAAAATGTATCTAATACTTCAACCAATATTTAAAAAAAATATGACACACAGTTACTGAGCACTATGAACAAAACAATTAAAAAATTCTTAATTAACGACATGGACAGGAAATAACCCACTGGCGGAGTCTATGAAATTGACATTCCGGATCCTTTGAATAAATTAGGGGGGGGGGGGAAATAGTTACATAGGGAAAACTTACTGGCCTTTTGAACAAAGAATGCAGGAACACCACTCAGATATTATAAATAAACAACTAAACATGGCATTACCTCAGACAATAATAAATAATAATTTAGAATTAAAACAATAACATATAAAAGCATTGTTGCAAACCTATGTTCGTTGGTGTTAATTCACACCAACGAACATAGGCTCCGCAACATGGAGATTCCATCCCTTCCAGCAGTGTGGAATCTCCTGTTGTATGAGCAGATGCGCACACACAATGAGCATGACATCAATGAGACACATATTTAAACTGTAGAACATCTGAGGAAGGAAGCCTGAGGAAGCTGCAACTAAGAAGGCTGGCGAAATGCATAGCTGGATGAGGGGGGGGGGGGGTTGTTATTTTTAAACTTTTAACTTGTTTTAGAAGTTTTTTTAGTAAGTCTTGGGGATGTGTGAGCAATTATCTTAATATCAGTATAATATCAACCAGTGATGAAGCAATGAACTTATAAGAGAATTATAACAGCTAGTGGCTGTTAAAGTAAACGAAAACAGCAAATCTCATAAGGACTGGTATATAGCAGTTGCACTGTTGGGTACAATTGTACCAATTGTCAAATTAATATCACTAAATACCTGGCAAGAAAGGGTAGTGTATCACAAGAATACAACTAGCAGTGATGATGGATCAGGTTGGTATGGGCTAACAAGCCCATACCAACCTGGCCAAATAATTTTTATAAACCAAATAATTTTTATCTTCAAAGAACAACCGAAGAAGGAACAACATACGAGATCTAATTGCAAGCTCTACTTGTACCAGCAGACTATCAAGTTCATTGCCAATAATTGGTAATTATTCTTCCTTTTCTCTTGAGCCCCTTTACAAGATAAAGGAGAGCTTACAGATAGTACCAATGGAGGGTACAATGTGAGGAGCACATCAATCATAGTTAAGTAGCTATCATGACGACCTTTAGCTTATCAGATACTACATGATATTATTACAACAGATGAACGTGTGACAGGTGTATCATGAACGCTCGCATATACTAGGCGTGATAATTTACGCTTTTAACTGTTTTAGAAGAATGCTTTAAAAAAATAGAAGTGTGACAGAAAGCAAAGAGATAGCGGAGTAGTAAAAGGAAGAAGGAGTTAATGTATTAAATTAGCGTTGTGTAATGTTATGTAAAAGGACTGCTTTTATTTGATTTAAGATGAAACATGGTTCCGGTGGAGAAGAGGAATCAACAGTAAAGTTTGTTATTGGGTCCTCTATCAGGGGAGATCAATGTTAAACGTTTCACATGTGTAAGGTATGAAGTTTTGTTAAGGTTATTTAATGTCAAATGAGATTCAATACAAAGTGGTTTATCTTTATGCTAAGAGAAATAGAAGTACTTATGTTTAGATAAAATTTATTAATTTGCAATAATATTGTGCTATTGTAATAAATTACATCATTCATACTTTAGTAGTATACATATGTGCTATTTATGAACTCATGCTAAACTTTCATCTCTTTGAATATATAACAATATGTTGAGCACTCCTCTTGACTTATAATTTTATTCTGTTAATGTACAGCTATTAATCATGATAATTAAATTCATAGTTTTTTGCCAGAAGCACTGATTTTCTGACATTTGTAGAAATAACTTTCCTCTTTCACCATATTAAGATCCCCAACAATTTATGTAACATAAATGTCACAAAAAATTACAATTCTACACACATCCCTAACAACAATGCATTTCTCTGATCAGATAGTCAATGGAAATAACTCGTTATACCTGGTAGTCCTCTCTCTAGCAGTAATCTATTTTTAACTTGCCTGTATGTTTGATAATCTCTAAAGAGTAAATTCAAAGATGTGGGTAATTGTGTACTTTCAGTATTGCAAATTTTACCTCCATTAACATTTATATAGAAATTTTTGGTAAAAATTAATTGGAACTGAGTTGGCAGGGGGAATTAATATATGTTAGCTATCAGTGAGTCAGTAGGTAAATGCTTTGTATTACTGTTTCAGTTAAAGCTGTGCTGTCTTTTACAGACAGGTATTATCATTATAATGCACACAAAACATTATCTGTTGTGACTCTGGTATTAATCAGACATATGTAATTAAAAATGTTTTAAAAAGGACACTGTGGAGAGCATTCAAAAGATTCTTGACATGTGTCTGTAAATTTGCACTCATTCCTCCAAGGTTAACAAGCTATGACATGTTTGAAATCTTGTCTAAACTTTACATGTTAAAAACAAATCATCATTTCTCTCTTCACTGGTAGCATGCAAATTCAGTCTGTAAATTCTGTTAATTTAAAATAAGAAAAAAAGTCATAAATGTATATCTGAAAATACTTTATTTGAATATTATGTCACAAAAGTTATTTTACAACAATTGTTCGAAAAGGCTTGTGTCCATTGCATGTCCCCAAGTCTAGCTATAGATATGCATATTAGCATATACAACATGCTATGATGATCTCTGTTATTGTATGGCAAAAGCAAACATGCTAGAGCTGTAAATTAGAACATTGTAGGTATGTTCCTAAGACAGCAGACGATAATTGCTGACACACTGCAGCATGCATTGGAAAACAGGTTTGAGACTGGCCAATTATTAGTTGCTGGTTGTCAGTAAAAATTTACTGTGTGCCTCTCACATTCCAATTAAAGCTAACTTTACATGTGTTGAGTATGCAGATATGCACCTTGTATACCAGCAAGCTTAGACAAATACAGCTTAAGCAACTGTACCAGCTAAAGTTTCCTAAAAGATGATTAAGAGATCCGAATACCTCCAAGGCCATAAATATATTATTTGAGGGATAGTGGTTAATTCATCTAGTGCAAATACAAAGGGCAATTATGATTCCATAATATGAACAGTGAAGACAGAATTCCTCATATGATAGATGCTCCAGGAAGACACCATTATCACATGGCTTGCAACACTTTTCCAAGACTGCTTAACCCTTTCTGTGTAGGAGCCTGAATAAATGCTTTCATCTTTTAAATTCTAGTAATTGGAGATGCAAGTTTCACTCCTGTAATACGAGGTTATGAATAAAACTTTCTGAATAGAAATCTGAATTTTTTTTTACTGTTGCTAATCAAACATTGAAAATAACATTTAAATCTATGATATATATTTTTACCTGTTGAAAAAATTTATGATAAAGTTTAAATATAAATCTGAGTCTGCAGTGAATGTATATGCATTTTCAGTCACTGTAAATAGTATCAAGTAGTGACATTCAGTTTATGCTTTTATACTGCCATACCATGCATGGATTATTGATCAGTTGCGTTTCCCTGCATCTTACTTAATTATAGCTCTACTATAGTTGAAATGATAACTTTTAATATAAAGATATTGATTTTATTAATATCAGAAATTGCATCATCTGGGAACTACACACATCAGCTTTTGATCAATATTTTAGTAGACTTTTGATTTTAAAAACGTTTTTCTCCTTCAATGGTTCTAAAATTATTTTTTTGCTTCTCAAATTGATACTATGATTATAAACAATAATTAATTTGAAATGACTGAAAACGAATTCACTAGTGATTTGTAATGGCAGCAGTGCAAATAGCATTAGGATTATTTAAAGCACAATTTTTAAACCATAGGATTTTATTTATCAATATTTTTAATTACATTTCACCCGAAGAAACTAATTATGGTCAAGAAATTGCGATTTGTAACCAAAATTTCTGCTGGAATTTTAAAAATAAACCTTTCTATAATAGTTATGCAGTTTCATAATAAGGCCATTCATTCCCAAATTCGGTGCTTCAGTCAGTGGCGAGCATCCATGAGCAAGGGAAGCAATGGTTCCCTTAAAAAAAATATATATATAAACGTTTTACATAAAAATATTTTATTAACTTTATTTTAACATAAATTTTCCATTTATATAATATTCTTCGAATTTCTCTGGTATATTATACCGTATAATTAACAGAAGCATCATTTTGCTGAGCTAGTTGAGCTAGGAGTGTATGAAGAACCTCACTTCATCACTACTGCATTGTGCACAATGGAAGTACCATTTCAGCTGGTTGATAACCAGCTGAAATTTTTCTTATGGACACAACCAGCATAAACATTTCTTATGGACACAACCAGCATAAACTTTTCTTATGGACTCCAACTTATGTTGTCACTTTTTAGATTATGTCATACCTATCTAACTAACTGCTAGAGGTTGCTAAAGTGTTTGCTCTGTAATTACATTCCCCATTATCATTCTCCATCAAGTCAGCCAAGTTGAGTCAAAGGCAAGTGCAATTATTTTAAATTATATTAATACAAATTCAAACAGATGAAAACTTCATGTCAGTTCAAAAATACCAATAAATCTAAAATAATGTAAAAATAACGACAAACTAAAATAACAATAAATCTAAAATAATGTGATTTAATACAAAAGTATGGATAAAAACATGCATATAATAATACATACCAATGTTTATCTTACGTGTAAAAAATTTTTAATCTAACGAGCATCATAATGTGAATACTTACAATATCTTGAGAATAACCTTACTAATTCCTAAATAACTAAATAACTATACACAAAATGACTTCCTTCTTAGGTTTTAATCCTCAAGTATTCCAAAACTGCAGCTAAGTGTACTGGTTTCTCTGAACCAATTCTTTTCAGATGTTGATCACCAAGCACAAGACGATGAATTCTTCGTTTCCTTTACCAGCTTATCAACACAATCCACACCAATAAACTAAACTACCTTCTGCACACTTAACATATAAAATGCTTCTTCACTTTTTATACCCATCACGTTTCATGTACATGCTGAAACTAATTATGTCTCCTTTCAGATATCCACAACTCCAACATTATAATTCTATCTTTTCTATTTTTTTTAGATCGATTCTGCATTCCAATTCGTTGGTTAAAATAATTCTCACGCAGAAGCATACACGAGCGTTCATGTCACGTTTATCATAAATTCATTGTAGCACATTCATTTGTCATAACACTGCCCCCTCTTTAGATCTTGTTCATCCCAAACAATTCTGGATTCTGAAGCTTCTTCAGTTCTTCAATGAAATGGGGCCAAATGATACGCATGAACTACCTTGCACTCTGTAGTTGCACGTCAAGGATTGCGATACACCATGACGTTAATCCTGTTAACTACTGTATACAGACCTTCCCAAGGTTTCTGAAGTTTTGGAGAAAGTCTCTTCTTTCTATGTAGATTGTACAGCCAAATAAAATATCCTTGATTGAAAACAGTTCCATTTGTTTTACTGTCATATCTCGTTTTGGTTCTCTTGTTTGCTAAGTTGATGTTATGTCTGACGGAGTGATGGATTTCTTCTAGTTGTTGTAATTCTTGTACGTACTGTGGATACAGGCATTGCTTTAGGCCAACCATATAAAAGCGTCACAGGGAAGACACAACTCTCTTCCAAAGAGCATCATGGAAGGTGTCTGTCCAGTTGTCTTGTGCACTGCTGTTCTGTATGTGGTATATGGTGATCCCAGTCACATTGGTGGTCGTTGGCAAACAATGCTAGATGTTGCGCAATTGTCTTATTAAATCTCTCAACCATACCATCTGACTGAGGATGTAGGGGAGTTGTTTTGGTTTTCTGAATTCCTAATAGTTAGCAGATATTGGACTCAAAATTGCATCCTTGGTCAGAGTGGAGTTGCAAAGGTACTCCATACCTACTAATCAAGTTATTTACTATCATCTCTGCAACTGTTTTTGCTTCTTGGTCTTGGATGGAATAGACTTCAGGTCACTTTGTGAAATAATCCATTACCACTAACCCTTCCAGGGCCCAACACGTATATATGCATTCGGAGAATCAGAATTGCAAGAGCCGATGACGTAATATGCATACGATCTTAGTACAACACACCAAACTTTATTTAAAAAAAAATTAGAAATATTGAATTTTAAAAATTTTAATATATATGCCCAAAAAAACTTATATTTTAGAGGTGTTAAAAATACAATACCTTTTTAATTTAGGATAGAAACCTATTTTTCAGGCTGAGCCCTGGAAGGGCTAATAAATAGTGATTTCCATGATCAGTCCTAGGAAATGGACCCATTACATCAATGGCTATTCTCTCAAAAGGGGCACCAATGTTATACATCTGCAGCTTACCCCAACTCCTAGTCTTAAGACCTTTCTTTGTTGCACAGGCCTCACACATTGCCTACACCATCTTTCAATGTCTGCCCTACTTTTCAGCCAATGAAATTGTTGTTTGGCTTTAGTTAATGTCTTATTAACACCAAAGTGTCCTCCAGTGGCACTGTCATGCAAATCTTTCATCACTAGATCCACTCGGGAGTGAGGAAGGATTATCTGCCAACGGATCAGTCGTCCAATGCGATTCTCCCATCTTCTGTATAATACACAGTCTTTCACTTCTAAGGAGTCCCATTGTGCCTGGTAACTTTTGCTAGTTGGGCTATACCTCGAGATTTGCTCCCAACTAGGTCTTATATCAGATTTTTCAAACAAATCCATTATTGGTCTTATATCTTCATCGTGTAGTTGGACCTTTCTAATTTCTATTGGACTCCAGATGTTAGGAGTATTACTGTTTGCTTGTGTTGATGTTATTTATCTTATGGGCATTACTTCTTTACTACCATATTTCAACTCTGCATTATAGCAATGCTTACAGTTATCAAATACATGGACATCTGGAAAGGGCATCTGCATTCCTATGCATTTTGCCACTTTGATGCTAGATGGAGAAATTGTACTCTTGACAATTCTGTATCCACCTAGCAATTTGTGCTTCAGGGTTTTTAAAGTTTAGTGTCCACCTGAGTGCAGCATGATCAGTGCACATAACAAATTTCTGGCCATAGAGATAATGATGAAAATGCTCTATTGCTTTTACTATTACTAACAGTTCTTTTCGTGTGACATAATAATTTCGTTCTGGTTTGGTTAGAGTTTTGATAAAGTATGCCATAACTTTTTCTTCTCCGTCTTGTTGTTGTGAAAGTACAGCACCAACTCCTGTGTTACTTGCATCAGTATCTATTATGAACTGTTTTCCAGTTTGTAAATATGCTAACACTGGTGCTCTGGAAAGAGCCTGCTTGAACTGTTGGAAGGCTACATCACATTGGGTGGTCCACATGAACCGATGGCCCTCCTCTGTCAGACGATGCAATGGCCTTGCGATGTTGGACAAACCCTTCACAAATCTTCTATAGTAGGTGCAAAGTTCAATAAAATTACGAAGTTGATGAACATCTTGTGGTGGAGGCCAGTCTTGCTAGGATCAGTCTTAATCCCTGATGCAGTGATGACATGATCAAGGCAATAAACTTTTTGCTGGAACAGTTTACACTTAGTCGGTCCCAATTTTAGCTTGGTCACCTTAAGTTTTTCAAACAAATGACAAAATTTCAAACAAGTGACAAAGATTTCACAAATGTTTTTCAAAAGTCTTTTCAAGAATGACGATGTTGTCCAAGTAAACCAGGCAGACCTCCCAAGACAAACCTTTGAGCACTGACTCCATTAGTCATTCAAATGTTGCAGGTCATTGCAAAGTCCAAATGGCATCACTTTAAATTGCCAAAGTTCACTTCCTGTAGCGAAAGCTGTTTTCTCATAATCTTCAGGATGCATACTAACTTGCCAACAGCAGCTCTTCAAGACTAATGTCGAGAACCATTCTGACTCAGATAGTGTCCAGTGTATCATTAATCCTGGGTAAGGAAAATCAATCTTTCTTTGTTACGTCATTTAATCTGTGGTAATCTACACAAAATCAGGTTGATCCATCCTTTTTCTTGACAAGAACACTGGTAATGTCCAGTGACTCTGTGATGATTCTATAATGTCTTGAGCTTCCATGTCCCTTATGAGTTGTTCTGCTTCCCCTCGTTTTGCCAATGGGAGCCTTCTCGCCAGTAGATGGATAGGAGGAGAATCACCAGTGTTGATCTTATGTTCTGTCAGGTTAGTACATCCATAATCATTTGATGTAGCAGAAAAAATGTCGGAAAACTCTCTCAGTAGGTTCTCTGCCTTAGCAGCTTGGTCTTCAGTTAACATTCCTCTTGTTTCTCTCCATAAGTCAGTAAGATGAGATGGAATGTCTGTATGGTGTTGGTTTGAGTCAGTAACTATTTTGTTTATACTTGTTACCCAGGTAACAGGTTCGCATATTGCTAATTCTTCACCTTATTCAATATTCATTGGATTTGTTATAGTTCATCACTCTGATAGGAATCTGTTCTTTATCTACACTGACTAAAGTCCTTGCAACAAGGATATCATGAGCCAAAGCTCCTTTACCACAGGCATCAGTGACTGCCAATCAGAAGGCCCCAGAAGTTTCTGCCCGATGTCCATGGACTATAATTTCACTTTGTGCTGGGATTTCTGTACCTTCTGTCACTAATATTGAGATCACACATGATAAAGAATCAGATGTTCGGCTAAGCAAAGGGATCTCTTCTGTCTTATAGATGAGTAGACTGTCACTGGGTCTAATGCTGAATCCATGCTTCTTTAGGAAATCAAGACCTAATATGCATTCATTGTAGATGTCAGTGATGTAAACAGGATGGCATATGCTACCAACTCTGATGTTGAGTTCTATCTTTCCATGGACTTTAGCATGATCTCCAGTGGCTCTTTATAGGGTTATATTAAACTGTCTAGCATTCTAGTTTGGGCGAGGTATTATCTTCTTTATTATGTCTGTTCTGAGTAAAGTTACATTTGCACTAGTGTCTATTATCATACGACAAGGCCTCCATTCATGATTCCATTAGCTACTAATCCATTTTCTTCACCATGTAGTGCTGAAATGTGGGAGACTTCCCCTGTGACAAACCAATCAACAGCCAGCCTTTGATGGTTCTGTTGTCTGCTAGCCATGCTTGAACTTTGTACCCACCACCTTTTGCAGTTGGCTCGAATGTGTCCAGTCTTGCCATAATCCCAACACTGTATGTTTGTAGAAGTTTTTGGAGAGGAACCTTTAATCTCTTTCAAAATGGAAATATTGTTTTGGTTAGTTCTTTCATTTCATTATACTTTTCTAGTTTCTTCTGTATTCACAAATCTCACCATGTGTTTGTTCGCTTGGAAGAAAAGCCTGGAGCACTCATACTTTATAGCATGTACCACAGCACAATATCTGCAGAGATGGTTGAGTCTCAGGGTCAGTAATAGCATCAATAAATCATAATTGAGCTAAGCTATTTTGAATTTCTGGTGGACAGTTACTATAAGCCAATCTAGCTAGATGCTCAATATCACTAGCAAGTTCTTGCAAAGTTTCACTACTGTTCTGCATACGACGTTTAAATTCAATCATATAGTATTGTTTTAAATAACTATCACTAAACCTGAGTTCTAATGCAGAAACCAGACTTTGATAATCAAGTCGTTTTTCTTCTGGAACAGAGTGTAAAACTTCTGCAGCCGAATTTCTTAAGGATGCTGCAGGAAAACTGGTCTTTTGAAATTCATTCCACGCATTAGCTCTAGTGAAGACTGTCCAAGATGACTGACCATCATATGTGGATGGTTTAGTGTATTTCTAGTGATATGTGTAAAAACATTATAGTCACTAAATTTACCATTGTCACAAGAAGGTAACCTTTCATTTCCTAAAATCTGAAACTGACATTCACAATCAGGTTTTGCACTTTCAATTTGATGCTTAACACTATCAAGTTTTGCATTAAAATCACAAGTGATTTCATTAACATTACACTTAACCCCCATCAATATCATTTTTCATACCATCAATTTCAACTTTTAAACTATCACACTGTCTGTTTTTTCAGTCTTAATGTCTTTATACTGATCAGTTATTTCACATCTATGAGCTGCCATTTCAGTTCTCAACTCATTATTTTGTGTAGCAATTTCAGCTTTCAAGTCATCACTTTCTAGCAAGGTCACCAAGTTTACTGTTTATGCCATTATTTTGACTAGCAAGTTCACCAATTTCACCTCTTATATCAGTCATCAGCTGTACTAACTCATCCATACTTCTTGCAAAAGACATTCAATAAATTATCTACACTCCTGGCTCTAAGTGATATGAATTCAAACAGATGAAAATTTAGCGTCAGTTCAAAAATAACAACCAGTAACAATAAATCTAAAATAATGTGTTTTAATACAAAAGTATGGATAAAAACATGCATATAATAATACATACCAATGTTTATCTTACGTGTGAACAAATTTTTAATCTAACGAGCATCATAATGTGAATACTTACAATATCTTGAGAATAACCTTACTAATTCCTAAATAACTAAATAACTATACACAAAATGACTTCCTTCTTAGGTTTTAATCCTCAAGTATTCCAAAACTGCAGCTAAGTGTACTGGTTTCTCTGAACCAATTCTTTTCAGATGTTGATCACCAAGCACAAGACGATGAATTCTTCGTTTCCTTTACCAGCTTATCAACACAATCCACACCAATAAACTAAACTACCTTCTGCACACTTAACATATAAAATGCTTCTTCACTTTTTATACCCATCACATGTTTCATGTACATACTGAAACTAATTATGTCTCCTTTCAGATATCCACAACTCCAACATTATAATTCTATCTTTTCTATTTTTTTTAGATCGATTCTGTATTCCAATTCGTTGGTTAAAATAATTCTCACGCAGAAGCATACATGAGCGTTCATGTCACATTTATCATAAATTCACTGCAGCACATTCATCTGTCATAACAATATTTTTAGAAATAAAAATTAATCCTCCTTCATCCTTAACTACTCTATATCCAGCTTTCACTCACTCCAAATTGTAAAAGAATTTATTATTAGCATTGTTTTGTTGGTGAAAGTTAATCATGCTTATTTCATTCATATACCACCTAACGTAATTGCCTCGATGCATATTTGCCGAAGAGATTTCTATCTTTATTACCATGTTTTACTGTTATCCTCATTACTGTAATAACTAGAGATATTTTTATTACTACTATAGGTATAATAGAAAACAAATAATATTGTATTTTTTTGGGACAAAGTGAGGTAACTTACTAACTACAATTTGTCACGGCTATCCTCAGTATGCAAAAAATATAATTTGTGAAACATTTCACTCACAACTAGATTATAACCAATATATTATCGTTTGCTAAGCTTAATAATGTTGTGCCACTGTACCCACTGTATTGCACTACATTCAAATATATGTAATTAGATGCATTGAAAAGTTTTGAAAGTGTAATAGAAGCATATATGAAAGAAAATTTAGAACTCGAAAGTTATGTAAATAATTGTTGAAATATTTGAAAATAACCTACAGGCAGGTGCTGTGATACAAATTTATTAACAACCGTGTCTGTACAAATATAATTTTACGTTACTATTATTATAACGTAGAAAGACATGAATCTAGTAAATCTTTTCGTGTATAAAAATCAGCTTTCAAATACGTCGATGTAATTTTTGTGAATGATATATGCCACATGCTGGATGAGACTGGAAGTAATTGCCAGATATTGTTTGTGTGGAAACTTTTGATACTAAAGTAACTAATTTAAAACAGAATTGTGCATTTCAGAACAGAATTGTGTGTTTGATAGTAATAGTAAAATCTTTCAGTATTCACTATTACTATCAAACCAACATATTGTATGTCGCAACAGTGATTTAATTAGCATTTATTTAAACATATAGATATGACGTTAGGTCAGAATTACCCACTTTTCCTATTTAAACAATGTTTGCTTATACCGATGTTTTCCAGGAATTTGATATAAGCTGTATCATACTGTTTTAAAAGTTCAATTCATATCTATATATGAATCTAGTTCAAATTTAAAACTAGTTTAAACATGATGTAAATTCTAAAGAACCAAAATATCAAAGTGGCAGGAAATTTACAGTTCATATAAAACTTTTGTCATTTTTCAAAAGTGATTGCTTAGAGTGAAATTACAAACTGTTATTAATATTTCTCATTGAGTTTTCAAGCAGTATTCAACTAGTATGATTCATTTAAAAAAAAAAAACGTATTAATAAACAAAAAATCTAGTCACTGGTAAAGACCCTCATTAACCATTTTAATGGTAAATAACATCATTCACTCGTATCTCTCGAACATAGGGAATCTCAAAACAATTTACATCAGGGCTAAAGTAGCTGTCTACGATGTAAGAAATATTTTCTTTTAGCTCTTGAAAAATTCTGAAAAATACAAGAAATAGTGTTTTTGAAAACGAACTATGAAAAACCAAATGGCTGGAAAATGTGAAATATTAAATGTGTGTAATTTTATTATAAATTTCGGCTTTTGCATTCATGCCATAATTTTTTTACCTTTTTTTACTATTTTGCACTCAAGTCATAATTCTTTTGGTTTTTTACTATTTTGTTTTTAAGCTTAAATCTTTTGGCTTTTCTTTACCTGTTTACTAGATGATATAAATTTATTCAAGGTTAACAACATATTGGTGCTTTTGCACAGTATTGATTTTATAAGGTTGAATATAGACTAAATTAAATAAGAATCAAATTAATTCTCTGTCATACTTAATTAGGGGATGACCACAGTTAAAGCTATAGAATATAAACATCTGTACCCATCTTGCTAGCGATGAGGTTTGGCTCGAACTTTCTTGGGATGAGCTTGGGCACAAATATTGCAGACGGCTTAGGGCTCAGAGTAACTTAAATTTCAAAAAGTTTTTAAAATTTTGATAGGCAGAAATATAAAATATTCTTGATTTAAATTTCAACCTTTGAATCAGTCTTTAGCAATTAAAAATAAGCACCACAAAGCTTTTATTTTTTGTGTATTCTCTTATTTTTAATAAATTAAGGGCTCTTTGCATTTGTAATGATGCTACCCATAAAATTTCAGTTTCTGGTAGTATTTCTTGTATTTTTTTGTTTCAAATAGCATTAATATTCAATTTCGTCATAATTTTAATTAATATTATAAGAATAAAAAAGCTGATTAGTGACTTTCATTTCAGATATATGTTTTGGCGGGTATGGTGGCAGGCGGGTGCGGACACAAAAAACTGCCCAAAAATCATTTCCACTTCTCACTAAATGGTCTCTTTTGATGTTTTGCATATATTTCTGACTTCCCAATCAAAACTCATCATAATAGCCTTTGCATTTAGACTTGTGGTGGGAGTGTTATTATGTAGTTCACCAGATAAGTTTTCTGACACTCCCAGTCTCTAGTCCCTATTCTGATTTATTTCTGTTAACTCACATGAAGCTCTCAACGAAAAAGGGAACACAGATAGGCTAAGAAAAACTGCTGTCTGTTGGATGTGGCATTAATCGTCACTCCTTCTTCAGAGGCTAAGTTGTTTTTTACCTCTGGGTGGCACTTTTTTCCACAAAATTGGGTAAATGGCTGAGTCACAAGGACTCTAAAGGCTCAGAGAAGTTTGGGAGAGGGAACCCACTGGACAGCTGTTGAGAAACAGGTGGTAGATTCCCATCAAGGCCATCCAGTGTGTTCTTTAATGTGCACAGGCCATGACTTAATGTCTCATCTGATAGATGGCAGCTTTTCCAAGCCCATGGATGTCTCCTACTAATGAAGTAAAAAAATATCTGTCTTAAAATATATCTAAAGAAAATATCCTTAATGTACAGTTGGTGATATTTTTCTTTACCCCACTTTCGGCTGGACTACAATTCCACAATTAAATACACCAAAAGCAAAGAGCGAAATAAAGATATTCCTCAGTGGGAGTTTTGCGGAGATAATCTCAATGCTAGCACAGGTGGGACTCAAACCTGGGAATTGAAAATTATGAGCTGTCGTACTACCGGCTGAGCCATCCCTGCTCAGTGTTCATTAGAACCCTACTCTGATGAGCACATTGAAGGAGACTCTAAATGATTTTTAAAAGATTTCCACCTGTCTTCTAATGGTCGTCTAGTGGATCTCCTTCCACTTCTTAACTCTGAGGGAAAGGGATGGGGGTTCTTGCGAGCTGATCTTCAGCCCACTGTGTATAAAAAACACCTCTCAGAAGTAAAGTGTTTCAAAACTGGCATAGCAATGATGGACATAATTGTTTTTCGTATGGCAACAAAATTATGCATCTTACACACATCTGTTTATAGAATTCAATATTGGAAGGAGAAATTACAGAGCATTTTTTATATAAAAATAATATTTAATAATCAAGTGCAAACATAATATCAATTAAATGAAAAATAACAAGAATTAAATTTAGGAATTACACATAATTCTTTTATATAGAATCAGTGGCATAGCCAAAATTAACCAAAATATTTCTAATTATTAGGTTCTAATTATTACATTAACCAAAAATTTGGTTAATGTAAATTAATGAACAAATAAATAAAACACCCCTAAAGCAGATGCTTGCCACATAAATCTTACAGGAGCCTGTGAGCATAATATCCTTGTCTTTTACAGAGGGCTTGAACCTAGGTTCCTATGATCAACAGCCAAGCAAACTAACTATTCGGCAACCGGGACGCTGATAAATGATTGCTTAAATATAAATTTTCTGAATGAGGGGGAGATCGCATCCTCAGTCCCCTCCCCCTATTTTGTTACTATGTGATAACTCATATTTATATATACAGGTACTGGACTGAGAAGTGGAAACAGTTCCATGTTCTCTCGAGAGAAAATCACATTCAGAGCTCAATAACTTCTTCAATATGATTTTCAGTGAATAATATGTCTAAAGATAAATTAAAGACCTCCATCAAATCTACCTAAATCCATATTTTAAACATTTTTTCGTATTCAAAGAGTTATGAATACTTTAATATTTAACAGGCTACAAAAATAAAATTGACCCCAAATTTTAATTAACACATTAAAAGAGATTAAGAGATCAGTAAGAGGTGCTATGCACCCACACTCTACTAGAGTCAACTATGCTCTCTGATTTCTTAACCAATTTTATTTAAAATTGGGGTCAATTTTTTATAATAAAAAAAAATAAATACCCCCTCAAGCAGCTGCTTGCCACAGAGGTCTGACAGGAGCCTGTCAGTTTATATGCCATAGTAGAAGGTCTGAGGATGGCAGGACCTCAGCAGAAAACAACACACACAACCATGCCTTAACCCAGGGCTCGAACCTAGGTCCCTTAGATCAGTAGCCAAGCACGCTAACCACTCGGCCATGGGATTTATAGCCTGTTAAATATATTCCAGCATTCATAACTATTTGAATACTAAACAAATATTGTATAAAATCGAGATTTAGACAGAATTTATTGAAATCTTTATCTTTAGACATATCATATTGAAGAAGTTATTGAGCTCTGATTGTGATTTTCTATTGAGATAATGTGGAACTGTTTCCATTTTTCTGTCCAATACCTATATATACTAAAAAGGCTTTTTTTCTAGGATATTCAAATTTTTTCATCAATAAAAAATAAAATTTAATTATTATCTTTTATTTGAGAGTTTGTTAAAAAAATATTTTTAATGTACAGTTGGTGATATTTTTTTTAACCCCACTTTCAGTTGGACTCAATTCTACAATTAAATACACCAAAAGTAAAGAGCAAAATAGAGATACTCCTCAGAACACGACTTAGATTTGGAGTTTATTATACAATTTTTCTGAAGATGATTTTATTAATTTTTTTTATAATATTAATTTGTACTTTTATTCTAACTTCCCAGTAAATAAAATGATACTATATTAAAATACATATTTAATTTCTTTCATGCGCTTGGGTTATTTTCTGTATTTCTCTCCCCCTCGACTCTCAAAGTAACATTGTTGCAACACATCCCCACACTTTTTCCTAGAAAAACGATGTATAATACTAATTTATAATAATATTTGATTTAAAAAGTATAGAACTATTTTCACTCATAGATTACGAAACATTAAGTACCAGATCGTCAATTCCGTTCAATTATTCAGAAACATCCAGTGCTGGAATGGCATTCCAGTTCAGTAATTTGAAAACTTCGAGGACCAGAACGGTGTTCTGGTTCAGTGATTTGGGAACATCGATTACTGGAACAGCGTTCCAATTTAGTTGTAATACTCCTTCTAGTAATTGCTTCCCCTACTCAAAAAGTCATGCTTTGCTGCTGGCTTAAGTTAAATTTTAAATGCTTTGAAACATTTTATTGAATTCTTTTTTCATAGTTCTTTATCAATTTTCTGATATATCTTTCAATTTTTATTTTAATTATCTTGCTTTTAAAGCATAATTATTTTTATGACATGCTTTTCTTAGCCTTAGAGTGTGCCGACATCAAAAGTCTAAGAATATGCATTCTGCGTAATGTACATAAATTACGAAAAATTTAGAAAAAACTAAGTGAAAGATTAAGCATTAATAGAAATATTATGAACAGTTTATATTAGAATAATAAAATAATACAGAAAAAAATAAGAAATATATATATTTTTTAAATTTTACTAAAGATGAAGTGGAAAAAATAGTAAAATTTTGCAATGTTTTAAAAAAAATGCTTAAAAAATTTAACCAACCATTTATTTTCTTTGAATTTTTGACATTTTATTAAATACAATTAAATGTTATTTCTTTTCATATATAACATGACATATCTGTTCATTAGTTACTTCAGGATGAGGTTCTAAACTGTTTATTTTCTGAAAATACTTTAAATTATCATATACCAGTCCATTTTTCCATTAAAGACAGACGCTACTCTTGAGGTCACAATTCTTTAACCCTTGATAACACTCTAGCAGATCTTCATGCTTATGTCCTCCTGTTAACCATGTTGTAATTAGTTTTCTGCTCAAGAGGTTTTAACTAATATCCAAACTCATTATATTAAATGTTTAACACCTAAAATCTCAAAGGAAAAAAAACCCTTTAAAAGTTGTAAAAATTTAAGTTGGCAACATGTTTTGCCCTGTACACCTGTGAGGCTTCATCTGGAAATAAGCATCATAATATGATAGCTTAAGTAAGAATCTTTCCCTAGTGTTAGTTTTGAATTTGACAGTTCTGCTTGCACAACAGGAGGTCCCACGCCACTGAAAGGGGCGGGATCTCATTGTTGCATACATGATCTCTATGTAAATTAGTCTGATTAATATATATATACAAAGATAGCTGTCAGCCTACAGTGAAGAAGGCCCAGTCAAGAACACCAGAAGAAACATCGGCAACAAAACCATCTGAGTAGAGACATGCAAGAAGACACCAATGCATGGTAATATAACATTGTGGAACTTTTTTAGAAATTAAAAGTCACCTGAAGTAAGAAATACTATGTTAAAAAATAGCTAAGAAAGGTTATAATTAACCTGTAACATAGAATGGCAACTGTTTGAGAGCATTTTAACAGTTAAAACAGCAATATTGTAAAATTACTAAGTATCCTTTAAAGCTTTGCTTGTTTTGAAATTAACTGAGTGTGAAGGCTTTAGTAAAGGATGCAAAAACATTTATAAAATAATAAATTGCTCATGAAAGGTTTACTTGATATAATAAATAAAAATAATAAATACCCCCTCAAGCAGCTCCTTGCCACAGAGGTCTCACAGGAGCCTGTCAGTTTACATGCGATAGTAGAAGGTCTGAGAGGATGGCAGGACCTCAGCAGAAAAACAACACAACATCCATACCTTACCTGGGGCTCGAACCCAGGTCCTGTAGATCAGTAGCCAAGTGTGCTAACCACTCGGCCATGGGACGGCTACTTGATATATAGGTGTAACAAAAACCTGTCAGTAAAATTCACCACAGATATCTGCAAAGAATGCGAAACTACATCTGAAAGAAAACATGTCTCTTTCGGGATTCAAACCCAGATCCATTCCCTTTTAACTACACTAACCATTTGGCAACTGGGAGGCATTGTAATAATTAATAAAAATTGGTATAACTATTATATTTGCACTTACTGTTACAATTTTTGTTCGTCGTTCTTGAATTTGTATATCTCCTACATCTTTGCCAGCTGCAGTAAACTCATATTCTTTTTTCCTATTTTCCATTGTGACTTGTGCCTTAAATTTTCAAAAATGACAAAACATGAAGTGTTGCATGGGACAAATGACAGTTAAAAGAAAAAAAAAAATCTACACATTACTGAGTATCAGATGATTTTAGTATATGAACTTGATTTAGCTCACAAAATTTTTAATATTATAGATTTTTCTCACACTTACCACATAAAAAGATAATTATATTTGCAACATAATGAGACAATATGGTTATATACTTCGTCAGGGGTGGCTCATCATTAGGGGCCAGGCCCCACAAACATTTCTGTAATATATATATATACTAAAATAAATTATTGTAATTAATAAATTATGTAATATATATACTGAAATTCTGAATTGAAATTGATAATAAAAATAATAATCTACACGAATATTTGTTTTCTAAGACATCTTGGCCATTTTATTTCCATTCAATAAGCATTTAGTGAAGTAATACATTCAAAACTGCCTTGCATCACCTTAATTATAAGAGCAAGATAATTATGGGGCAAGCTTCAAATGTGCCCAGAAATTTAATCATTTACCATTCTAGTGGCAATGATTTACAATTGTTTGCAAGTGAAGTCTGGACAACTGTAAAGCAGATCATAACAATACCTAGAGATTATCTCACTGATTACAGTACAGGGCCACTCACTACTAGGAGATTATTGAAAACTCAGCAGTTACTACTGCATAATGGACAATGCATCATTCTGGTGCCTTCAGGTAAGTAATATTGTATTATTTAGTAAAAATGCATGTAGTTAAACAATTTATTAGTTTACAGTAATGTGAATATTACTGGCTCAGTTGACATTGTGAAAGTATTACTCTGCAGTAAGAAATTTGATTTTCTTTTAATAGTGACAGTGAAGGTCACAGCAAATATGGCATCCCAAAAAGAGTTGTCCAAAGTAATATGTACTATGTTAATGAAACTTATATTTTTTATTATTATTGTATGGTATTGCATGTAGTTTAAAGAAATAGAGTGATTTCAGTATTTATAAAATTATTTCGGAAAGAAACTGCAGAAATGTTTGTAATCAATACCCTACATCCTAACATAAAGTGTTACAAAGAGCTTAATAAACATGTAAAGGATCAGTTAGCAGCTCATAAGAATCTTTGGCTTGATGGCTTGGCTGACAAAGCTGAGGAAGCACCTAGAGAGCCTAACAGCAGAGAGCTGTACCAGATAGTCAATGTTATGTGTAGGAAGAAATGAACATAGGGATTGAAGGATAGACAAGGTAAGGTTATTGAAGGTGAGGATTCTGTCATGGCTAGGTGGGCTGAGCATTTCAGAGATGTCCAAACAATGTGGTTAGTTCTACTCCCATTGTTTGTATTGATGATAGATGCATTACTGGCTTTTACCCTTAAAGTGCCAGATTTCTGAAACTGGTCTCATTCTAGTGGCCAAATTCATTTTGAAGTGTTTTCAGAAAATAAAATGCACAACTTAAGAACCTCATCCTGAAGCAAATAATGAAGGGAAATATTCATGTTATATACCAAAAGAAAGAGCATTTAATTGTGATTAATAAAATGGCAAAAATTCTAAGAAAAATAAAAGTGGTTAAGTTTTTTAAACTTTTTTTTAAATATTGCACAATTTTACTGTATTTTTTTTCTATTTTTTAGTTCAGTAAAAATTTAAAAATGTATTTTTTGCATTTTTTCCAAATTATTTTATTATTTTAATATAAATAAGTTAATATTTCTATTAATGCTTAAATCTCTTGTTTATTTAGTGTTTTCTAAATTTTTTAGTTATTTATGTGAATAACGTATAATGCATATGCTTAGATTTTTGGCATTTAGCAAACTCTAAGCCTAAGGAGAGTGGTGTCAAAAAAATTTCAATTTAAACAAAATAAAATTTAAATAAGAACTGAGAAATATATATATAAAGATAAAGAACTGTAAAAAAAATTGAATAAAAATATTTCAAAGCATGAAAGTTTAACTCAAGCACTGAAATTGAGAATGAATTATTTTAATATAAAGCAGTAAACTATTACAGAAGAGTTTATTTTAAAAATTTTGGCAAAAATTTCAGTTGAAAATGCAATATCCTAATATTAGTATATTTGGTTAAAATATCATCAAAATTAATGCTAAAATAAGTTCTACCTTCTAAATACTGTACTTTTAGGCTAATCATATAATACTATGATTCTTCCGACATCGGCCATTAGATATCATTAGGGACTTCATTTTTGATCGTTTCAAATTATTCTTTATAATCACAGTATGCATTTGAAATGCAATAAAAATAATTCCAGAAATACCAGAATAAAATGGAAGTCTTTGAAATCGAAAGTCTGTAAAATATTGACTGAAAGCATTCGGCAAAGTTATGGGATAATGCAACTTCTGGGGCACTCTTGCCTCATCCCCTAGATCCAGCTCTGAATGAAATAGTCCTTAACCCTTTGTGTGTCCCAGCTCAATGTCACATTTTCACTTTTCGAATTATAGTGGCGCATGGACTGTTTACCACTTCATAGTGTAAGATGCTAAATTTTTATTTTTTTAAACAGAAATCGGCATTCTTTAATTGTTTCTAATTAAATGTTGAAAATAGCATTTCAGTCTATCATACATATTTTTTGCCTGCTGATTCTGCTTGAAACAATTATCATAAAGTTTACAATATACTTATTTGAACCTGCAATGATCCTACACTGAATAGACAAATTATTATATATACCTGGATAACAATATGCAAAGCAGAAGTATCAAGTCCAGTCATGTGGGATGCCAAATATGGCAATGCATATAAATAGAGTAGGTCTCTATGCATTGGCAACCAGTCACGAAGAAGTAATCATGGGTAAAGGCAGCGATGTAAGATATAAGCGAGTTTGACTGTGACCAGATCATAGGTGTGAGAGCGGTTGTTCAATCACTGCAACTGCTGAACTGTGGTATTTCCATGTTAGACTGTTGCACGTGAATACCAAGACTATGTGAAATATAGTAAAACTTCCAACCAGTGCCAGAAATGTGGATGTAAGTGTGCAATTGATTCTCTAGGTGAGTGCAGACTGTCTCGCATCATTATAAGGAACCACATAGCTATGTACTGTGGAACAGATAACATCAAAATTTAATGAGGGCACATCCACAAGCTTAGTTTAAGTGCATAAGCACAAAGAATATCCATTGTACCATAGAAAAAATAGGATATGGCAGTCAACATTCACATTGTATTCCCTTGTTGACTGCAGGCATCGAAAGATTAGGCTGCTGTTGGCAAAGGCCTATCACAACTGGAGTGTGAATGACTGGAAACTTGTCATCTGGTCTGATGAATCACAGTTTCAACTCCTTCATGCCGATGGGAGGATGCATGTATGGCATAAACCACACAAAACGATGGACTCAGCTTGCCAAGTTGGGGTCATACAGGCATGTGGAGGCAGTGTAACAGTTTGGAGTGCATTTACATGGGCTTCCTTGGGGCCCCTCGTACCTGTTGAGACTTCCGTCACTGGCACAAGGTAAGCGAACATCCTCGCTGACCATCTACACTCATTTGTAATGATTCGATATTCACACTATGATGCCATCTTTCAACAGGACAACACTACACTGCATACTTCCTGAGTGGCAACCAATTGGCTTCAGGAACATTCAAGTGAGTTTACCACACTCAAATGGCCCCCTTGATTGCTGAACCCCAACCCCATTGAGAATTTGTTGGATGAATTAGAAAGATTTGTTCAAGCCCGCAACTCCCACCAGCAACTGTGGATGCTCTAGGACAGGCGATCCTCACTTCATAAGTGACAATATCACTTCTGTGTTTTCACCACCTCACTGAGTCCTCACCAAGAAGTCTGGCTGCTGTTGTGAGGGCAAAATGTGGAGCAACAGGTTATTAGACAGGTGTGTATAATAATTTGTCCATTCAGTGTACATGTATGTTAAGTCACCATAAAGAGCATCATGTAGCAACGATTTAATTTATGCCTTTATTCTGGCATAATGTAAGTAGATTATCAATTGGTTATGATTTCCAACATCCTGATCTACTTATGAATACTTTCTTCTTTTCTTCAAATGTTTACTATTTCCTTAATTACAATTAAATGTTCTTTCTTTTGGTATATAACATGACTATTTCCTTTCATTACTTCAGGATGACATTCTAAAGTTGTGTATTTTTTTAAAACTCTTCAAAATTAACTTGGCCACCAGAGTGAAACCAGTTTTAGAAATCTAACTCTTTAAGGGTTAAATATCACATCTTGAGTGCTTCAAATGTATCAGTAATCTTCATGATATGTACAATTAAAATAATAAATTTTTCCTTGAAATTATAAAAAAAAGTAAGACACCCCCATCACCTTACACTGATCATGATGTAATATAATTTGCCCATAATGATAAATGTTAAAAAAATTTGGATCAACAATGATAACAATCGTTTAAGACATTTTTAAAAAGACAAAGAGTATATAAAATTTTTCTTTTATATATTTTTCAACACGATAACAATTTTAACACACTCCAGCATCTTTAGCAGCATTTAGATATAGCCCACCCATGACAACTATATTTTACTGGTGCAGACAGTTGAATTTTTTTAGTTGCAAACTTTCTAAATTTTATAATTTTTCCTAAGAATTTAATTGTAGTTTGTTTTTTTTTCTACTCTCCTTTTAGCAAAAACAATAAAATTACAAATGTTAACAAATGAAACAAGGAATCTGTTAAGTTTCTAACACCCACTTCAAACATATGTGAAAATCAATCCTCTTCTTTGGACACAAGTGGGCAATCCTATTTATATATTCACCCATTAAGGAGATTACTTGATTTCCCCAATACAGTTTGGGTTTAGGTTATGGTCCCATTGAAGTTATTCTATACTTGCAATTCTCTAGAAACACTGACTAAACACAGGAGGGTGGGGGGTGGGCACAAGAGAGTCATCCCCCTTTGAGAATGGTAAGTACCATAGTAAGTAGAATGGTAAGTACCCTAGTAGTAAATGGTAGTTCCATTACCCTAGTAAGGGTAACGGAAATAAAAATTATTTGCATGTAAAATAATTGCATATTTCATGCATTTGTCAAGAAATGTTTTGAAGACCTCAAAAAATTAAGAGGGAAAATGTTATACTACAATGGTAATCCAGTCTATTTCCCCCCCCCCCCCCCACTTACTTTTTCTAGCTAGATTGTGTCACTTGGCCTCCTTTTATTTTTTTCGATTGAGACCTGACAACCTTAATTAGGGAAATAAATTTTAATGAGTACCACTGAATAAATCTTACCCAATTCTAGCTGTTAATCATTGGCTTGGTGCTAGAGCATAAACTCAACATATTGATGGGAATAATAAATAAGCTCACTTGACAAAAAATTAGTCATCTACCACTCCAAGAGGGTTACGTCGATTCAATAGCAACAGAGGGCGCACTAGTAATAAACGCGTTCAACAAATAGCTGTGCCGTGAGCTATGGAGTTAATATAGTGACAAGAAGTGGTTATGTGCCATGTGTGTGTTGGTTGCTCTGTGAAACGGGTCGTGCCAAAGATATATGAATGAGTGGCAAAAAGGTGTTATTGTGTTTGGCCAAGCCAAAGGGCATAGTGTACAAGAAGTTGCTGCCTTTGTAGGTGTATAGAAACACTGTCCAAAGGGTCTTCCAGCAGTGGCGTACACCACCAATCATTGCCAGAACATTGAAACAATTCATTGAACCAGACTGTGCTCACCAATAGGGACTGCCGCAATGTGTCACACTGTTAGGGCACACCGCTTTGCAATGAGGCAGGAATTGTTCCAGTCAGTCAATGCAGACCTACAACAAGCTGTTTCTGAACGAACACTCCGAAGGGAGCTGCATGTACCTTTATAAGAATATGCATATCTGGAGTAGAGTACTGCAGAAGAGACCCATGTTAACAGCTCTGCACAAGGCTGCACAGCTACAGTGAGCGTGGCACCACAAAGACTGGGCTGTCGACTCTTGGAAGCATGTGATCTTGTCAGATGAGTCACATTTTTGCTTGTACTCGAATGATGCGAGGTGACAGGTACATCATAAGCCACATGAAGCCTGCCATGCGGACTGTGTGCAAGCTGGAGGAGGCTCTGTGATGTTCTGGGGATGTTTCACATATGAGGAAATGGGTCCTTTGGTTGCAGTGACGTCACACTTAAACCAGAAAGACTACATGGAGCTACTGGACAACCACATGTTGCCTTTTGTGCAACATCTCCACAGTGAACACCAGAATGATATCCCATTTTTCCAAGATGGCAATTGCTGCGTGCACAGGGCTCGAAACGTGTCAGATTGGCACAACAAACATTCTGAAGCTTTTAAACATCTGACTAGACTGCCAAATCCCTGGATTTGAATCACATAGAAAACTTGTGGGACTATTTGAGGCAACGAGTGAAGTTCTGTCCCAGCCATCTGGGCAATCTGGCCGAACTGCAGCATTTGTTGCTGGAAGAGTGGATGAATATTGATGTGCACTACATCCGCACACTGGTGGCATCCATGCTAGACAGAATTTTGGATGTTCTTCGGATGCAGAGGCATTACATGCTACTAGGTGCCATTCAGCCAGGGGTGACTAATTTTTTGTCCAGTGAGCTTATTATATGATGTTAAGGAGGTAAAGAGGATAATAGAGAGTAAGTGTTTTTTTTATTTTAATCACTTATATAAAATTTAATTTTCATTATCAATTAAACAATTGAAGAGTAAGAACTTTAAAGATTTGTTTACAATTAAATTATAAATATTATATTAAATATTAGTCATCAATTGGCAAATTAATTGGTTTTATATATAAAATGGAAATTTTTGGAGGATGGGTGAGTTTTTAAAAAATTTTCAAGCCATATACTATACAATGGATATACAATGAAAATAAAAGGCAGTATGATACTACCTTTTATTTTCTCTATCAACAAGGGAAAACACATTGTACAGTGTCATATTTCAATAATTGATAATTTTTCTCACTTATGTAGGAAATAAAAAGCTATTAGTAGAGTATTTGCACCTTTCTTATCATTTGTCATTTTGAGTATGCTTTGGCGTTCGAGTATTTTGGTTGGTTGTTTGGGTTTTATGTTGCATCAGCTACTAAGGCTATAATGTGTCAAACAAGGTAAAAATAAGGTAAAAGACAGGTAACCCTCAACCAAAGTTAAAACCAAATGCTGTAAAAAGCAAAAGACAAAACCAGCAAGATGTAAATAATACAAACCACAATAAAGGTGTAAAACAACAAATATATATATATGTGCAATGCATAAAACTAACCCAGGTGTAAAAGACCCAGGTCAGACAGCCAATAAATGACAAATCTATAAAATTACAACCTGGTAAAATACCTGTATACTGCAAAAAAGCAAAAATTGGGGGTAAAAATGTATTATCTGACAAAAGATAACAGAGTGTAAGTGGCTCGGATGAAAAATCATGAAAAGTTTAATACAATCAATGTTCAAAGTTAAAACAAGGGCAATTAATTAAGATATTTTTGACAGTTAAAACAGTATCAAAAGCTAGCACTTAAGTTAGTTGTCCACCCATAGAAAAAAAATGAATGAGTAATAAATGAATGACCTAAGTGGAGCCGAGCAAGTACAACATCCTCCTTGCAATTCCTGTGGTAACATGACTACCATAGTTTAATGATAGGTTTGAACTCAAAGAACTTGTTCGTAAGCTGTTCAGACTAAAATCTCTGCCATTGTGCCAGAAGCTCGATCGTAAAATGCTGCCGGAAATCTAGATATGGAACCGGCAACAGAGAGCCAGACAGGGACATGGCAGACTTATTATCAGTGTCTGCCAAATCTGGCAGCCAGACGATGCAACAGCTGATGGATCTTGGAAAGGACTAAATGAGGCTGATGCCCCACAGAGATCAAAGCCTGTAGCAAGCTAAGCGAGTCAGTGTAAAACACACACTGACAATGATGCTAGCCACCACATGGTCCAAGGTGAGACTGATAGAGTACAACTCTGCATGGGATCTGGTCTGCAATGATCACATCACAGCAGACCATGGCTGATCCCACTGATGTGTGGGACTTCAAGTCATCTGTGTAGATGGACAAGAAGTCTGGATACTCAGCATGATGGCTGCAAAAGAGTTACTGGTACACAGTCAGGTGTAGAGGCATTCCCCATCCTGGAAAGAAGTAAGTCCAGGAAGGGGAAACAGTGAGCCATGGTGGTAGTGGCTTGGCTGTCAACTGTGAGATGTTATCGAGACTGGTGTTAACATCTTGTAGGTAGTCTCAGACTCGCAAACCGAAAGGACGAATGGCAGTCAGGCGATTAGAGAAAAGCAGTGATTCCCAACCTTTTCTGGACCATCGCCCCTTTGGAAGAGAACAAAAATTTCAATGCCCCCCTAGTCCATAATAGTTAATTTTATATGAAATATTAAAATATTGTTGCATATTATCTGTACCTAATTTATCCGTTTATTTATCTATTAAAAATCATAAAGCAGAAATTAATAAAACGACAACCAAATGTACAATAAAATTGTTTATTAAAATTTTAAAAATAAACACAGAATCAATAAGAAATAAAAAATAATGAGATAAACACAAAATTAATAATAAATAAAAAAATTAATGAGATGGTTGAATATCTTTTATGATAAAGGCATGGTTCCTAAGGATTTTACCAGAGCTATTGTTATCCCTATTTTCAAAAAAGGTGATCACAATTCTTGTGATAACTATAGGGGTATCAGCCTACTCTCTGTTCCAGGTAAAGTTCTTTCCATGATTGTGCTTAATAGAATTAAGAATCTGGTTGACAGTCAATTGCGTGATGAGCAATGTGGATTCAGAAGTGGTAGGGGATGTGTCAATCAAATATTTTCACTTAGGCAGATTCTTGAGAAATGTTGAGAGTTTCAGAAACCTTTGGTTGCTAGCTTTGTTGATTTCAAAAAGGCTTTCGACTCTATTGATCATCATAATTTGTGGTTGATTGTGAAATCATATGGTATACCTGACAAATTAGTTAACATAATGAAAGGTCTCTACAATAACATTAAGTCGTGTGTGAGAGTTGGTAAGGCTTGTAGCAATTGGTTTAGCATTACTTCTGGTGTTTGACAAGGGTGCATTTTGTCTCCTTTTCTCTTTAGCTTGGTTATTGACTATGTTATGCGAAATTCACTTCAAGGGAAAGATTTTGGCCTTAAATGGACTGGAGATACGAAAATTTCTGATTTAGATTACGCTGATGATTTAGCCCTTTTGGCAAATGATGTTGATGAGATGAACTCTTTCATTCAAGCTGTTGATGAGAATGGTAGTAGAGTAGGTTTGGTTATAAACAGAGAGAAAACTAAAGTGATGAAAATTGGTCAGGCAGGCTGTGATTCAGTTAATCTGAATGGTTGCAGTCTTGAGCAGGTGTCACAGTTTAATTATCTTGGGAGCTATGTAACAGATAATTTTGATGTGCGGCATGAGATTAACAGACGAATAGGGATTGCTGCAGGGACTTTTAAGAATCATGGAGAGTGTGGAGAAATAGGCGTATACACCTAAAGACTAAAATTAGGCTGTATAATAGTTTGGTTCTTTCTAGGGTTAGTTATGGTAGTGAAACTTGGACACTTTGTAAACAAGATAACAGGAAACTAGATGCGTTTGATTCCAGATGCTTACGCAGTATCTTGGGCATTAGGTGATTCAACTTTGTAACTAATGATGAGGTTAGGCAAAGGAGTTTGCAACCTCCTCTAAGCAGCATATTGTGCAGAGAGAGACTCCGTTGGTTTGGCCATGTTGCCCATATGAATAATTATAGATTGGCGAATAGGGTTATGAACAGTGTGCCTAAAGGCCTCAGAAAGAAGGGGAGACCTAGGATGCGGTGGGCAGACAATGTCAAACAGGACCTTGTTAGAATTGGTGTGCAGTGGCCAGATGGAGTAGATGTAGCTCAGGATAGACTTGCTTGGAGAACTAAATTGCACAGTCTGGTTGGACCTCCGTAGCCCATGGCTGCTTGAGGATGATGATGATGATGATGATGAGGCTGGTGGAGTGTTAACAATTTGTTAATATCGGGTTCCAATTTCGTTAACATCAATTGCCACGTTCAGTGATGTGTAGTCTGTTCCTCTTCTTTGACAGTAAATTAGCTACTGCCCTGAATCCACGCTCAGCCATATAGGACGAAGGAAATGCAATTAAAAACTTCTGTACCATTGCCCACAATCCAGGGTAGAGAACTGGTATTGATTTTTGAAGCCAGAACTCTTAGTATCCGTGTTTAAATTTTACTTTGAGTGCTTCGTTAGTCGTGAGTTCTAAGAGTTCCTCTTCCAAATTTGATGGTTCTTCAGTATCTGTGTTTGCGAAAGGATCTAAAACCCAACTCAGTATATTCACATTTAAAATATCTTGGAAATGCTCCGTAAAATCAACATGAAGAACTTCCAAGTGTTGGCAGTAAGTAAGCAAACCTTCCGGTTTTGCAGACTACTGATAATGTGTGAAAGTGGTATTCACCTCTACCTAGATTTCGTTTGAATAGAAGAAGTTTTCCCGTAAAAGCAGCTATGACGTTTTTTGTTTTAATTAAATTCAACTCATCACCTTGCAATTGTAAATTAACTTGATTAAATATTTTAAATAGGTCTGTCAAATAAGCGATGTCATTTTTTGACGTAATCAGGTTTTCACGCAATTTTTTGTCTCTGTCTTCAAGAAAGTCCAGTACTGAGTCAAATAGATTGAAAAACGATTCAGACAAACACCTTTAGAGAGCCAACGTACTTCTGTGTGCAGCAGAAAGCGATTGTAATCTTCATCATTTTCATTACAAAGCTTACCAAATAATCGGTCATTCAATGAATTGCTTCTAATCTTATTGATTGCTTTAATAACATAATGGAGCGACGTATGCAGACGTTCATTCAATTTTTTTGCAACCAAATGCTGACGATGAATAATACAATGTACAGCGAGTACATTTGGTACTGCTTGTTTCAAATGCACTATGAAACCCTTATGACGCCCTGTCATTGCTGGAGCACCATCAGTAGCAGCAGACAAAATATTGCAAATAGGAATTTCTTTCTCTTGAAAAAACTTTTGCATGGTATTAAATATAGATTCTCCCCTTGTATCAGATTCCAAATTTTTAGCAAATACTAACTATTCATGAATTTTTTCTTCTTTTATAAATCGTAGGTATGATAAGAGTAGAGCTTTGTTATTTGGTAGAGTTGATTCATCGAGTTGAATGGAAAATTTGCAAGTCTTTAAGTAATCACATAATGATATTTCAACGTCTTTTGCCATTTCATCTATTCTTCTTTGCACTGAATTATTACTGAGAGGAATTTTTTGATGATATCTGATGGTGTCTTATGATGAACAGTTTTTAATATCTCTTTGACTGCCGGCAAAATTAATTCCTCGCCAATGTGTGTGGTTTTCCTGCTTTTGCGATTAACAATGAAACGTTATGTGAGGCTCGTAGTCCATCATCATCTTGTTTAGAAGACGATGCAAAAAGGTTTGACATAGTTGGCTGTTTTAAATATTGCTTTTCCAGTTCTTGAAAATAGGATAAATCTTTGTTCTTCTTATCAGCATGCATTTTATTTAAATGCTCTTGTAGCCTAGAAGGTTTCATAGCTTCATTTGAAAAAACTTTTCGGCAAATTAAACACATAGGTAATGATTGGTTCGTAGGAGAGTACGTAAATCCATATTTCAAATACTCAATACTGTACTGCTGGCATTTCTTTTTTAAATGTAGATTCAGACATTTTCAAATACAAATTAACTTCTCAACAGATTTATAGATAGTTATAAAAATAATGTTTATAATGACTTCTAACACTTATCACTCACAACTATTTATCACGGCGAAGCACAAAAAATAATAAAACATTCCTAGAGCTATCGCTTTTATAGATTTGATTTTGTGAACGCATTAACTTGTAAGTTTGGGATGCCGGTGCACTTGCTCCGTAAACAAGTCATTTCAAGCTCCCATATTCTTGTTGAAACATGTTAAATTGCATGAACCGCGTGTTTGCCTACCAACTTGCAAGGACTTGTCACCGTCAATCTATTCTAAACTAAAACAACTAAACTAAACTAAAAAACTAAAACTAAACTAAAAATGCTAATTTAAAAATGCCTATTAATGCGATAACAATAAGATAATTTACATAGCTAGATAAAATATGTATTCATGAAAACAGGTATTTTCAAAGTATTTTATTATATTAAAAAATAATTATAAAAAAATATTAAATATAATAAATTTATTATTATTATTATTGCATCAAGGTTGATTTGCCTATCAGGACAGACACACATGTCCAACATAATAAGCCTGATATAGTAGTGCATGCTAAGGTATTGAATGAGATTACAATTATTGAAGTAGGAATAACATCTCAGGATAACCTGCAGACAGTAGAAGTTGAAAAGAAGAGGAAGTATGATCTGCTGGCTAATGAGTTGAGCCTAATTCACAAGTGTAATGTTAATATTATACCTTATGTTCTGACGTGGGATGGTATTGTAACTATGTACCATAAAGCATACTCAAAGCGACTTGGAGTGGGAAAACATATTGAAGCTTATATCCAATCTGTGATCTTGAAGAGAACTTTTGAGAGCATCTCAGTCGACTTCAGACGTACCAGTACGCTACTAGGCGGTAGCAGGGAACTTATTGTCCAAGCTGCAGTTGAAAAGCTGTACATGACGGATGAGGTAGTGGATGACCAGAATCACCAGGAAGACACCACAGAATAGAAGAGATAAAAATGTTGTCACAGAAAATTCCATTAAATTTATTTATTTATTTGACCGCCCCTCTTGACTGCCTCAACGCCCCCCCATTTGCCTCTGGATTCGCTACCGCTCCCATGGAAGGCTCCAGCACCCACTGGGGGGGCGGTATCGCCCCCGTTGGGAATCTATGGTGTAAAGCATTTCCCACTTAGGATTGAAAATGCAATACCAAGTGAGATGGTCCGCATGAATTGCAATTTCAATGCATATTGCAGGGACAACTGCTGATAGCAAAGAGATAAAGAAGGTTTGTTGGTCTCAATGTAAAGGCTCTGGCCGATGAAGTGTGGAAGGCTGCCAGCATTGGAATCTTGTAGTCCTATGCCTATTCCATAAGTTCTGTAGCTCATGCAGTCAAAACTTTCAAACATTTCTTACATTTTGTAAACAGATTATTATTACTGTTACATTCATATTTTACACAGTTTAAAATTATACATTTAACCTATGCCTTTCATTAGTTCACCAAACTTCTTCAGAGTAACTAAGTACATTTTTCCTATAGTATACATATGAAGTTTTTAGTGGTTCACTGTTATCACATTTCTACTATAATGCATGCATGCAGTCTGCAAGTGTTGATCCCCTTCAGGGAGTGAGATGCACACTTTTGCTGTTGGCTTTTTATGCCAAATGGTATTCTCCATGAGAAGGCAATTTTATCATCACGGGCACAATTTTTCAGTTTTTATAGATCTACAATTGTTTCACTAAATTCAATTGGAATTCTGTTGGTGGCATTATAGGAATAATGCTTAAATCCAGACTGGCAGGCTACATTATATTTCAAAGTCTTCACTATTTAGAAAACTTTTTACTCCATTTACTTTAATGATTCAATTGATAGTCATACAAATTTTTTGACACCTGCTGATTACGAAATATTAACACACATAAATGTATGTTAAAATTTCCAATTATCATACCTTTCAACTATTATTAATTAATAATATAATATTCTATTAAAACAACAATCTGAGAATTATATGCAAAGCTAATAAAATTAAATTAAAATACAGTAACCTATACACTGATAAGTTTCAAATACTGATACTCAGTGTCTTCATTCAGGAGTTATATGATTGTTTTTTTAATAATGGTATATATTTATACAATCCACCATCAGCCAACATACTAAGCAATAACAATTTTATTTTAATAATATTTCATACTAACTTGAATAGCTTTCTTGTTATAGTTAAATACCACAACTTGAATTGCTAAAGATTCTCCCATTAATACAACATATGGCAAGCTCATGGTAATGAAAAATGGGCGATACACAGATACCTAATCGAAAATAAGAATAAGGGATTTAACCAGTTTAATGTTTAAATACTAAAGAAAGTCACCTATATAAAATATCAAGCACAAGAGATTTATAATAAATAAAAATGAGTTTTTTTTTTTTGCATTTAGTTTATTCACCATTGAGCAAAATAATTAGCAGGCAAGTAGAAAAATCTTAATTACAGTGTGAACATCCTTTTTTGGCAATATTTTCTAATGATGGTAATTTAAAATAAACAACTGCAAAATGTATATTTCTCTGAAGTGAAACAGAAGGTGAAGTCTGCCAGACTGTCCAGTCAATCTGTTCTTATTGCAAGCCCATTTTATTTTTTTACAACCCTACTGAGTAATGATCAAAACTGAATATTATCTTTGACCAACATATTCTGAACTTGAACACTCATGGCCCCATAGATGTGAACTTTTACCATAGGGGCAGAATAGTTATATCCCAGTGTTTATATAGCTTTATATCAAAATTGATGCAAAATCACAGTTTATTTCGATGAGGACCATGATGAGGAAAATTAGATAAAATATTTTATGCAAACATAAAATATTTTATGCACATGACTCTGTTGATCGTCATAATTTGTGGTTGATTGTGCAATCATATGGTATACCTGACAAGTTAGTTAACATAATGAAAGTTCTCTATAATAATGCTGAGTCGTGTGAGAGTTGGTAAGGTTTGTAACAATTGGTTTAGCATTACTTCCAGTGTTCGACAAGGGTGCATTTTGTCTCCTTTTCTTTTTAGTTTGGTTATTGATTATGTTATGCGAAATTCACTTCAAGGGAAAGATTTTGGCCTTAAATGGACTGGAGATACGAAAATTTCTGATTTAGATTATGCTGATGATTTAGCCCTTTTGGAAAATGATGTTAATGAAATGAACTGTTTCATTCAAGTTGTTGATGTGATTGATAGTAGAGTAGGTTTGGTGATAAACAGAGAGAAAACTAAAGTGATGAAAATTGGTCAGGCAGGCTATGATTCAGTTAATCTGAATGGTTGCAGTCTTGAGCAGGTGTCTCAGTTTAATTATCTTGGTATCTATGTAGCAGATACTAGTGATGTGTGGCATGAGATTAACAGATGAATAGGGACACCTAAAGACTAAAATTAGATTATGTAATAGTTTGGTTCTTTTTAGGGTAGTAAAACCTGGACCCTTTGTAAACATAACAGGAAACTTGATGCTTTTGATTCTATATGCTTATGCAGTATCTTGAGCATTAGGTAGTTCAACATTGTAAGTAATGTTTGGGTTAGGCAAAGGACGCAGCAATCTCCTTTGAGCATCATATTGTGCAAAGAGAAACTCCCTTAGTTTGGCCATGTTGCCCATATGCATAATTATAAATTAGTGAATAAGGTTATGAACAGTGTGCCTAAAGATCACCGAAAGAGGGGAAGACTTAGGATGCAGTTGTCAGACAATGTCAAACAGGATTTTGTGAGAATTTGTGTACATTGGCCAGATACAGCAGATGTAGCTCAGGACAGATATGCTTAGAGTGCAATTTAGCACAATCTGATTGAACCTCTGTAGCCCTTGGCTGCTTGATGATGATGACATGAGGAAAGCTCGGTTCTTTTGTCAGACAGCAAAGAGCGTGTTTAGTTTCTTGAGACTTTCCTCATGCCTCACCACCATGCTCACTAGACCTGAATCCTCATGGTTTCTGTCTCTGGGTTTATCTCAAGGACTAGGTTTATAGTGGCAGCTTGAGTTTGCTTGCTGAACTGAAGGCATGCATTACTCGGGAAGTTATCAACATCTACAGTGATATGCTCCAAGCAACCATGGCCCATGCAGTCCTTCACTTCCAGAACATCCTCTGTAACAATGGAGATCATACTAAGCAGTTTCTGTAACAGACATGTGCGTGAAACCAATAAACATAGTTTTCTCACCTGTCACCTTCTTTATTGTGTTTGCAGCACCTGTTCTTTCCCCAGGTAACAACAGTTGGAACTAATTTTTTTTTTCTTCACTAAATCACTTCTGCATGTTCTCATTAAGCTCTCTACCAATTTTCACAGCACTATCTCTGTTCATCACCGCTCCAGTGATTCCAGAACAGGAAAGCATATTTTATAACTACCCTGAATGTCTGTAAATGGTAGCTAGGTAGTCACTGGAAGGAGAGCTATGCACCAATCCCCTGTGATGATGCATAGAACCGGCCAGGCCTAGCACCTAATGTCCGACCCTGCCTTCTCGTGGTGCAGACCGTTAGTACCTTTCAAAAGAGATACTCTCTTGTGGAAGTGAACGGAAGGGGAGGGCTGCCAGATTAGTGTGGTCTACTGATCTGGACAACTATGGCTACTTTTCTTTTTTTTTCTACCCTGATGAGGAGTGGTCAACCACACAGGGTCCTGGTGCTGACCATAGAAACCCACTGGACTGGACAGATATATGGCTCTGAGCTTGATTATGGATCCTGATTTTGCTGCACTGGTGGGCTTCTGTGGAGGGAAAATCTTCTGCTGTGTTTTCTGTTTGTTTGTGGGTTGACAGCCCCAAGTGAATAGATTCACAGGATATGTTTATCAGCTGGTGGATAATCCTGAGCAGAGGTCATTGCAGGCACCTGAACTCTTTGCTTCTATTGGCATCGTCAAATTCTACATTGGAGGAAGTCTTCCAGTGTAGATGGCTTCAGCCTTTAGTGGTGGGGGAACGGGTCTTTGCCCCATGTCTGCGATTAGGGGGCTGTTTGATATTGTTGGCATTTCCTCTCTCAATAAACATAGTTTCTTTAAACATCCTACTAACCATTTTCTCTCCATAGGTAGTTGGAATGTGAGGACTCTGCACAGAGCTTTTTCTCTTGATGTCCTCACACAAGAATTCCACCATTATAATTTAGATATTCTCGGCTTGCAAGAGAACAGATGGACAGATAAAGGTCAGGTTCTTAAAAATAATCTTAAATTTCTCTTTTCAGGGAGGGACGACAATAAGCATCACCAAGGCGTGGGACTGCTTCTCAGCAGACACGCTAGTGATGCTCTTCTAGGATATGAGTGCTTTAATGAAAGGTTTCTTACAGCAAAATTTCAGACAAGCGTTAAAGACCTGAATGTTATCTGCTGTTATGCCCCCACTGAGGATGCCGATGAGGATGAGAAGGATAGGTTTTATGAACAACTTCAGGATATTTTGAATTCTGTCAAGAAAGGAGATATTACCCTTCAATGCCAAAGTTGGTACTGACTCTGACCTTTGGGGAGGGGTGATTGGCCCTTTTGGTATTGGTAGCTGCAATGGAAATGGGCAACGTCTCCTACAGGTAAGTAAACTCAATGGTTTCAGAATAACTAACACATATTACAAACACCACGACATACATAAGTACACATGGGTTTCACCTGATGGGCTGCATAGGAATATGATTGATTATATATTAATTAACAGCAAATGGGCTAGTTCTGTTAGAAATACCAGGGCATATAGGGGAGCTGAAATTGGATCTGACCATTACCTAATTAAAAGTGTCTTGCAACTTAAACTTAAAAAGTGTTGTGCTAGGGTTAAAAAATTTGCTTTTAATACTGAAGCTCTGAAAGACCCAGTTATACTTACCTGTAGGAGACGTTGCCCATTTCCATTGCAGCTACCAATACCAAAAGGGCCAATCACCCCTCCCCAAAGGTCAGAGTCAGTACCAACTTTGGCACTGAAGTCACCAAGAACAAAGCTTACCATGATAGGTTACTTAGTCATTATGACAGTCATGGTATGCTTACTACTGAAGTTGAGGAAGAGTGGGATCATTTTAAACAGGCTTTTTTGGACACTAACAGTACTCTTTTAGGAAAAAAGGAGCAGAAGAGACAGAATTATCTTAGTGATAAGGCACTTGAGCTTATTTCGGAAAGAAAGAACTGCAGGAATGTCCTTAATCAATACCCTACTAGTCCTAATAGAAAGCATTACAGAGAACTTAATAAACGTGTAAAAGATCAGTTAGCTGCTGATAAGAATCTTTGGCTTGATGGTTTGGCTGACAAAGCCGAGGAAGCAGTTAGACAGCACAACAGCAGAGAGCTGTACCAGATAGTTAATGTTTTGTGTGGTAGAAAACGGACAGGTATACAGAGATTGAAGGATAAACAAGGTAAGGTTATAGAAGGTGAGGATTCTGTCATGGCTAGGTGGGCTGAACATTTCAGTGATGTTCTAAACAATGCGGTTAGTTCTATTCCCATTGTTTGCAATGATGATAGATGCATTGGTGGCTTTAATGTTGGCCCTATAACACAATCTGAAGTTATTTTGGCTGTTTCTAAACTTAAACTTCATAAATCCCCAGGGGTAGATGAAATTACTACAGAAATGCTTAGAGCTGGAAATGTTTCGGTTACCACTTGGATCACTGAAATTCTGAATATCTTTTATGATAAAGGCATGGTTCCTAAGGATTTTACCAGAGCTATTGTTATCCCTATTTTCAAGAAAGGTGATCACAGTTCTTGTGATAACTATAGGGGTATTAGCCTACTCTCTGTTCCAGGTAAAGTTCTTTCCATGATTGTGCTTAATAGAATTAAGAATCTGGTTGACAGTCAATTGCGTGATGAGCAATGTGGATTCAGAAGGGGTAGGGGATGTGTGGATCAGATATTTTCACGTAGGCAGATTCTTGAGAAATGTTTAGAGTTTCAGAAACCTTTGGTTGCTAGCTTTGTTGATTTCAAAAAGGCTTTCGACTCTATTGATCGTCATAATTTGTGGTTGATTGTGAAATCATATGGTATACCTGACAAATTAGTTAACATAATGAAAGCTCTCTATAATAACACCGAGTCGTGTGTGAGAGTTGGTAAGGCTTGTAGCAATTGGTTTAGCATTACTTCTGGTGTTCGACAAGGGTGCATTTTGTCTCCTTTTCTCTTTAGTTTGGTTATTGATTATGTTATGCGAAATTCACTTCAAGGAAAAGATTTTGGCCTTAAATGGGCTGGAGATACGAAAATTTCTGATTTAGATTATGCTGATGATTTAGCCCTTTTGGCAAATGATGTTGATGAGATGAACTCTTTCATTCGAGCTGTTGATGAGACTGGTAGTAGAGTAGGTTTGGTTATAAACAGAGAGAAAACTAAAGTGATGAAAATTGGTCAGGCAGGCTGTGATTCAGTTAATCTGAATGGTTGCAGTCTTGAGCAGGTGTCACAGTTTAATTATCTTGGGAACTATGTAACAGATAATGGTGATGTGCAGCATGAGATTAACAGACGAATAGGGATTGCTGCAGGGACTTTTAAGAATCTATGGAGAGTGTGGAGAAATAGGCGTATACACCTAAAGACTAAAATTAGACTGTATAATAGTTTAGTTCTTTCTAGGGTTAGTTATAGTAGTGAAACTTGGACACTTTGTAAACAAGATAACAGGAAACTAGATGCTTTTGATTCCAGATGCTTAAGCAGTATCTTGGGCATTAGGTGGTTCAACTTTGTAACTAATGATGAGGTTAGGCAAAGGAGTTTGCAACCTCCTTTAAGTAGCATATTGTGCAGAGAGAGACTCCGTTGGTTTGGCCATGTTGCCCGTATGAGTAATTACAGATTGGCAAATAGGGTTATGAACAGTGTGCCTAAAGGCCTCAGAAAGAAGGGGAGACCTAGGATGAGGTGGGCAGACAATGTCAAACAGGACCTTGTTAGAATTGGTGTGCAATGGCCAGATGCAGTAGATGTAGCTCAGGGTAGACTTGCTTGGAGAACTAAATTGCACTGTCTGGTTGGACCTCCATAGCCCATGGCTGCTTGAGGATGATGATGATGAATATACACCCAGCAGTTACTCTACTAGGTACAGTTCCACATTATGTCAATAGCAACTCAGATACAGAACTCAGTAACTTCTTAAATAAGCTTTTTATTGAAAAATGCAACTGGAAATATTTTAAAGATGTCAAATTTAATTAAATCTCGATTTTTCAACAATATTTATTTAGTATTTAGAGAATTTTGAAAATTGGAATATTAAAGAGCAACAATGCCAGTTTAAATAATTGTTCAGAAAAGTTAAAAAAAAAAAAGTAAAGTGAATGCAATGACTCACATACTAAACTTTACTATCATGCATAAGAGTATTTTTGTTCACTTAATGTGTTAATTTTCACAAATTTTAATGACTTTTTTCAGAACAAGCAAATTTGCTAGATGTTTGAGCTTCCATAACTGTTTAAATACTGAATGCATATTTATAATTTAATTCTTCATGATTAATTACTGTACAATAAAAGTTAAATTAAAATTGAGAGGAGTGCATTACATTCCTGTGAGCTAAGTAACCTCTATGTTACTATTCTCATGCTCTTAATGCAATTTCCTTCGTTGGTACAGTCTAAAAGCTCTCCTTTCCATTACAAAGGGGCTTAGAATATAGGAAATTATAGTTACCAGTTTTAAAGTGAAGACCTTGATGGAAAGTTTGCTGGTACAGGTACAGACAGCTTTTCATTTTCTTTTGTTGTTGGTAGAAGATTTTGGCCATATTTGGTAAGGGCTTGCCATCTCCACCATTGCCACATCATCTCCACAATTTATAATGAATGCATATTGTTGGAATCGAGATTTATAATAGATTTGATTAAGATCTTTAACCCTTACATTGTTGGGTTTCTGCAACTGAACTCACTGTGGTGGCTGGATTTATTTTAAGGTGTTTTTCAGACAATAAACAGCTTTAGAACCTCATCCTGAAGTACTAATGAATGCAAATGTGTCATGTTATAAACCGAAACAAAGAACATTTAATTGTGCTTAACAATATGAAAAAATTTAAAAGAAAAAAAAAACCCGTTAAGTTTTTAAACCATTTCTTTTAACTACTGCAAAATTTTCCTTTTTATACTTTATTTTTAGTAAAATTTAAAAAAATACATTTTTCCCATTTTCTTACATTATTTTACTATTCTAATATAAACAGTTCATAATTTTTTTTTATTAATGCTTAAATCTTTCATTTATTTAATTTTTTAAATTATTTAGTCATTTATGCATTATAACACGTAATGCATATTCTTAGACATTTGATTATCAGCAAACTCTAAGCTTAAGAAAAGCAGTGTCATAAAAAAATTTTGCTTTAAAAACAAGATAATTTAAATTTAAAAAAAATAAAAAACATCAGAAAAGTGATACATAACTATGGGAAAAAGTTCAATAAATTGTTTCAAAGTATTTAAGTTTAACTGGAGCACAGAATTTAAGAATGTCATTTTATTATGAAGCTGCAAAACTGCTATGGAAAAGTTTAATTCTAAAATTCTGGCAGAAATTTTGGTTAAAAAAGGAAATTTCTTGACCTTAATTTGTTTGAAATGTAATTAAAACTATTGATACATAAAGTTGTACCTTTTAAAAATCTTGCTTCAAGTAATCCTAATGTTGTTCTGATTGCCGCCTTTATACATCGCTAACAGTTTCATTTTTAATCATTTCTAATTGCAGTATTCATTTGAGAAGCAATAAAAACTAATTTTAGAAGCATTAAAGAATTAATTTTAAGCATTACTTTAATACTTCTTTAACCTTAATTAATGCTTCTAAAATTAGTTTTATTGCTTCTCAAATGGATACTGCAAAAAAAAAAAAAAATTTTAAATCCAAAGTTAAAATATTGATTGAAAGCCACTGTGTGTAGTTTACAGATGATGCCATTTCTAGAAGAAATAAAATCAACATCTTTATGTTAAAAGTTTAGAAAGCATTACAACTCTAGTAGAGCTATAAATAGCCCAAATTATGGGGAAATTGCAACCAATCACCTAAGTACAGTATGGCAGAATAAAGGATTAAACTAAATTGCTGCTACCTCATGCTATCTACACTCAAATAAGATTAATTTTTAAACTTCATAATTTTTTCCGGTGGTCGAGTGGTTAGTGTGCTTGGCTACTGATCAGAGGGACCTGGGTTTGAGCCCTGGATAAGTTATGGATGTTTATGTTGTTTTCCTGCTGAGGTCCCATTATTCTCACGGATCTTCTACTTTGGCATATAAACTGATAGGCTCCTGTCAGACCTATGTGGCAAGCAGCTACTTGAGGGGCATTTTTATTTCAGCAGGTAAAAAATATATATCATAGATTTAAACTTTTATTTCTGTAAAAGTTAAGTTGATAAAAATTAGCAGAAAAAAATTCAGATTCCCATTTGTAAATTTTTTTTACAACCTTGTGCCACAGGAACGAAACTTGCATCTCTGATCACTAGAATTTGAAAGATGAAAGTGATTATTTGGACTTTGAACAGATAAATATCTTCAGCAACATTTTTTCATAAAAAGCTTAGGTTACTGAGTTCTGTATCTGAGTTACTATTAAAATAACACAGAACTATACACAATCAAGTGGCCATTGAGTGTATTTAAATGTAAATACATATATATGTATGCATATAGGTATTTATGAATAAAGCCTTAATATTACTGAAGATGATTTTTAATATTTTGTCTAAAAATTCCCACTTTGCAAGATTAAATATGTGATTGAAATATTCTAAAATAAGCAATATTATCAAGAAAATATACATCAATACTTGGGAAAAATGCAAGAAAAATAGTAATAATTACTGTACATGAATAAATGCTTGTGGCTAATTATATGCAAGAGTAAAAACTAATCAGAAAATTTTAATTTTCATTAATAAGGAAAGTTTTGAAAGAACCAAGGTGCACTTTCTGAATTTTGAAAGTTATATTTTTTAACCATTATAATAAATATATTTTTTAAATTTCAGACAAACCAACTGAACGTTATTTTGTTTTAATTCGTTCTTTGCATCTTTCTTTACTGTTTATTTTGGCATATATAATGATTAGATTCATCCATGCAAATATGAGGAAGGTTTCATTATATTCATTTTAGATTACTAGTTCAAATGTTTTTTATATATCCATTTAATAATGTATTCCAAAAAGGAACTGAACTTGGAGCAATATTAATACAACTACTTGTACAGAGGTGTAGCATAAAACTAAAGCCCATGAAATGAAATGGACCCAATCTAGCTAAGAATAGTCAGCTTGAGCAGCTGATGTTTATGTTTATAGAATCTCTTCAACAGGGCCACCTTGTAACCTCTCTATGTTGATATAAATTTGGCTGCATTCTGTTGATGTCATGAGTTACTGCCCAGGTGAAGGCAACCCTTGCACCTCCAGTTGGTGTGACCTTGCACTCAGCACAATAACTTAAAATCAAATCATGACTGAAATTCCCTATCTATATGTAATCGAAAATTGAACTTCGGAGAGAGAAAAGCAAATTGAAGATTATCAAGAGGAAGTTACATTTTGGTTGTGTTTTTTCAGGACTAAATTATGCATACAACTCAAGATCTACTTATGATATTTAGAATCTGTAAAAAGATTTGCATTTAGCATTAAATTTTCATTCAATATATATATATATTTTTAAATATTTGAATTATTTTCTGTAATTTACTGAGCTCTGAATTACAAAATGCAGCTCATTTGTAACGGTATTGTCAGACTTTGGAAAGTAGCTGCACATGAAAATATGAAGAGCCTACTTAGAAAATTTTTACAGTTTAAGTATGGAATAAATTACCTGAGCAGTGGTAGGTGTAATTCCTAGTCCATCTGAAGGATGCACTGCAAAAGCACTGATAACCCAAGATGTGAGTGAATCTGGAACAGAATGGCTTACAGAAGCAGCTCCATCATTCCTACAAATATATTTCAATAAAAACTAATCATTATCATATTCTAATAAGATATTTCAGTTAAACCTGACAATATCACATACAATTTCAGAAAAATTACATAGAGAAAAACATAAGGTTTGTCACTCATTATTATAAGCATTAATGTGAACTACTATTATTACAAGCATTAATGTGAATACACAGTAACATACTGGAAAATCTTGGTGCTGTCTTACAAAAAATGTTTTGGGAGTCATTTGGTGAAAATTACTAAAATTTTATAATTAGATTTGATATTAAAGCCTTTAAGATTTTCTGGAGTTTTGTTCAGATTGTGTCTTAATTTGCTGATTGTTCACAATCCATCTTAATTTCACTAATTGTTCATGATCCTTCTTAATTGCCTGATTATTCATGATCTGTTATTATTTATGAATAATAAATTTTATGAATAAATTTTGTTAAAACAAGTTTGCCTCCTGCTTCTCCACATACATACATACATACAGACAGCACAAGGGGTGGATGGGCAGTGGCCCAGGGTGTCAACAGCAGAAGGGCACCGAGATGGGCTTAACTGAATAATATATGCTCATTTTTTTAATTAGATTTCACAATAATAATTCAAACTGTATAATACTCATACCTGAAACTTGTAAAATATGTTCAAATATAAAATCTTAATTCTCTTGATCACTATTTCCACAACTTAGCCCTTTTTTCAGGTAAAAAAATCAAATTATACATCCTTCAAAGTTTACATTTATAATCAGAGCTATTTCAAGAAAATTTATTGTTCTTGTATGTTATAGAATATTTACATATATTTGTTGAAATTATATTTATTCTTTTTGTCTTTGTGTTTCAAATTCAATTTGCAATTCAAATTGCATAATACAGAAGTAAAATGAGACATCAGTGGATCATGTTAATTGCATAATTTTTTTTTTAAATGTATAGGCAGAAAATATTTTTATAATTCATTTTATTTTGGTTTATTTTGTATAAAAAATAAAAGAATATTTATCTTATAAAAAAAAACACCAAACTATTATACTATATAAAAATGAAATAAAATTGCTATATAAGAATGTAATATAAAAAATTATTTTTCAAATGGAACAAAAGAAAATAAAATTTTAGAAAAAGCAATGAAATTAAATACAAACATGTGTATTTAAGATACAACAAAAATGGTAGTTACATAACGAATTATATGAATTTGTGAAAATGAACAAATTTTAAATCACATGTATGTAATTTTTTCCATTCATTAAATTCAAAGGGGCACCAAAAGAAAGATGAATGAAAAGAGCTATGAATGGCACTAGTTGCAGGCCCTATCAATATCCACATTTAATACCTTATTTGGAAATTAAATCATCTGAAGCCAAGTATGCAAAAACCAGTAACATTTTTTACTAGTTAAACCAAACCAAAAAGTTTTGGTGTGAACCACTGATAACTTTTCCTGATAACATACTGTTTCATTCATAGCTTTCACTTTTTCGATTTTTTCACAATAATACTGTTTCATTCATAGCTCTCTATCATTAATGTACTACTCAACTTGCAACTGTTGTCAATAACATACTGCTCAATTCACAAGGCAATGATGGTAGAGCCCCCAGAAATTTTGTACAATTTCAGAGGTTTACTCCTGACCCATGATACCTGATCTCAACACAGCCAGAACTACTCAAATTTGGTATTTTTTAATTTTCTTAACACTCATTGTTGCTGTTAATTACTCTAACTTCCATTATTATTTAAATACAGAGCAAATATTATTGAAAATTGAGATTTAGATAGACTTGATTGAGATCTTTAATTTATCATTAATTCATTTCATCATAAAATTCTCATTTTAGAAGTTATAGTACTTCATAGTTAGCACACGAAATTTGGGACTGATTGCTCAAGTACTCATAGAACCATAGGAAACCAAAAATTTCTGCCATCAATGACATCACACCACAGATGTACAAAGAAACATGTGTCTGCCCATTCATTTGCTCACCTGGAATTACAGCTGTTATATAATAAGATTGTTTGGTTGTTTGGGGTTTAATGGCGCATCGGCAACAAGGCCATAATGCGCCAAACAAAAGATATATAAAAAATAAAAGACATAGAAACCCGCAACCAAAATTTAAAATACATTTGACATTGTAAATGGGTAAAATAACAAAAAACAGGTGCATATAAACAGAGTAAAACAACTGTAGAAATACTAAATAAAATAATCCCAGGTGTAAGAGACCTGGGGTAAATAATGCGATTAAAATATTCAGTATAAATAGCATATCAAATTCGATTAAAATATCCAGTAAATTTTAAAAACTGAAAAACAGCGTTAAAACGACAATGATCTGATAAAAGATGTCCGAGTGTAAGGGGCTCGGACGTAAAATCGTGGAAGTTAAAAAACATACGTCGTTCAAGGTTAAAACAATGACATTCAATTAAAATATTTTAACTGTTAAAATGGTGTCACAAAACTCGCACTTAGGTACTGCGTCCGCCTTAAGAAGAAAAGAGTGGGTTAAAAACGAGTGACCTAAGCGGAGCCGAGCAAGGACAACTTCCTCCTTACGATTCCTGCAAAAACAAGACTGCCACGGTTTGACAATGGGCTTGATCTCGAAGAGCTTGTTACCAACCTGTTCAGACCAAGATCTCTGCCACTGTGCCCGGAACTCGATGGTGAAACGCTGCCGGAAATCCACATATGGAACTGGCAACGGAGAGTCGGACAGGGGCGTGGCTGACTTGGCAGCAGCATCTGCCAAGTCGTTGCCCCTGATCCCGACATGACCGGGCACCCAACAGAAGAGAATCGTGGTGGTGGCTGCCAGACGATGGAGCTGCTGGCGGATCTTGGAGAGAACAGGGTGAGGCCGATGCCTCACCGAGATCAAAGCCTGAAATAATAAGATTGTAATACATTATATATACCCAGTGGTCATTGAATTATAACCACTCCTCTCTATGTTATGTCAGTGGAAGCTAACTTTGAAACTCTATAACTTTTAAAATAAGTGCTTTATGAGAAATGGATTGCTGATAAATCAACAATCTAAATTAACTCTACCTAAATCTCGATTCTCAACAATATTTGTTTTGCATTTAAAGAGTTATGAAAGTCAGAATATTTAACAAAAGTACTGCCAAACATTAGAATTTTCTTCAAAAATTATTTATGATTTGAAAAAGAATTTCGACAATCTAATGACATACATGCATATTCAAAATGTTTGTGTAAATAATTTGGTATATTTCAATTTTCTTAAGACTCATTGTTGCTGTTAAATACTCTATCTTCCATTATTATTTAAACACAGAGCAAATATTATAGAAAATTGATATTTAGATACACTTGATCAAGATCTTTAATTTATCATTAAATTTCGTCATAAAATCCTTATTTTAGAAGCTACAGTACTTCAAAGCTGTCACTGACATAACACGGAGGGATGAGGCTCATATATCAATGATTACTGAGTAACATATACAATATATATATATATCTTTCCAGGTTAATGTATATTCCTAAACTTTTAACCATTTACATGTGTGAAATATTTATACTCCATAATTCATAATGAAAATCTGCTTTTAGATGTGTTTTCCAGATAACAACTCTGAAAAGCTATTGCTGTTTCACACTGACCATGAGATGCTGGCATTGGAAGTTTGCTGGCTTCAAAAGTAGTTCAATATCTTTCAATCTGTAGTTTTCATCTTGCCCTAAACTGCTAATGCCTTCCTGTCCATGTGGTTTGTCTCTGAATTTAGTGTTTGTGTTTACGGTCAACAACTGAGTTTATAAAAAAAGATAATGAAAAGGTATTCTCATGAAAAAAGATCATGTAAAAGTAATTCTCATTAAAAAGTAAGCTGAAAAAAATTAGTTTGTTGAACTATTTGGACATGGGATTCATGAAAAAATTATTTCATCATGACCAAATTTGGACTCATGAAAAATTATTTCACGAGTCCCATGTCTGGAGGACATTTCCTGGTGGTGGGTTGTTTTAATTTTTTGCAAAATGGGCTAAATGGCCAAGTCAACAAGGACCCTGAAGGCTCAGAGAAGATTGGGGAGGGGATCCACTGGAACAGCTGTTGGAAGACAGATGGTAGCCTCCCCTCAAGGTCATCCAACATATTCTTTGACGTGCACAGGGTATGGCTCTCCTGCACACAGCTTAATGTCCCTTCCAACGAATGACAGCCCTTCCAAGCCCATTGGTGTCCCCTACTGACCGTGGGTAGGAGGAGGGTTTTTGCAGAGATAAATCTCAATGTTCACACAGCTGGAACTTGAACCTGGGAACTGCAGATTACGAACCTAGCACGTTACCGACCGAGTCATTGCTGCCCTCAGGACATTTCCTGTGATACTTTACTACTAGATATTAGTCTATTCCCAAGTCTAATAATTCTTGTGTCCAGGTCATATGTTTACATTGAAAGAATCCAAAATGAGAGGCTGAGGGGATCAATATCAGTTTTCAGTACAACAAAAATTTTTTTTTTTTAAATTGCCATTTGAAAATTTTCTTATATATCTTACAAAAATACATAATTCAAGCTTGAAAATAATACTTTCTTTTTTCATTTGATGAATATTTTATTACATTACAATATAAATAATTTGTTAAAGTCATTTGATTGCCATTTCTTAGAAGTACTTATGGCATTGTCAATTTTTTTTTGCTAATGTAACTCTTTGTTGAAGTTAATTGTAACTCTTTGTTAAGCTCACAAACTTGATTTCAACTATTATCAACAAATTTTCCTCAAAGTTTCAAAAATCAAAAAATTAGCATAAACCTCTAACAAGATTTTTAAAAACAAAGATTTTGGAAGCAATTATGAAGTAATCCAGAAATAACCTTTCTATTTATATGTATAATTATTTCTGTCCATTAATTAAAAGAAAATAATTTTGTTTTGCCAGATGAATTTTTTACATTTATCATTTCTACACAATCACTATTACAATACCGTGACAATGAATGAGATAATTCAAGCCACTTTCTATCTATACCTTACATACTATAAGGAAGATGACTATCACCTTGTTATACTGTTATTAGTTGACAGTATTTTAAATACTTAAACTTATGAGAGAACAAGACATGTTTACCACTGTTTATCCACATTACTGTTGTTGTTCTGTGAGATATGGCTGATACACTCTATCCTTTTAAGCTGTTTCATCTAGAGTTCATAGCTGCACTTGCTTTTACAAGCTGTGATTAGATAGGCTGATTTTATCACTTGTGTAATACACTGGATTCTCTGGCAAGGGTGAGATGTCAGCTCATATTTCTATATATTCTGTTACACCCTTAGTAGAGATGTTACCTTCATAGCAGGTTCATCTTATCCAGCAGTATCTGAATCTCATCATATTTCAACATATTTGCTCATCACGGTCATAACAAAACACATTCAATTAACTAAATATCTAAAAGCATACATTATGATACCTCTTAGTTAAAATCATATACTCCAATGTGCATTTTGTCTTTACATCATCACACAGTGTGATCTTTCAATTTGTTACATTGTAGCTATATAAGGGTGTCCCCTCTAGAGAAGGGGTTCTCAATGTGGGGTATGCCATGAGAGCTCAAAAGTCACTAAGTTGGCAACACTGCTGAGCAAAAATGTCATTTTTTATGTTTATCGATATATGTAATTTATGAATACAAAATTTAATGTGTGTGTGTGTGTATATATATGTTTTATTTCATTCCCATTGTTATACTATAACTATAGTTTTATGCCAGTTACACATTTCCAGGGGGCACGTGAAGCATAAAAGGTTGAGAACCACTGCTCTAGAGGGTATTCAAGCATTTTATTGGTCAGCTGAATCAATAACAATTTCAATGCAGATGGTATTGGTTTTATATCAGTGTTACACAAATTATTTTGATTTAAATTTAGTAAGTTTTCCATAAATTTAATTTCAGTTTTGTTCTTGGTGATGCATTAATTTTTGCTTTCAATGTGTAATTATGTAACTTAGACTTCAAAATTGTCTGTGTTAGTGCTGTTTTACCAAGGTTATTTTCTAAATCATACTGATGCTTTGTCAATCGTGTTGCCATCTGTTGAGAAGTTTTTCGTATATATTTGTTTTTATTCTGTTTTTTTTTTCTTAATTTTCATCCTCTATTTCTATTAATAAGATTTGTAGTAGCTAGAATTAGCTCATTCATTGTCATGGTATTGTAACAGTGTCAAAGTATTAAGTAAAATGTCACTGTAAGTAAATTTTTTAAGCATTTTTTACGACAAAACAAAAAAAAGCCCTATTAAAATAAAACTAGTTCTCTCTATTTTGGCAAATATTTTATTTTCACAAAATCCAGAATTAAACGCTGATTAATTTGGCATGTGACATGCCATAATTCCTTTCATTACTAATTTGTCAAAAAGTTCTAATGTTAATTTTTTTTGGCTGAGCATATGGAGAAAGTCAAGTTTTTCAGGCTGGACACTGGAAGGGTTAAAACCCCACATATCACAATTCAAGTAATAAGTTTAGATGTCACTATACTGACTAGCAGTGTGGAAACGATTATTCATCAGCATTTTAAGTTTTGAAAGATTTGTGCCAAATTAATACCCAACAAACTGACAGAACAGCAAAAAAGGGTTAGTCAACTTGTACCAGAAGATGATGGAATTTTTAACCTAGTGGCCTCAAACAGACATTGTTAACAGACATTGTCACAGATATGAGATTTGGTTTTATTATTATACATCTCCTAGAAAGATATACAACTATGTTTCAGTTGCGGAAGATGAACTGTATCCACAAATCCTCTAACAAGTCCTTTCACTCAAGGAAGATGATGTTAAGAATTTTTTTTATAATTTCCAAGGAATGGTAGCCATGGTAACCATACCTGAAAAATTGACTATAAATGGCCAATATTTACACTAACAATTTTTTCCCCAAAATGGTTAAGGAGTTGAAGGAGTCACATCCAACAACAGGCATGTAAAGGGTTCTTCATGACAATAACAGTGCTCACAAAACCCAGCAAGTTACAGCCTATCTGGAGTAGGAAAAAAATCAAATAGTTGTCCCATCCTGCATATTCACCCAATCTTGCACTCTTCGATATTTAGTTATTTCCAGAAATTAAAAAGAAACTTGCTAGAAGGCCATTTTCAAGGATTCTGCAACTTTGCATAGATTCTGAAGGGGGATATTTTGAAAGACAGTAAAGTTTTTATTGAGGTAAGTGCAATTTTTTTGTCCTGCTGATGCATGTTAAGAACGTTTTGAATGCTCCTCATACAACTTAATGTTTTCTATAAATGTAGACATATTATCAAGTTGTACATCATTAACACAAAAAAGCGTTCAAGATAATTTACTTTTGTTTCATCACTTGTCTGCCACTTAAAATAAGTCCACAGAAATGGTAAAAAAAAAGCTAAACAATTGAGGCAAGGAAAAGCAAAATACACTAGTGGACAAATGCTAAGTCAGAAACATAACAGTTGATATATCAATATGATGACAGACTGGTATTTAATGAAATTCGGTAGAGTAGTACATCAAACCATGACAAAGAACTATGCAAAAAGAAATTCCATGTGAACAATGCTTGCACAGGCACATGTAAAATGGTATACATATAAAGCAAACTACAAAGAGAGCACACATATGGCACTTGTTGCATCATACCTTTCATGCTAAAAAGTCTGTCAGCCTGCAAATAGGTGTTGGAGAACATGCAGACAAACATCTGGATTTTCTTGGAGGATTCAGAGAGGTGGATTTCAGGGACGATCATACTCCTATAGTAGGATGTTGGGAGGACAGACCTAAGCTGTGGTAGGCAGAATGCATAATGTCTCTCAGATGGCCATCTCCAAGTTATGACAATAATATCAGGAATCTGAGAATGTGTCTTGACAACCAGTTCTGGGTTGGCTAAGGGTCACAACATCCTGGAGGACCAATATCTAGCCTTAACAGTGAGAAAGCATAGGGAGATGACAACAGGCAACTCGCTGTGGAACTTGCCTGTGTTTCAGGCATGATGGTATTAAGGAGAACTGTATGCTAAGAGAGCGATGGCTTGCCTCTCCCTCTCAGAAGTCAAAAATTTGCATCACAAGTGGACTGGGCAGCAATGGGAGTACATGCTTTTCATGGATGAGTCCCATTTCAGTATTACTAGATTCCCAACATGTGTTCACCTGGAGAAAATGCAGAACATGCAACCATTTCTGCAACATCTGGGAAAGCAAAATGCTGGATTATTCTATACCAGTCTATACATTTCGGGGTGGCACAGTGCATGCTCAAAGATACAAAGAAGAGATCCTTGTGCCCTATATAATGCTTTTCAGGGGTGCTGTTGGTCCCAAGTCCATTTGAAGATGCACAATAATGCTTATCCTCATAGGGCTCGGCTGGTTGATTACCTTGAGAGTGAGGATATCCACAGGATGGAGTGGACAGTCAGGTTTTTGGATCTTAATCCTATTGAGCATGTCTGTGATGCTCTGGGGGAATGCAATGTTGCTCTTCAATCCCCTCCCAGAAGTCTCCTGGAGCTGCAATCTGCACTAATGGAACAATGGTGCTAATTGCCATCCAAACTAATCTGTCATCTTGCCACCAACTATATGATAATTGTGCAACATGCATGGTGGTTAAGGGGCGATCATACTCCCTATTGATCACTGAAATAATGCACTAGTGGGTGCAGAAATGTGCTACCACTAGTGCATTGTTTCTGTACTACTACTGCTACCACTAATGAAGAACTTTTTTGATGCATGAGCATTATTCCTGGACATCCATTCCTATGCGTATCATGTTTGCATATGTTCTTTATCATGATCTGTTGTACCTCTTATCTGAATTTCATAAAAATCTCTTGAGTTATTATGATATTATGTCAAATTTTATATTTGTAATTTTTGTTCACCAATGTATATCCCAAGCATGTATATCCAAAGCACTGAGGCCTACTGTATGTATACAGTGAAAATTAATCAGGTGTCTTGCCCATTAGACCACCTGAAGCAATGCCTGATCAAAAAAAGTCACAAGAAATAATAAGCTAATTTGAAATTTATTATTCATTATTTGTCTTATCTAAAAAAAACAAATATCATTTTTATATTCATTTTGTATTCATTACGTTGTGTGGATAATCACAGTATTCACTTTGAGAATCAGTGTTATACTATCTACTTTAATTTATGCAAAACTAATTTATTCCTTATGGGCATTACCAGAATCTTAACATTATAGATTATGACGATTACATAAACACACATTTACTGAAATACACTAGTGATTAACTGCAAGCCCTAGGCCATCAATTCAGAGTGGCCTATTACACTTGATTGCCCAAATTCAACTAATGCAATGAATAGTCCAAGACTTTGCTATTTAGTGAAAATCTTTATTTGACTGTACTAATAGCCAACTTTTTATTTTGCCAAGATGGACTTTTAGATATGAACAGTTTAGGAAGGGCATTTAAAAAACGAAAATATAACTTAAAAATAACTTAAAATTCTGTTATTGAGCAATAAAATTTTAAAGTTTATCCTTCAAACTATTTGCATCCTGAAAGTTTTTAAGAGAAAACTCAGAAGCTTTTCGGAGCAATGACAGTGCTCATCTTCAGTGACACTGTGTGTTACTTCAGTGAAATTATTTCACTTCAGATGAAGTGAAGTGACACTGTGTGTTACTTCAGTGAAATTATTTCACTTCAGATGAAGTGAAGTGACACTGTGTGTCACTTCACTGAAGACGGAGTGCTGTCATTGCTCCAAAAAGCTTCTGAGTTTTCTCCTAAAAACTTCCAACCTACAAATAGTTTGAAGGATAAACTTTAAAATTTTATTGCTCAATGACAGAGAATTTTATGTTAGTTTTAATTAATTTCTTAGCAAGAAGGTCCTTTTAATTGTGAAAATATAACAATGTATTGAACATTTGGTTTATAAAGATATATAAATCAATGTAAAAAACACTTGGTTATACTAACAATGTATTCAAATGGAACATTCTGCAGGCAGAGCTTAGCATAGTTTGATGTCACAGGTTATACAAATATTTCTGGTTCAATAACAGGTAACCCCACATTTTTCCTCCATCTTTTTCATACTTCATTGTATTATCATAATATATATCATAATATATAACATAAATTAATATTATGAAGTAATATATATTTAATTGTTATAACCAAAAAAGATAACTCAAATTAATTTTAAATTATTCTCTGTATGTTCAAATGATAATATAAAGAGAATAATTTAAAATATTATAAATTTATAATTGAAATGGAGTTAAAAAACATTAAACCTATATATCACATATATTATGCATAATGGTTTTTTTTAAAATAGCATTAGAATGAAAAGGAAAAAAATACACACATATATATAGGTAATTATTATAGGGGAGGAGCAAAATACTGACTTGAACTAGGAAGTTCCAGTTTGAACTAGAAAGGACCAGAATGTCTTTTAGGATTTGTGCATTTTTCCCAAAAATGTTTGTTAAATACTGTGTTTCAAGAATAGTGAAAAAAAGGGAGATATGCATTACAGCACATCATTCTGGTCTGATACAGTTCAATTCAATATCACAAATTTCTCCATATATTTTTTCTATATCCAGGCCCTGCTTCTGCTGTCAAAGTGCCTCACCAAAAATTTGTCATGAGCTGCCACTGTTATATTATGTCAACTTTTATATTTGTAATTTTTGTTCATCAATGTATATCCCAAAGCATGATGCATTAAGGTCTACTGTGATACAGGATAACTAGAATAAGATGGAACTCGAGCTAATTTATACACCTTATTAAGGATATTGTTACGAAGATGAATGCGCTACAGTGACTTCATGACAAAACGTGACATGAACGCTCACATATACTTCTGCGTGAAAATTATACAACAAACGAATTTGAATGTAAAACCGACCTGATGTTGTGTTGTTTTACCTCTGAGCGGCACTTTTTTGCACACCATGGGCTAAATGGCCAGGTCACATGGACCCCAAAGGCTCAGAGAAGGTTGGGGGAGGGGACCCACTGGAACAGCTGTTGGGAGACAGATGGTAGCCTCCCGTCAAGGCCATCCAGCGTGTTCTTTAACGTGCACAGGGTATGGCTCTCCTGCACACGGGGCCACGGCCTAATGTCCCATCCAACGGACGGCAGCCTTTAAAAACCCAACGGTGTCCCCTGCTGACCGTGGGCAGGCCGGGGAAATTTTGCGGAGATAAATCTCAACGCTGACATAGCTGGGACTCGAACCTGGGAACTATAGATTACGAGCCTGGCGCACTACCGACTGAGCCACCCCCGCCCCATAAAACCGACCTGAAAAAGAGAATGATAAAATTTCAGTGTGTTAGAGTTGTGGAGATCTGAAAACGGATTCAGATAGTCCGAGTCAGTGCGCAATAAGTAAAAACAAGAAGTATCTTTATTGGTGTGTGTGCGGGTGGTTGTTTTTGTGTTGCTAGTAAGAAAAACTTGGTGATCTAACAAAAGAGGAAAGATTGTTTACACTTGAAGTGAAGGTATTCAAGAGATACAACAGACAGTGAATAGGTAGTAGTTTAGTAGAACAGACAGAGCTGGTCTTGTATGCTCTGTAGAAAAAGGGTTATTGACTTATGTATGATAGTAGTTAGTTTGTTTATAAGTTATTTCATCCATATTTTTGAAATAATTTGCATTGTATTGCAATTTGTTTGAATCTATATACTTATTGATACTCACATTCAGTGCCTATCCATTTAAAACAATATAAACAGTATTTAGGATATTGAATTATCAAATTACAGCATAATTAATTACAAGAGATGTTGAAAATGTTGTCCATTTGTAACTAAACATGCCTGAATCCTTTTTGCTTGGCTAGTCAATACTTTTCTCAAAATTGTAGAGGAAATTTCTTGAATAGCATTAGTAATGTTGATTTTTATGCTTTTAATGATCTGAGGATTTCCTCTGTACAGTTTCCTTCAAGAATTGCCATCAATAAAAATCTACAAATGAGTCACATCAGGTGATCTGGGTAGCTACAGTCCTTTAGAGATGAATCTGTCATCAAAATAATATTCACGCAAATAATTCAATGTCTTGTTAGCTGTGTGAAAAGTTGTTACAAATAACTAGCATCAGCTCATCATCCAGCTGCTGAATAAATTCTTGCTAGATCAAGTTGATGTAGTGCTGTGAATTGATGGTTTCTTTGAGAAAAAAATGGCTGAAATAAACATGCCTTCTTGAAATTGCACACCAAACAACAATTTTTTGATCATGTAAGGGATTTCATGAATTGCACCAAGTTTCTTGGCTAACCAGTACTGATTGTTTTGTGAATTCATGTATCCTGATAAATGAAACTACACTTCATCAGTAAAGAAAGTTAAATCTCTAAGCTTAACTGTCATAGTCCTTTTTGACCAATGACAAATTGCAGTGTGCTTTTCAAAGTTGAGAGAGTAAGTGAAGAATAACATTTAGCTTGAAAGCTTTGAGTTGTTGTTTTACCTCTGAGCGGCACTTTTTTGCACACCATGGGCTAAATGGCCAGGTCACATGGACCCCAAAGACTCAGAGAAGGTTGGGGGAGGGGATCCACTGGAACAGCTGTTGGGAGACAGATGGTAGCCTCCCGTCAAGGCCATCCAGCGTGTTCTTTAACGTGCACAGGGTATGGCTCTCCCACACATAGGGCCACGGCTTAACGTCCCATCCGACGGACGGCAACCTTTCCAAGCCCATCGGTGTCCCCTACTGACCGTGGGCAGGGTGGGGAATTTTGCGGAGATAAATCTCAACGCTGACCCAGCTGGGACTCGAACCTGGGAACTACAGATTACGAGCCTGGCACGCTACCGACTGAGCCACCCCACCCCTGAAAGCTTCGAAATATAAGAAATTGATAACCTTTCTGCATACCTCTCTGTTGACATTAAATTACATAGCTATGTTTTTAGATTGTGCCTAATTGATTCAGAATTATCTTAACTTTTTATTTGTTACAACTCTTCTGGCAGAATTGTGAAGGCTTTACATACCTTAAAAACCTGCTCACAATTCAATGAATTGTCAACTTACTGGGTACTGTCCATCTCAGAAACTTTGTAATGCTCCAAATAAAATGCAATAATACTTTAAAGTTTTATCTAATTAGATTTATGCTCCAGATAGCTGATACGAGTGCCAGGCAATAATTAACAAATTGCCAAAAAAGTAGACTAAGTTTAAAGTAGGGTTCAAAATGCCAGTGAGTGTTAATGAGTAAGAATCAAAAATGATTGTCAATTTTAAGATTTAATATTATCAAAACTTAAATTCACGTTGCTCAAGAGAAAAAATTGTACAGACTCAAAAGGTTTAAAATAACAAACAGATTTATTTCCAAAATAGTTCAACTCACCAACACATCAATGAAGAAGATACAACTCCTGTGCTACACGCACTGTGCTTGGTGCTATGCACCTTGTGCTTACTTGTGCTTCTGCACTCTGCTTAGTGCCTCTGCACTAACTGCTCTCTGTGACTCACAGGTCACCGGTATAAAACAAGAGCCGGATGCATGTCGGGAAAGACATTAACATACTATGACGAACGACGCAAGCTATGACGCAAGAGGGGGCGTGTTCTTGGCACGCGTTTTAGCGGTTGAAGTCGGAAGATCGGAGTTGCGCATGCGCAACTCACAACTATTGGAAATGAGCGCTGTGATGCCAAAAAGGAAATAAAAATCCCCAAAATGATAAATATAACGTAAATTAAACAAAACTGGTTAAGGTAAAGCAAAAGTGAACAATGGGGCATCACAACTTCCTTTGAAATTCACTCATACAGTCTTAAATGATGATTTGAGAAAAAATTTGTTCAACAGAAAAAGCACTTTGTTGCATAAAGCACATATTTTTTCACTTCAAAATTTTCTTTAAAAATCCCATGATGAAATAAAATTGAGACTATTACAATCAGGTTATGTTTTGTAGTGATTAGCAGTTTTCTGTTTGAACAGTGTTTCTACTGTCCATAAACAAACTATGTCTTGATTGCTTACAGTCAATTGCAAAATTTTCTTACATAAATATGGGGCAGACGTAATCTGGTCATCCAGTATATATACTAATGAGAGGAAATTGTGATGGTCCACACATTCACTTTTACTTAACCAGTTTTATTTTATTTACATTATATTTATCATTTTGGGGATTATTTCCTTTGGACTTGATCACAATTCTCTTTTCTGAGTCACTAAACTAGCCGACTTTTGATTGACTGGTAATGTCACAGAACGGGCATTCGTATAGAACGAGATCGTCATATTATACAAATGTTTTTCTCGGCGTGCAACACACTTGTCAGTTGTATGCTGCATGCATACTAAATGGCATTATGTCACGGTTAGTAGTAGTTAGTTGGAGTTGGAAGGAGGAAGACATTAGTAGTCAGTTTTTTTAGTCATATTTAGAGATGGATTTTTTTAGTTACTCTGACTTTTGAATTCATCAGTATTTATGCTGAGTCTTAAATTTTTTGGAAATAAACTTTGTTTGTTATCTATATTTGACTTTTGCTATTTTTCTCTTGAGCAATGTTAATTGATTTTTGATTAGATTTAAACTTTAACAATTTTGGAATTTTTTTTAATTCTTGCACGATAAGTAATGCTATATACATAACGAACCCTATTTCAACTTTATTTGGCAGGTTAATATTGCCCGGCGCCCAATAAGCTATCCAGTGTTTGAATCTATTTTGGATCAGTTTAGTCTGATCCTATATACAATACAGTTCACAAGTTGGACCTTTAGTGGTCCAACTTGTGAAATTTAATAATCTTTGGAGTGTTACAAAATCTATTCACGAAAATTTGCACAAAGCAAAATGAACAGTTACAAGACAGGTACAGAGAAAATAATAGTAAAAATTACCCAGCAGTAGTATTAATCCACAGCCATGTATTAGGATATTTTTTTCTTAAAACAATGCGTTCTTCTTTGACAGTAGCCTCTGGTAACTCTGATGGTGGTTGAATTGGAGTGTTTAGTGCATTCTCATCAATATATATGGCACTTTCTGGATATAAATCTGAAATTATTTTGTGTGGTTAATAAATCTACCAAAATAAATGAAATAAATTTAAATGATAAGACTTTATGAGTATGAAAAGCAAAATTAGTGATGATTTATATATAAAAGAGTACAGTACTTCAAAATATGAAAGATGGGAGTAGCCAGAAGCTTTATAGTTTGTCTTGGTTTAAATTCACAATTTATAAATTCCTATATCAAGTTATTTTAGATATGCAAAGAAATTTGTTAGTTACTGTAAGTATATCTAGCATTTAAAGAGTTTAAAATGAATAAGGATGAGTAAAGATTTTTAAAGAAGTGATGAGGTCTGTAAATAGTAGCTAGATAGTCACTGGAAGGAGAGCTCTGCACCAATCCCCTGTGATGATGCATAGAACCGGCCAGGCATAGCACCTAATGTCCGACCCCGCCTTCTCGTGGTGCAGACCGTTAATACCTTTCAAAAGAGTACTCTCTTGTGGAAGTGAACGGAAGGGGAGGGCTGCCAGATTAGTGTGGCCTACTGATCTGGACAACTATGGCTACTATTTTTTTTTTCTACCCTGCTGAGGAGTGGTCAACCACACAGGGTCCTGGTGCTGACCATATAAACCTACTGGACTGGACAGATATATGGCTCTGAGCTTGATTATGGATCCTGATTTTCCTGCACTGGTGGGCTTCTGTGGAGGGAAAATTTTCCACTGTGTTTTCTGCTTTTTTGTGGGTTGACAGCCCCAAGTGAATAGATTCACAGGATATGTTTATCAGCTGGTGGATAATCCTGAGCAGAGGTCATCGCAGGCACCTGAACTCTTTGCTTCTACTGGCATCATCAAATTCTACATTGGAGGAAGTCTTTCAATGTAGATGGCTTCAGCCTTTAGTGGTGGGGGAACGGGTCTTTGCCCCATGTCTGTGATTAGGGAGCTGTTGATATTGTTGGCATTCCCTCTCTCAATAAACGTAGTTACTTTAAACATCCCACTAACCATTTTCTCTCTATAGGTAGTTGGAATGTGAGGACTCTGCATAGAGCTTTTCTTGATGTCCTCACAGAAGAATTTCACCATTATAATTTAGATATTCTTGGCTTGCAAAAGACCAGATGGACAGATAAAGGTCAGATTCTTAAAAATAATCTTAAATTTCTCTTTTCAGGGAGGAACGATAATAAGCATCACCAAGGCGTGGGTCTGCTTCTTAGCAGACACGCTAGGGATGCTCTTCTAGAATATGAGTGCATTAATGAAAGGTTTCTTACAGCAAAATTTCAGACAAGCGTTAAAGACTTGAATGTTATCTGCTGTTATGCCCCCACTGAGGATGCCAATGAGGATGAGAAGGATAGGTTTTACGGACAATATCAGGATATTTTGAATTCTGTCAAGAAAGGAGATATTACCCTTGTTCTATGTGACTTCAATGTCAAAGTTGATACTGACTCTGACCATTGGGTAGGAGTAATAGGCCCTTTTGGTATTGGTAGTTGCAATGGGCAACATCTCCTACAGGTAAGTAAACTCAATGGATTCAGAATAACTAACACTTATTACAAACACTGCGACATACATAAGTACACATGGGTTTCACCTGATGGGCTGCATAAGAAAATGATTGATTATATATTAATTAAGAGCAAATGGGCTAGTTCTGTTAGGAATACCAGGTCATATAGGGGAGCTGAAATTGGATCTGACCATTATCTTGTTGAAAGTGTCTTGCAACTAAAACTTAAAAGATGTTGTGCTAGGTTTAAAAATTTTATCTTAATACTGAAGCTCTGAAAGACCCAGTTATGGCAAAGCTTACCATGACTAGTTACTTAGTCATTATGACAGTAATGGTTTGCTTACTACTGAAGTTCAGGTAGAATGGGGCCATTTTAAACAGGCTTTTTTGGTAACTAACAGTACTCTTTTAGGGAAAAAGGAGCAGAGGAGGCAGAATTATTTGAGTGATAAGGCACTTGAGCTTATTTCAGAAAGAACAATATGTGTAGTTCTACTCCCATTGTTTGCAATGATGATAGATGCATTGGTGGCTTTAATGTTGGCCCTATAACACAATCTGAAGTTATTTTGGCTATTTCTAAACTTAAATCCCCAGGGGTAGATGAAATTACTATGGAAATGCTTAGAGCTGGGAATGTTTTTGTTACCACTTGGATGACTGAAATTTTAAATATCTTTTATGATAAAGGCATGGTTCCTATGGATTTTACCAGAGATATTATTATTCCTATTTTCAAAAAAGGTGATCACAGTTCTTGTGATAACTATAGGGGTATCAGCCTACTCTCTGTTCCAGATAAAGTTCTTTCCATGATTGTGCTTAACAGAATTAAGAATCTGGTTGACAGGTAATTGCGTGATGAGCAATGTGGATTCAGAAGTGGTAGGGGATATGTTGATCAGATATTTTCACTTACGCAGATTCTTGAGAAATGTTTAGAGTTTCAGAAACCTTTGGTTGCTAGCTTTGTTGATTTCAAAAAGGCTTTCGACTGTGTTGATCATCGTAATTTGTGGTTGATTGTGAGATCATATGGTATACCTGACAAGTTAGTAAACATAATGAAAGCTCTCTATAATAACACTGAGTCATGTGTGAGAGTTGGTAAGTCTTGTAGCAATTGGTTTAGTATTACTTATGGTGTTCGACAAGGATGCATTTTGTCTCCTTTTCTCTTTAGTTTGGTTATCGATTATGTTATGCGAAATTCCCTTCAAGGGAAATATTCTGGCCTTAAATGGACTGGAGATACAAAAAATTTCTGATTTAGATTATTCTGATGATTTAGCCCTTTTGGCAGATGATGTTGATGAGATGAATTCTTTCATTCAAGCTGTCGATGAAACTGCTACTAGAGTACGTTTGGTTATAAACAGGGAGAAAACTAAAGTGATGAAAAATTGGTCAGGCAGGCTGTGATTCAGTTAATCTGAAGGGTTGCAATCTTGAGCAGGTGTCACAATTTAATTATCTTGGGAGCTATGTAAAAGATATTGGTGATGTGCAGCATGAGATTAACAGACGAATAAGGATTGCTGCCAGGACTTTTAAGAATCTATGGAGAGTGTGAAGAAATAGGTGTATACACTTAAAGACTAAAATTAGACTATATAATAGTTTGGTTCTTTCTAGTTAGTTATGGTATTGAAACTTGAACCCTGATTCTAGATGTTTGCACACTATCTTGGGCATTGGGTGGTTTAACTTTGTAAGTAATAATGATGTTAGGCAAAGGATTCAGCAACCTCCTTTGAGCATCATATTATGCAGAGATTCTGTTGGTTTGGCTATGTTGCCCTTATGCATAACTGTAGATTAGTCAATAGCTTTATGAACAGTTTGCCTAAAGGCCTCAGAGAGAGGGGGAGACCTAGAATGCAGTAGACAGTGTCAAACAGGACCTTGTTAGAATTGATCTACAGTGGCAAGATGGAGTAGTAGCAGATCAGAAGAGATGTTTTTGGAGAACTAATTTGAATAATCTAGTTGGACCACATAGCCTATGGTTGTTTGAGGATGTTTATGACAGCCGAACCTGTGCACTAAGTTTGAAATCAAAACCAGATGTTTGGCAATTGATATCATGATGACATTGATGACACTGCTGGTCATATACCCAAAGAAATTTTTTTTTCTTCATATTCCTTTGGTAAAAGATATCTGATAATATATAACAATGATTTAGAAATGCTAAAATTGTTTTTAATTGCAAAATGTACTAAAATGATGAAAAAAATGTATACAGCTGTATTTTTGTGCAAATCACTGAAAACCTCAAATAAAAAAAATTCTCTTGACATCCAACTTCATTTTATTGAGAACAGAGATGGTTAGATATTTACGAAATAACTCGTTTAACTTCCTGGAGTTTTCAGTCAGCTAGTGGGGAATGCTATAAATATACAACAGCAGCTACAAAAATAATGTAATCTGGACTATGCTAATAGCAGTTTGAGCAAAAGAAAGGACTTTTTATTTTCTGAAAGATCAAGTTGAGGAATAAATTTTTAAAAAAGCATTTTTTAGGAGCTCTGAAATGTCTATTTTACATATATATATTACTTCAAATTTAAAATCTGAAAAAAAGTAATCTTTTATGGTACTAAAGATCGAGTTTATGATTCATGGCCATATATGCAGGCTTTGTGAATCTATTTTATAGGTTGCGGCAACATGAGGTTAACAAAGGAAATCTTAGGGGAAACTTAGTGGCTAGATAACTTGGCTATTAATTCAGTTAGAAAACATTTGGTTAGGTGCTCTAACTAATGCAGTGGAAGAGAATCTCAGTAGGAATATTTTTGAATGAAGAGCACAAAATAACAGTAGCTACCTTTCTCTGTCCTATGTGCACCATGAAAATATTTCCAGTCCATACCACAGTTAAAGTTATGATCTGTTGTGAGTAAGCATTACTCTTTAAGCAATTAACTGTTATGGTTTTCTCCTACGCCACTGATAAGGTTTGTCTTATAATTTCTCAAGACATCTTCAAGGCATCAGTTCATACACATATAACCCTTTCACACTACCATATGGCCCCAAGAGAGAAGAAATTTTAAATGGACTCATCCAATATATGCTATTCCTTTCTTCCCTACCTCTTGTTAGTCATCTTGAAGTTTGGGCCAGTATGGTAGTGAAAGGGTTAAAACATATTACAATGGAACTGCCAAAAAGTTCTGAACACCCAATCAGCTTAAATTATGTTGTTCAATAATTTGTCATTTTTCTACAGGGTTTTTATAATTAAAATATACCTAAAGAGCTATCTGGAGTTCGGATGGAATGAAATTTGATGTATATATATATATACACACAGCCAGTCAGTGAATATATATATAGTCAGTATATATAATGTCAGTATAATGAAATCAACGAGGTGATCAAAATATATTTGTTATACTGAAATGCAATGGAAAACATGCTATGACAATTACATTACTACAAAAAATTATGAAAGAAATTTACAGTGTGTTAGAGTTTATTGCTTAAAAAAATCGGTAATTTTTTTAACTGTTCCAACAAGCATCTCTACATGAATTCTTAACTCTTCCAGAGTCCTTCCTGAAAAACTGGTTTACATATATTTATGTAAAATTTCTATTTTTTTCACTCTGATCAACCAAAAAAAATTAACTTTAGAACTTTTTTTGCCAAACAACTAACGAAAAGAATTATGGCATTTTATACCCCAAATTAATGAGCATTCAATTCTGGATTTTCTGAAAATAAAATACTTTACAAAAAAAGATGACTAGTTTTATTTTAATAGGGCTTTCATACAGACATGTAGTGCATCTGGCAATGCAAATAAAAATTTATTAAAAAAATATAAAACTAATAAGACAGAAATGATTATAATGCACATGGAATAGAAAGACTATTTTTGAATAACAAAAGAATAAATATTTACTTGAAACAATAAAATTACTCCCATTTTGTAATTTTTTTCTCGGTACCATACTTTGAGAAAAGTCCAGGTTTTTTGCCAACTATTCTGAGTCACATCTATAAGTCAGCTTTAGAATTTTTCCAAAAAATAACCAATGAACCAAAATAGATCATATCATGTACCAAATTAAAAAGAATTTTACTCCAAATTTTATTAAAATAAAATATTTAAACAAATTTACAGGCATATTAATTTTAATACGATGTTTTTACAGTAATAATGTGAAAAAATATATATCAGTGAAAAAATAGATTGGAATATGCAATTAGGCTTAATTTTGGAAAACCTGACAAATAAAGGAATTAAATAATATCCAGTAATAAATAGCCACTTTTTGATGTTGATTTCAATTTTAGAAGAAAAATTGTCTGAGCCGGGTGGGATATGAACCCACGACCTCCTGATAACGTCAGGTGCTCTGGTCCTCCTGATAACATGTCAGGTCCACTGAGTGGTCCAGAGCACCTGACATGTTATCAGGAGGTCGTGGGTTCATATCCCACCTGGCTCAGACAATTTTTCCTCTAAAATTGAAATCGACGTCGAAAAGTGCCTATTTATTACTGGATGTTCAAAAAGTGCCTATTTATTACTGGATCTGAGTTTATCTCAATATTTATTATTAATTAAATTATATATTAATCAAAAAGAAATTTCTTTCCGAATACTATAATATTTACCTGAAATATGATTTTTATTTCCTTTAATGATTCTTTTCAGTGTGATATATTTTAAAACATGGGTTAGTGTTGTAGAAGGTGACATGGATTGACCACATTAATGGGATTTTCTGTCCTGTTTCTGAAATGGAGAAACTTTCTTGGCTGCTCTTTATTTTACCAAATATTACGCATTTTTTTCTTTGATATTGGTTTTTTGGGATCTTGAGTAAGTGTCAGTAAGTTAGTACACCAAAACAACAACAAAAAAAAACAACAACATATATATCATCTGAGTGATGCAGTCAAGCTGAAAGTGAAGGTAAATGCTTTTAATACTATTAAATATAAACTTAAAAAAAACCCTCATTTTTTTCAAAATGAAATTTTACAAGGGGGGAAATAAAACATCTTCAGTGAGTGTAGTGGGGGGTTGTAAAAACCCTTTCTGGAACTGTCCTCCCAGAAAATAGCTGATTTTCATGAAAAGAGTCTTCTTTGTTTCTGTATTGAAGATGTTATTCATTTTCAGAAAACGATACAAAATCAAAGTATTTTTATTGGAAAATGAAGAAATAAAAATAAGCAACATAACCTAATGTAATGTTAAATAAAACATCTACAGCAAGAAGTTGTAAGTCAACCATCTGATGTGGCATAACTCCAATATATCGATAATTATTGATCGACTGAAAGATCGATAATTTACGAAAATAAAGGAAATATACAGAAATGAAAACTAAGGTTTAATGAGCAAAAAGGAAATAAAATAGTAACTTCATGAAGGGAGTGTATATCCACTTTCTTGGGAAGAAGTATTTGGATTTCAATCATCCATGTAAACAATTTGCTATGCAGCCACTTAGCAATAGCTCTCCCTATTCTTGCATGTGTGAAGCAAGCATTAGAACACTTATTTTGTGACACTGTGGGCTGCAGGCAGTCTTGAAGAAGCTGAGACTTTTTTTGCTATATTTTCAATTTGAAGAGCCTGAAAGATGTATTGAATTCTGGAATAAATGATAAAAATAGTTATAGGAATACTGAAATAGGTTTAGGGCAGAAAAGATTGTAGAATAAAAAAAAACAACAACAGAGGTATGTACTTTGCAATTATTTCCAAAATCTTTGGTTTTGAAAAATAGCAGTTTTTTTGCTAATTTTCAGGAGATTTTCCAAACTTTAAGGAAAAATGTGCTGATAATAGTTCATATCAAACTTGTGAGCTTAAATCACGGGACTGCTTCAGCAACAAGTAGCATTAGCAAATTGTCAACACTATATAGCGATTCTAAAAATGATAACTAGATGGTTTTAACAAATTATTTATATTGTAATTTAATAAAATATTCATCAAATGAAAAAAAAATCATTTTTCAAACTAGAATTACATATTTTTAAAACATATCTAAGGGACCTGAGCCCTGGATAAGGCATGGAAGTTTGTGTTATTTATTTGCTGAGATCCTGCCATCCTCATAGACCTTCTACTATGGTGTATAAACTAACAGGCTCCTGTCAGACCTCTGTGGCAAGCAGCAGCTTGAGGAGATATTTAATTTTTATTTATTTATAAATAAAAAAATTTCAAACAGCAATTTCTATTTTTTTATTAGATTTTTTTTTTGTTCTATTAAAAACTCACATAAACATTTTGGATCTCTCATTTCAGATTCTGTCAATGTCTATGTTTGTTGGGGACCCTTGAAAGATTAAATGATTTTGCAACTCTCCAACATATTGTTCAGAATATCTTTCCATGTCATTATGAAATGGCCAAACTTTGTGCCATATTGGCTGGTAACAACGAAAATAAACTAATTAACAAACTTCACTAAAGCAATAATAATAATAACAAACAACTATAATAGCAAATTGAATTTAATGAATGGTGATAAACTAGAGGTTTGGAACTGCTTTGAAAGAACTTTTCACTGAGGATACTGTTATTTGCAATGCAATACAATCATGTAGATCTCCAAGTTTCAAATCCCCTTTTATGTTAGGAAAATGTAGCTGCTTTAAACATTATGCCAGCACATATGGAGAGAATCTATGCCATGCAGTGAGATCAGCAAAACTGTGTGAAGGGTAAAAATACAAAAGCACATGATTCATTGAGTTATGATTGGTTTGATACTTCACACTTTAAATTATTACAGCATTGCCAGATGCTAAAATGTGCATCGTGCATATAGCTTAAGATTTTTCTTTTCAAAAATTTCATTATACTGGTCTTTTTTGTATCAGGATATTATACTAGGTTACCGATTAGGAATATTAGATCAATTAAAAATAACTTAAAATTCTCTGTCATTGAGCAACAAAATAAGTGATTTTTATTGCTCAAAGACAGTAAATTAAGTTATTTTTAATTAATTTCTGAGCAAGAAGGTTCTTTTAATTGAATATTAGATCATATAGGGGAATTGAAATCTGGGGTCTGACTATTACCTTGCCAAAAGTGTCTTACAACTGAAAATAAAGAAATATTGTGCTAAGGTTAAAAGAATTACCTTTAACACTGAAGCTCTGAAAGATCCAGTAATAACCAAAGCATACTGGTGATAGGCTACTCAGTCATTATGACAATTGTGGTTTGCTTACTGCTGTAGTTATGAAACAATGGGATTAGTTTAAATAGGCTTTTTTCAAAATAATAGCACTCTTTTTGGGAAAAAGGAATGGAGGGGACAAAGTTATTAAGTCAATAAGGGTATGAAACGTATTTTATAAAATATGATGTGCAGGAATAATATGAAACAATACCCTACTGGTCCTATTGGGCAGCATTACAAAGAGCTCAATAAATGTGTAAAGGAACAGTTAACAGCTCATAAGAATTTTAACTTACAGCTTGGATGACAAAGCATAGGAAGAAGCTACACAACAGAAGGGAGTTGCACCATAGAGTTAAATTTTTTGTCAGAAGAAAAAGGCTGGCATATAGGGATTGAGGGCTAAACATGGTAAGATTGTTGAAGGTGAGGATTCTATCATGGCTAAGTGGACTGAGCATTTCAGGGATGTTCTAAACAATGTGATTATTTCTACTCCCATTGTTTGTAATGACAGATCCATTACTACCTTTAGTGTTGGCCCTATACCTCATTCTGAAGCCACTTTGACTGTCCATAAGTAAAAACATAAATCCCCAGGGGTGAATGAAATTACCATTGAAATTCTTAGAGTTGGAAATGTTTGTGCTGTCACATGGCTGAATGAAATTTGAATATTTTTTATATGATAAATGTGTTATTCTTAAGAATTTCACTAGAGCTATTATTATCCATATTTTTAAAAAAGGAGACTTTAGTTCTTGTGATAATTCTAGCAGAATTAGTCTACTTTCTATTCCAGGTAAAGTTCTTTGCATTATTATGATTAATAGAATTAAGAATTTGATTGATAGACAATGCATGAGTAACACTGTGGATTCAGAAGTGGTAGGGAATGTATACATCAAATATTACACAAATCTTTGAGTGATGTTTAGAGTTTCAGAAACCTGTGGTTACTATCTTTATAGACTTCAAAAAGGCTTTTGATTCTGTTGATCATCATAATTTGTGGTTGATTGTTTGATCTTATGGAATATCTGACAAGTTGGTTAACATAATGAAAGTTCTTTATAACAATACTGAGTCATGTGTAAGAGTTGGGAATCTCTTGGAGCAATTGATTTAACATTGCTAGTGGAAGAAGGCAAAGGTACATTGTTTCCTTCATTTCTATAGTTATTGATTATGTTCTGTGAAATTCTTTGCAAGGGGAAAATTTTGGCCATAAATGATATAGAGATTTCAAAATTTCTGATTTGGATTATGTGGATGATTTGGCCAATTTGGCCCTGTTGGCTAATGACGTTGAGGAGATGAATTCTTTCATTTACATCATCATCATCCTCAAGCAGCCAACTAAATACTTATTGATTTATCAAATTCTTTAACCTGAGTCTGGCCTTCTTTAATCAAATCGACTTTAGCTCCATTAAATGACTCAACCATAGCTGGATCATCCAAAACTGTATTAAAGCTGTATTATTGCTTAATACTTATAAGAATGGATAATGTTTTTCTGCCGGTTAGGTTTATTAACACAAATACTCATCATCATCATCATCATCAAGCAGCCAAGGACTACGTAGGTCCAACCAGACCGTGCAATTTAGTTCTCCAAGCAAGTCTATCCTGAGCTACATCTACTGCATCTGGCCACTGCACACCAATTCTGACAAGGTCCTGTTTGACATTGCCTGCCCACCGCATCCTAGGTCTCCCCCTCTTTCTGAGGCCTTTAGGCACACTGTTCATAACCCTATTCGCCAATCTATAATTATCCATACGGGCAACATGGCCAAACCAACGGAGTCTCTCTCTGCACAATATGCTGCTTAAAGGAGGTTGCTGACTCCCTTGCCTAATCTCATCATTAGTTACAAAGTTGAACCACCTAATGCCCAAGATGCTGCGTAAGCATCTAGAATCAAAAGTATCTAGTTTCCTGTCATCTTGTTTACAAAGCATCCAAGTTTCACTACCATAACTAACCCTAGAAAGAACCAAAATATTATACAGTCTAATTTTAGTCTTTAGGTGTCTACGCCTATTTTTCCACACTCTCCATTGATTGTTAAAAGTCCCAGCAGCAATCCCTATTCATCGGTTAATCTCTTGCTGCACATCACCAGTATCTGTTACATGGTTCCCAAGATAATTAAACTGTGACACCTGCTCAAGACTGCAACCATTCAGATTAACTGAACCACAGCCTGCCTGACCAATTTTCATCACTTCAATTTTCTCCCTGTTTATAACCAAACCTACTCTACTACCAGTTTCTTCGACAGCTCGAATGAAAAAGTTCATCTAATCAACATTATTTTCCAAAAGGACTAAATCATCAGTATAATCTAAGTCAGAAATTTTCGTATCTCCAGGCCATTAAGGCCAAATTCTTTCTCTTGAAGTGAATTTCGCATAACATAATCAATAACCAAGCGAAAGAGAAAAGGAGACAAAATGTACCCTTGTCGAACACAAGAAGTAATGCTAAACCAATTGCTACAAGCCTTACCAACTCTCACACACGACTCAGTGTTATTATAGAGAACTTTCATTATGTCAACTAACTTGTCTGGTACACCATATGATCTCACAACCACAAATTAGGCCGATCAACAGAGTCGAAAGCCTTTTTGAAATCAACAAAGCTAACATCCAAAGGTTTCTGAAACTCTGAACATTTCTCAAGAATCTGCCTAAGGGAAAATATCTGATCCACACATCCCCTACCACTTCTGAATCCACATTGCTCATCACGCAATTGTCTGTCAACCAGATTCTAATTCTATTAAGCACAATCATGGAAAGAACTTTATCTGGAACAGAGAGTAGGCTGATACCCCTATAGTTATCACAAGAACTGTGATCACCTTTTTTGAAAACAGGAATAATAATAGCTCTGGTAAAATCCTTAGGAACCATGACTTTATCATAAAAGATATTCAAAATTTCAGTCATCCAATTGGTAACCGAAACATTCCCAGCTCTAAGCATTTCCGTAGTAATTTCATCTAACCCTGGGGATTTATGAAGTTTAAGTTTAGAAATAGTCAAAATAACTTCAAATTGTGTTATAGAGCCAACATTAAAGCCACCAATGCATCTATCATCATTACAAACAATGGGAGTAGAACTAACCACATTGTTCAGAACATCACTGAAATGCTCGGCCCACCTAGCATTACAGAATCCTCACATTCTATAACTTTTCCTGGCTTATCCTTCAATCTCTGTATACCTGTCCGTTTTTTACCACATGAAACATTAACTATCTGCTGTTATGATGTCTAACTGCTTACTCAGCTTTGTCTGCCAAGCCATCATGCCAAAGATTTTTATCAGCAGCTAACTGATCTTTTACATGTTTATTAAGCTCTCTGTAATGCTTTCTATTAGAACTAGTAAGGTATTGATTAAGGACATTCCTGCAGTTCTTTCTTTCCGAAATGAGCTCATGTGCCTTATCATTCAGATAATTCTGCCTCCTCTGCTCTTTTTTTCCTAAAGGAGTACTGTTAGTGTTCAAAAAAGCCTGTTTAAAATGGTCCCATTCTTCCTCAACTTCAGTGGTAAGCACACCATGACTGTCATAATGACTAAGTAACCTATCATGGTAAGCTTTAGCTATAACTGGGTCTTTCAGAACTTCAGTATTAAAGGTAAATTTTTTAACTTTAACACAACACGTTTTAAGTTTAAGTTGCAAGACACTTTTAACAAGGTAATGGTCAGATCCAATTTCAGCTCCCCTATATGCCCTGGTATTCCTAACAGAACTAGCCCATTTGCTGTTAATTAATATATAACAGTCATATTCCTATGCAGCCCATCAGGTGAAACCCATGTGTATTTATGTATGTCACGGTGTTTGCAATATGTGTTAGTTATTCTGAAACCATTGAGTTTATTTACCTGTAGGAGACGTTGCCCATTGCCATTGCAACTACCAATACCAAAAGGGCCTATCACTCCTTCCCAAAGGTCAGAGTCAGTACCAACTTTGGCATTGAAGTCACCTAGAACAAGGGTGATATCCCCTTCTTGACAGAATTCAAAATATCCTGAAGTTGTTTGTAAAAATCTTTGATAAATAATGAGATAAACTCGACTGTTCAATATCCACTAATAAATCAGAACTTTGACGTCAATTCTAAGTTTAGAGGAAAAATTGTCTTGAGCTGGGTGGGATACGAACCCACGACCTCCTGATAACATGTCAGGTGTTCTGGACCACTGAGCTACCAGCCGTCGATTAACATCTCCTGTAATTAAAGCTGTGAACATTCCTTTTCTGTCACATAAAGGCGCCATTCAGGCAATTTTAGCCCAAGAGGCTTTCTATTTGCCATATAGATGGAAATCATGTCTTACAAGTCTGTTAATGATGATAAATAATGAGATAAACTCTACTGTTCAACATTCACTAATAAATCAGCACTTTGACGTCGATTCTAATTTTATAGGAAAAATTGTCTTGAGCCGGGTTGGATACGAACCCATGACCACCTGATAACATGTCAGGTGCTCTGGACCACTGAGAAAGCCGCTTGGGCTAAAATTGCCTGAATAGTGGCTATATGTGACATAAAAGGAATGTCCATAGCGTTAATTAGAGGAAATCTTGATCGGCAGCCAGTAGCTCAGTGGTCCAGAGCACCTGACATGTTATCAAGAGGTTGTGGGTTCGTATCCCACCCGGCTCAAGACAATTTTTCCTCTAAAATTAGAATCGACATCAAAGTGCTGATTTATTAGTGGATGTTGAACAGTCAAGTTTATCTCGTTATTTATCATCATTAGCATACTTATAAAGACATGCTTTCCATCTATATGGCAAATAGAAAGCCTCTTGGGCTAAAATTGCCTGAATAGCACCTATATGTGACAGAAAAGGAATGTTCACAGCATTAATTAGAGGAGATGTTGATCGACGGCTGGTAGCTCAGTGGTGCAGAGCACCTGATATGTTATCAGGAGGTCATGGGTTCATATCCCACCCTGCTCAAGACAATTTTTCCTCTAAAATTAGAATTGACGTCAAAGTGCTGATTTATTAGTAAACCTATCTTTATCAACCTCTTTGACATCATCAGTAGGTGCATAACAGCAGATAACATTAATGTCTTTAATGCTTGTCTGTAATTTTGCTGTAAGAAACCTTTCATTAATGCACTCATATCCTAGAAGAGCATCACTGTCTGCTGAGAAGCAGACCCACGCCTTGGTGATGCTTATTATCTCCCCTCCCTGAAAAGAGAAATTTAAGATTATTTTTAAGAGACTGACCTTTATCTGTCAATCTGGTCTCTTGCAAGCCAAGAATATCTAAATTATAATGGTGGAATTCTTGTGTGAGGACATCCAAGAGAAAAAGCTCTGTGCAGAGTCCTCACATTCCAACTACCTATGCAATTACTACTAATGCAAATTATGAAATTGTAATGAATAAACTTCAACAAATAGAAAATTATATTTCTAAAAGCAGTGACAAAATATTGTTTTCCAACAGGAGTACAGGTTTCTTGGGCTTTCTCATTGGCATTAAGAGTTTAAGAACCTTGTTCAAAGATTTTGCAGCAGCAAAAATTCCAGTTTTGGCATATTTGCCTTTATATAAGTAAGTCAAGATCACATGAAATTATTCTTTCAAAATATTACATTCCATGGTGGATTCAATAACAATCCAACAGCTGGACAATTCAGGACAGCATAAAAAAAGATTGATGATCAAAACCGAGTTTAAAAATTCATTGGCTGGAAATTGTGTCCCTCTTGATGAGTTGAGTATTATTCCATATCTAGTTCACAATTACCAGAGAATGTTATTAACTTATCATCTAATGGTTTTTGACTTATTGGTGGGGGAAGTGGAAACAATTTAAGTAAGAGATATGCTTTTTCTGATCATGAACGTTTATTTAGTGCTACCTCATTTAAGTACGTGTTCAGAGCATAACATCTATACTTTGCTGGTTATGTTGCAATGAAATTGTCTATTAAACTGAAATGTGAAACATGTATAACACTTCAGGAAACAAGGTGCTGTTTTAAGCATTATTTAATATAAAGCTAAAAATTTATACTAAAGGTTTTTTAATTTATCCATCAAAAGATGTTTCACATACATAAGAAGTGTGAGCCTTTCACAAAAAATGTGAAGTGGAGGCTAATGCATAAAAAAATACGCAATTTTGATTACAGCAAATGAGATTTTAGAGGCACTTCGAAATTGAAAATTTATTCACATCTTTAAATTCACATATGCATGATATGTCCCCTCCTGAAAATCATCCAAATCATTTGATTTAAGCTTTTCATAATTATTTACAGATAAGATTCACTCACTGGGCTAAAACCATTGTGAACAAGTCAAACTCAGTGAGGCAAATGTATACCAAAATGATTTTGTTCAAAGGTAAATAAATAATAAGAAATAAAATTCAAAGGGTAAACCAAATTGGTACATGGGAAATCACTTGTTCAATTCCTATTTCTAAGAAATGAAACTTTTTTCCTGTGGGAAAATCACATCTAAAGATATTTCTCCCTTTTAACTGATGATCAACTTGAATTAAGATTTTGAGTCAGTTTTTCTTTTTTGGAGAGCTTACAGGTATTCTAGCTTTCATTTTCCTTTTTTTGTGGGCCAAATAGAAAGTGACTAATTTTTCTTATTATCTTTTAAGAATATTAGGCAAAAAAAAATTAGAGATTATGTAACACTAAAGAAGGATAATTATATTTTTAATATATTATTATTTTAGATAAAGAAGGATAATTATATTTTTAATATATTATTATTTTAGATAAAGAAGGATAATTATATTTTTTAGATATAACCCAGAATTCTTTATATATACCTTTTTCCAGTGAAAGTATAATATAAACAAACTAAAATATTTCAATAATTGAACACTGATATGAAAATGACAAGCAAATGTGAAAGTTCTGTTGTAAATTCATAATATTTCTTCCAAGATGAATTGAGTTCTGAATATTGTGCTGTTGGAACTAAAATATATTTAAAGGATAAATGCTTATCATTTTTAAACTGAAGCACTTTAGCATTATATAAATCACACAATTACCTTGAAATAAATCATTTTTTTTTTTTTGGGGGGGGGGGGGGGTTAGGTATAAAATATTTTTTGGAGGTCCTCTCTAAAATTTTAAAATAATGTTTTTAAGGATGTTAAGCTAAAATGCATCAACTGAAGAAAAAATGCCTTTATTATCATTATTATTTTACATTTTTTTTATCAATTAACAAAGTATTAGAAATAAAATCTAGTTTTGGTTTTTTGAGGCCCCATGCATGCATACTTGTACCTGTGTGGTGATCCACCACTGGGTATATATGTTGCACAATTCTGTAATTTTGTATGCATAATTAGCTTTTGGGCACCATATTGTGTGAAGGATGAGTAATTACATTTAAGTGAAATATATGCTTTTAAATCCTGTAAAGTGGGGGGGGGGGGAGTTGTGTAAATATTTGTCAGTTGGGAAAATTCAAAGAAGATACACAAAACAGAAACCCAAAAGGGACTTAAAAACACTAAAAAAAAAAAACTTAAAAACACTAACCTTAGAAAATTTCGAAACCAATATCTGTAAAGAACTAAAATATTAGAAATATTTTAAAAGCTGCGTGAATGAAGAACTTAAAAGCATTTTTTGTAGCATTTAAAAGTCTGTTATTTGTTTACAATTGTCAATTGGTATGACATTTTTTTTTCTTTGGCAAAAAGAAATTTCAATTCGCTTATTAAAAAGAATTTGGCATTTTCACTGATTAATATTTAACCATGATAGTTTAGTCCATGAAACAAATTAAGTTCAAGGGACAAAAAAGCAAAAGTATTCTATGTGTTCAACTGAACAGAACTTACTATTGTGATTATAGCAAACAGTATATTTTGTTACTTAATTTCAGTTACTTTTTTAGAAACCATCATGATAATCTGTTGTTTCCTATTAACCTGAAGCAAGGGTTGTTAATGTGGCAGTTTTAAGTCCCAACTCTCTCTCCACTAACTGCCATTCTGCCCTCAGTGAGAAAGAGGCACCTCTAGGTTTGAAAATGCTGCAGTCCATTGTATTCAATATTAAGCCATGGCACAGAGTGCTGGACAATCATACCATATACACATAAAGGAACATGTTTGATACTAGGTTTCCTTGTGTCTCCCAACAGTTGCTCATTGGAGTCCTTTCCCTAACCTCTGAGCTCTTAGAAACTTATGATTAGCACACTGTGTTGAAAAAAAAAAGTGCTGCACAGGATAAAATACCTCTTACTTATCTATATCTCCGTTTGAAATTTTCATTCAATAAGAAAACATATGAAATTAAATAACTTAAAATTCTCTGTTGAGCAATAAAAATTTTAAGTTCATCTTTCAAACTATTTGCATGTTAAAAGTTTTCAGGAGAAATATAATATGAAATAAAAAGAACCATGTGAAATATGGATAATATAAATACCCATGTTATATATAATAATAAAAATAAATACAATGTGTGAAGAATTGATTATGTTTAAGTGAAATAAAATATTGTACATATTAATCAGTAAATGAATAGGAATAAGAATTAATCAATAAGCAGATTTAAAATCCAACTAGTTTTTCAGCATTCATAATACAAAATAAATTTCAGAAATAAATTCATGAAAAAGTCCAAAAAAGTCAATATTTTGTACTTAGCATTCAAATAATTATTATTAAACTCAACTCATTAAGTATCCACTAATAATTTCCACTTTGTAAATTGATTCAAATATTTAGAGGAAAAATTGTCTTGAGTCAGGTGGGATACGAACCCATGACCTCCTGATAACATGTCAGGTGTTCTGGAGCTACCGGTTGCCGATCAAGATTTTTTTAGATCTTAAGTTTAATAATAATTATTTTAAGATTGCATACTCGTAAGACCTGCATCTAAAGCATTAAAAAGCCGCTTGAGGCAGAACTGCCTGAACCCCCCCATACATACTAGGAAAGTAGGTTGAGAATGTTCATCACATCAGTTAGAGGAGATCTTTGATCAGGAGGTCATGGGTTCGTATCCCACCCGGCTCAAGACAATTTTTCCTCTAAATATTTGAATCAATTTACAGAGTAGAAATTATTAGTGGATACTTAGCATTCAAATGAGCATGCAGGCACATATTTTAGAAAACAATAAATATTTAATTTAAAGGGAGAATCAGCTCATGTGATTTGCATCAGCCTCTGTACTACTGATTCTTTCAAGTATAACAGCTGTGAAGGAAAAGTGTTTTTTTTTTCAATGAAATATATGCTTTTAAATATAAACAGAAGTTATATTTTAGATTGCTTCCCAGGCCTGTTATATATGTTTCTCATGTTACAGTCAAGAAATTGGTGTCATGTGCGATTTATTCCAGTGTCTTAAATATTGTCTTAATATCATTATATGTTTATGTATAATGTGATATAGCAATAAAATTTTTTAATTTTTGAAAAAATTTTGTTTTGCTTTCTTTTATCAGCTGTTGAACTTGACACAGTCGAAATGTACCCAATATTGTTGCAACAGCAGCTATAACATTTTATGAAATTATACATTTGAATATTTGGCATATGGAGAACACTCAGTGTATGAAATTTGGAAGAAAGAAGTTCAACATATTAATAACATTAATTTGTGAGCATATTAAAATGTGCATATTAATATATCCATGGAGAAAAAATGACACGTAGCTAGTTTAGTTAACGAGTGAGCAGTTGTTTCATGGGTGCAACAAAATGGCGGTCATGGCATCACTGGCTTGTGTCGGATAAGCACGTTAGACTCCATGAGGTAGACGGAGCAGACAGTCAACAAAAATCTCACAAAGAGGTGGATGGCAACTGCCTCGAACATGGTGGTGAGAGGTACAATGTGGAATGAAGAATGGTTTCTCACAAAGATGGTGACACCCCCACAAGCTGGACCATCTCCATCCCAGTCTCAGTGATAAGAGTGTGGAATCATTGGCTGCACAAATATGTCTCCTGAAGGCACACACAGATGGGCTCATCATGCACCTTCAGGAAGTCCTTGCTGTCGTCAATATTTCTCTGAAATCCATGACAGTTCTATTGTAGGAGCATGGCCATCTCAAGTCTTAGGTGACTGGGCAGACAATTTACAATTTATCTTTACCATCACCAGCGACAGATTCAGAAAAATAGGGTGGTCCATGTCCTCGGAGTTGTCTGAAGGACATGGTCTGAGAGGGCCGAAGGATGACCCACCTCACCAATCACTGTCACCTTCAGGAGGAGCTCCGAGTGCTTTGAGATGCAATCTCCACCAACAAGTCTCCAGATCATAGGCATTGAACTGATTTTTGTTCACCTGCGAGACCTTCCAAACCTCATGAATTAAAAAAGGGGACATGTCCCCAAGTACCTCTGATCATCTATGGAGTAGACGATCAGGAACCTCGGGGATGAAATAAAGACACGTAGGTGATGATGACAATGAAGATACAGAAAACAGGAACTCAAGCCGAGTTTTTTTGTGGCATTCACTAATGAAATTCAATTTTTGGAACTCTTGATTGTTTTTTGTGGTTCAGTGCCTGTTTTATCCACCCACCATGGAGTCCAACAAGGGGATGGCCAATTGGCAGTTAGGGCTGCCCAGGCACCATACCCACACAGCGAGTGAGCCAAGTCCTCACAACTAAACAAAAAGAAAAAGAAATATGTGAGACACTCACTTGAGTCCTCATAAAATGAAATAAGTGAAAAAATAAAAAAGTGTGAAAACTGAACTGGCCTCACAAAAGAAAGAACGAACTACGAAATTAGTAAATGTGTGTGGTAACTCGCAAACTGCTGCCTGGACATGAGCAAGGCACTCACGTACTGCACATTTGGCCCTAGCAGGTCCAGCCCACCAGCTGATTGATCTTGAGGGGGCCACCCCAGGACCTCCTATTTGCCTGAAGCAGAGGCCAAAGCAGTGTATAGCAATGGGACCACAAATCCCAGTCCCACGACGGACAGTCCCCAACAGGACTGTCCCGTTGTCCATTTATCCACAGTGAGCTAATCATAAGTTCCAGTCCCCAAAGGGACCACAATTTGCCACCCCAGGATCTCCTATTCACCTGAAGCAGAGGCCAAAGTAGTGTATAGCAACAGGACCACAAATTCGCTGCCCAGTCCCACAATGGACAAGATCTCCCAAGGCAAAATAGCCAAAGGAAACCCCATCAGTCATGAGCTGAGGAGAGAACATGGGGTCCCCCGAGCAACTACTGGGATCCTCTTTTCCAGGGACATGGGTATCCACGCATGGCAAACATGTGGGCGAGCATTCAGGACCCTGTGAAGGTACCCAGATCAGTGGACTTTCACAGAGTGGTCCCCTCACCATGGACAGCAGTTCATACTGAGGGACTATTTCACAAGTCTCATGTCTACAGGACATCTCCTGTGATACTAAATATTTTACTATACTTGTGGCAGTGATGATGCAACTAGATAATTATTACAATAATAGGTACATAACTGTAAGTACTGCAGGTATAAGAAACTTCAGTAACTAAGATGAAGTTAACAATCCTTATTAACTTGGTCTTCTGGTATATGTCAATTTTTCCTTTTAGCACGAATGATGTTGGGAATTGAAATACATCTCTGTCCTACATTGCTAATCGGAGTTTTTTAGTACATAAATGCAACATACAACTTGTGGAAAAGTAAATACCATTAGAATCACAAATATATCTTTATATATTTAATAAAAATTCTGAAATAGTCTCAAATATAAATATTGAAAAAAATTAAAGCAATTCTTTTTAGCAAATATTATACAATTTTGGAATATGTAAAAATTATATTTTTGACCACTCAGGGCAACGAAAGTGTAAAAAAAAACAGTTAACATTTTCCTACATTTCCTAGTTTCACAATAGTTGCTTAACCAATTCAGCTATAAGATGGTGGTTGGTTGGTTTACATCTGAGCAACATTTTTTTTTTTACACACAATAGGCTCAATGGCAAGGTGACACAAACTTGTTGTATACTTGGTGGTACACAAACTTGTTGTACAACCAAGAGCTCAGTGATGTTGGAGAGATGAGATCCATTGGACAGGCAACAGATGGAAGACTCTTGCCAAGATCTTGAAGTGTGTTAACATGCATTGGGTATGGATCTCCTGCACATGATTTAATGTTCTGACTGATGGATAGTCCTCTTTCTCACTAAAGGCAGAGTAGAAGTTAGAGGATATAAATCTCAACACTGGCACAGTTGGAACCTCTGGACCTGAGAACTCCAGATTATGAGCCTAGTGTATCACCAACTGAAACAACCCTCCTACTCTCTCCCTTGTCTACACAAGTGTGAATCACTAGCCATTTATTTCAATTCCCATGTAACTAGAACTCATAGTCAGATCTCAAAAATAGCCAAAATTCTTTACATTTGCCTAGTCATAACTGACCACTTCTCTTTTAGTTTTATTATTTTTACATATAATTACTGTTATTTAAAAGCAAAATTCTCAAAGCTAAATATAGGCAGAAACCATCACCAAAATAAGTATTAATCAAAGGATTACAAAACAGAATATTTAAATATTTTTTCTTAGTTTCAATCATATTAAATAAACCTTTACCAGAATTATCAGCACAAATCATAAGCAGTTAGTTACCTCATCCATAATGATAGAAAAGTTCATATATATGTTAATGCAGTTTTCTCATTAAAAGCAGCATAAGGAAATAAACTATAAAGCCTTTTGTTCCTGTAAAAGAACTTAGATGTATTCAAATCATTTCAAATAAACAGCAATTAAATAACAAATCGGCAAATACACACTGTCATGCTACATTCAGAAAATACAACTAAAACTATATATAAAATATTGTGGCATTAAAAATTCCTATCAGAATATCAAATGTAAGTAAGCATACCGACACAGTAATTTTTAGTACATGAATGCAACATACAACTTGTGGAAAAGTAAATGTCATTAGAATCACAAATATATCTTTATATATTTAATAAAAATTCAGAAATAGTCTCAAATAGAAATATTTTGAAAGAAATTAAAGCAAATTAAAAGAAAACACAATCTTTGGTGTAGAGGAGAAATTTGATTCATGACAATTTTTGATACAACAGGAGTTAGAGTAAGAAAGAGAAGAATTTTAGGAGTTTGAAAAATAAATAGCATTATAAAACTCAGAAATTCTAGAATTCCAGTTTATCACGAAAACCGTTTTTTCAACCCAAACGCATATGACACCATTTTCGACATTGCAAAATTTTCTCACTAACATTTGATTTGGTAAAACGTTTAGGTCATGATTGGTGCCGTTTGTCAAATTTTGGAAGGAAATGAGAAAAACTAAATCGAAACTTTTATTAATTACTGAAATAGGTAAGATTAAATGTTTTGCAATAATTTTCAATAAAAATTCAACATAATTTTCATTTCACTTCCAGGCATGTAACTTTTGACATTAAACTTTTTTTTCTGTGCTTTGGTTCAACCTTTAAAAAATATATTTTTGAACATTTTGTGTCTGCTAAAATGAAGCATCATAATGAAGATACTGGAAGAAAATGGGTATCAGGAGCTGCCAAATGACGAAAAAAACTTGTAGCAGTGATTAAGAAAATCAAAACCATTGATGAGCTTTTTTGCTGCTTCAGCACACAGCACAACATGAAAAAAATGCTGAAGCAAGTGTTAGTGCTATACCATATATTTCTGTCCTAGTCCAATTGTTTGAAACTCTAGAAGAAAATTTGTCTGATCAGTCTGACCTATTACTCTCAAGAGTCATTGACATCTTCAATTTCTTCTACAGTTAATTTAAATTGTGAATTTAATATTGAACAAAAAGTATTAAGCAGAGAATATAGTGGTATATCAATAAATGATTTCACAGCATCATTATTAACTCATAAGAATGGATAATGCTTTTTCCCAGCTAGATTTATTTACACAAGTACTGCAATATGCTATTTACATAGCGCCGAATGCTTTCGATGTACTCAACAGTCATCATCAGGGGCAGGGTACAGTGCTTTGGAGAGGCTAATTGGTGGTGAAAGGTTAGGTTAAGAAAAAATTATACCTTTTTTTTCCTTGCAGACATTTTCTGCTGACAAGAGTCCTGCAGCAAAAGTAAGTTGCAGGCTGCTGGTGGAGTAAAAATCACCAGGTAGCCATAGTTCGGTGTTTTGCCAGTATCACTTACATGTAATCCTTTCTCAGCAGTGAGAGTGCAGAGCAGTGAGCCATTTTCCCACGTAATGGTCACTAACTTCAGAGGAACAATGCTACACAGTTGAAGTGTCAAACTAGTCATGTGCAGCGGGGAAGAGGGGTCGGTTGGCCATGGGTGGTGGGAGTGAGAAGTCACGTAGCAAGATGCACCAAGCTGCAGGAGGAAGGGGTCTGTTAAAGTTGCAACATCTGTCTCAGAAGGTGAAAATTTTGAGGGTTTCACGGAAAGTAACAAGTTTTGAAGTGGGAGGAGGAGACAATGAATGTGGAGTCGAACTGGGGAACTACCTTGCCATCAAGGGCTTTGTTTTAGGATGCATGTAGTGCAGCTGATATAGAAAGAGGGGGTATCGGTGGGCAAAATAGGGGTTAGAAGAATGAGATAGATTCGCCTTTCTCAGCTTGGCTAATGGGATCTCTGTCATGCATAAGAATTTTAAATAGATTTGGTGGTGTTTTGAAAGGAACTTTTAGGTTAAATGGTTTTAGGAGGTTGCTAACAAGGGACACAATATTGGATAAGGTAATTGAGGGGGTGTAGTTATGCTGTGGTTGGAGGGGTGGAGGAGGGTGATTGTGAAATTTATGCTTAGCTTTGTGAAGAATTCTGTTGATAAAGGTATTTGTGTCAGAAAACAAACAGGTGTACAGGGATTGAAGGATAAACAAGGTAAGGTTATAGAAGGTGAGGATTCTGTCATGGCTAGGTGGGCTGAGCATTTCAGTGATGTTCTAAACAATGTAGTTAGTTCTACTCTCATTGTTTGCAATGATGATAGATGCATTGGTGGCTTTAATGTTGGCCCTATAACACAATCTGAAGTTATTTTGGCTATTTCTAAACTTAAACTTCATAAATCCCCAGGGGTAAATGAAATTACTACTGAAATGCTTAGAGCTGGGAATGTTTTGGTTACCACTTGGATGACTGAAATTCTGAATATCTTTTATGATAAAGGCATGGTTCCTAAGGATTTTACCAGAGCTATTGTTATCCCTATTTTCAAAAAAGGTGATCGCAGTTCTTGTGATAACTATAGGGGTATCAGCCTACTCTCTGTTCCAGGTAAAGTTCTTTCCATGATTGTGCTTAATAGAATTAAGACTCTGGCTGACAGACAATTGCGTGATGAGCAATGTGGATTCAGAAGTGGTAGGGGATGTGTGGATCAGATATTTTCATTTAGGCAGATTCTTGAGAAATGTTTAGAGTTTCAGAAACCTTTGGTTGCTAGCTTTGTTGATTTCAAAAAGGCTTTCAACTCTGTTTATCGTCATAATTTGTGGTTGATTGTGAAATCATATGGTATACCAGACAAGTTAGTTAACATAATGAAAGCTCTTTATAATAACACTGAGTCGTGTGTGAGAGTTGGTAAGGCTTGTAGCAATTGGTTTAGCATTACTTCTGGTTTTGACAAGGGTGCATTTTGTCTCCTTTTCTCTTTAGTTTGATTATTGATTATGTTATGCGAAATTCACTTCAAGGGAAAGATTTTGGCCTTAAATGGGCTGGAGATACGAAAATTTCTGATTTATATTATGCTGATGATTTAGCCCTTTTGGCAAATGATGTTGATGAGATGAACTCTTTCATTCGAGCTGTTGATGCGACTGGTAGTAGAGTAGGTTTGGTTATAAACAGAGAGAAAACTAGAGTGATGAAAATTGGTCAGGCAGGCTGTGATTCAGTTAATCTGAATGGTTGCAGTCTTGAGCAGGTGTCACAGTTTAATTATCTTGGGAGCTATGTAACAGATAATGGTGATGTGCGGCATGAGATTAACAGACGAATAGGGATTGCTGCCGGGACTTTTAAGAATATATGGAGAGTGTGGAGAAATAGGCGTATACACCTAATGACTAAAATTAGGCTGTATAATAGTTTGGTTCTTTCTAGGGTTAATTATGGTAGTGAAACTTGGACACTTTGTAAACAAGATAACAGGAAACTAGATGCTTTTGATTCCAGATGCTTATGCAGTATCTTATGCATTAGGTGGTTCAACTTTGTAACTAATGATGAGATTAGGCAAAGGAGTTTGCAACCTCCTTTAAGCAGCATATTGTGCAGAGAGAGACTCCGTTGGTTTGGCCATGTTGCCCGTATGAGTAATTACAGATTGGCAAATAGGGTTATGAACAGTGTGCCTAAAGGCCTCAGAAAGAAGGGGAGACCTAGGATGAGGTGGGCAGACAATGTCAAACAGGACCTTGTTAGAATTGGCGTGCAGTGGCCTGATGCAGTAGATGTAGCTCAGGATAGACTTGCTTGGAGAATTAAATTGCACCGTCTGGTTGGACCTCCGTAGCCCATGGCTGCTGGAGGAGGAGGAGGAGGAGGAGGAGGAGGAGGAGGGTTGTTGTTGGGTTGTTTTACCTCTGAGCGGCACTTTTTTGCACACTATGGGCTAAATGGCCAGGTCACATGGACCCCGAAGGCTCAGAGAAGGTTGGGGGAGGGGACCCACTGGAACAGCCGTTGGGAGACAGATGGTAGTCTCCCGTCAAGGCCATCCAGCGTGTTCTTTAACGTGCACAGGGTATGACTCTCCCGCACACGGGGCCACGGCTTAACGTCCCATCCGACGGACGGCAGCCTTTCCAAACCCATCGGTGTCCCCTACTGACCGTGGGCAGGGCGGGGAATTTTGCGGAGATAAATCTCAACGCTGACCCAGCTGGGACTCGAACCTGGGAACTACAGATTACGAGCCTGGCGCGCTACCGACTGAGCCACCCCCGCCCCGGAGGAGGAGGAGGAGGATGAGGATGAGGAGGAGGAGGAGGAGGATTTGTGTTAATAAACCTAACCGCCAAAAAAACATTATCCATTCTTATAAGTATTAAGCAATAATACAGCTTTAGTTTTGGATGATCCAGCTATGGTTGAGTCATTTAATGGAGCAAAGGTCGATTTGATTAAAGAAGGCCAGACTCAGGTTAAAGAATTTGATAAATCAATAAGTATTTAGTGGAAAAATTTTTTGTCGACATACGAGAATCGAACCCGCATCTCTCCAGAAACATGCCACAGTGTTCATACCGGTTGAACTAATGTCAGCTCGTCTTTTTTCCGCTTATTTTTAAGACTAAACTCCATCATCGAGATTTGCGGGCCAACCATTGGCAACATCTATGATCTCGTGTGGCAACCATTACCCTTATATTGCACAGAGTTAGATGGAAATGAATAATAGCCTCATCATGCTATTTAGCGTCATTAATGATTTAAACATAGATGATAATCGCAGCATGACCTGATGTTCTTTTGGCATTGATATATGCGTGTTGGCGAAAATTTTTTTCACTAAATACTTATTGATTTATTGGGTTGATTGTTCTCCTCTGAGGGCACTTTTTTTGCATATGAGCTAAATGGCCAGGTTATAAAGACCCTGAGGGCTAAGAGAAGGTTGGGTGGAGAGGACCCATGCTGTCCAGTGGTTCTCTCTACCCAACCTTCTGGACATGCTGTCCAGTGGTTCTCTCTACCCAACCTTCTGGACATGCTGTCCAGTCTCCTCAAATAAATGGTAATATTATATTAATGTTTATTATTACTGCTGAACTGAAATTTATAACTATGCAAAAATAAAACTCTCAGTGCTCATTTAGTAATAACAAGGAATTTTTTGGATCTATTCCCTTTTTCTAATGAGCTATTGGTCTATTTGCAAGGTGATTTTCTGAACCCTTCTACCATGTAAATTGAAGGATAGGTGTACTATGTAGATAACACAAATGTAGACCGTAAATAAATATTCTTTACTATTGAATAAATCACTAACAATAAGTATTCAAACTCTTCAACATTCCAAAAAAACATTAAAAATCTGGAAATGCGCACAAAAAAGGTACAAAAATTATGAGTGTGTGATAAAATATGCAAAAAAAATGAAATAGTTAATATTTAAAGTATATAAAGGTTAAATAACAATAATAAAATTTTTATATGTAAATAAACAAATGCTGTATGCTATTAAACAACATGTACTACTATTTTCAACAAATAAAGTTTAAAAATATAATAAATGCAATCCCCTTTTGATTTTTTTGAATTATAAAGTAAAAGACAGAATTGAAATGAAGAGAAAAAAAATATTTAAGCATTTGTTTATTGACTTCACACCATGGAAAAAGATAATTTGAACAAAATAAAAAAAAAATGACAAGTACACTTACTCTCATTCCCAGTTTTTAAGAGCAGGGCATTTGTTATTATCAATGTCCCAGAATCCTGAACAAAAAATAAACATCTTCAAAATAATGAATCACTCATTGGCAACATATACTGTTAGTAATCAGCACAGATTAAAATAGCAAAAATTAATACTAAATAAGTGGACTAGAAAAGTGTGATGTGGAATATTATTTCACACTATTATGTATGATGAGAGATTTTTTTTCAAATATTGTTTTAAAACCCAACAACAAAGCATTCATGTCTGATACCATTTTTGCTTGCTGAAAATGACAAGGTTTGAGCAAGGAACAATAAAGAAACATTTCAAAACTAATAGTAATGAATTGTATATTTTTATACACTGAGAGGCAAAAGCATGGGATATGTACTTAATAATGGGTTAGTCCTCCTCGAGCCCTCGGCAGTGCTGTCACATGTCGAGGCATGAAGTAAATGAGTTGTTGGTATGGTACTGTTCTGCAGGGATAGCAGCCCACACATTCTGCAGTGTAGACCATAATTGTGTTGCATTGGATGGTGCTGGATTCATGGATTGTAAGCTTGTTTCCATTGTGTCCCACAGACGTTCCAAGGGGTTCATATTCGGCTACTGTGGGGGCCAATTCATGATGGTAAAGTCCATGGAGCATTCCTCAATCCACCTCCTAGCAATCAAAGACTGGCGACACATTGCATTATCTTGTTAAAATACCCCTTCATCAGGGTGATCGAGAATCATGAAGGGGTGCAGGTGACCTGCGAGAATGTTCACATATCTTATACCTGTCAGCGATTGCTCAAAACAGATGACAGAGCCCAATGTAGACCACGTGAACATTCCCCACACCATCACAGAGCCACCTCCAGCCCGAACAATACCTTACAGACAGGAAGGGTCCATGGCTTCACGGGGGCTTATCCACACTCTAACGTGCCATCACGTTGAAACAACTGGAATCTTGATTCATTAGATCATGTTACCCAAGGCCACTGTTCTAATGTCCAATTTCGAAGCCTTCAGGCCCATTCTACTTGTTGAGCTCTGTGACAACGTGTAAGCAATGGGACACAAGTGGGTCTTCGGCTATCAAATCTGATGGAGTGCACGTGGCAACAGACAGTCCTTTCAGAAACATTTTGTGGTTGGCCCGCATTCAAATTGCCAATGATTTCATGCACTGTAGGCTGTCTGTTGGTTGTTACCATTCGTGACAGCCAATGCAAGCTCCATTCGTCAATTGCACATTTACATGTGTGGAAATGCCATCAGTAAAATACTGATGATAAACTCTTGACACTGTAGACCTGGAAAAACCAAATTACTGCATGATCTCTGATATTGCATGACCCATCCTTCTGACACCAACAATCAAGCCACGTTCAAAGTCCGACAACACATGACGTGCAGCCATGCTGAATTAACAACTACTCCAAAATGAATGTTGGGTTTGTAGGCTACTGCAGCGCCATTCTGCGGTTGATGTCCAATGCATCGGTTATGAGTACCAGCGCATTAGTTCTACTTTAACTGCTATTCCAATGACATTTGGCCTCTTTTAGAACTGTGGCTAAAATGAGTTGGATAATGGAGGAAATTTTTAAGTAGAATATGAGCAAAGAAATTTAAAATACAGAACATTATTAAAAAAAACATATACATCCAGATCCCACTTTGTGTTGAGGATGCATTCTTAAAAAATGCAACACATACTGAAACAATGCAAATTGAAATATAATTTCCATAAGAAACCATCAAAATATGGAAGATAGGTAACTGGTACTACTATTTTCAACAAATAAATTTTAAAAATATAATAAATGCAACTCTTTTTGACTTTTTGAATTATGATGTAAAAGACAGAATTGAAATGAACAGAAAAAACTTCTACTCCCATTGTGTGCAATGATGATAAATGCATTGGTTGGCTCTATAACACAGTCTGAAGTTATTTTGGCTATTTCTGCATTTAAGTTACATAAATGCCTAGGGGCAGATGAAATTACTATGGAAATGCTGGAATGATTTCGGTGACCACTTGGATGACTGAAATTTTGAATATCTTTTATGATAAAGGCATGGTTCCTAAGGATTTTAACAGAGCTATTGTTATCCCTATTTTCAAAAAAAGGTGATCACAGTTCTTGTGATAACTATAGGGGTATCAGCCTACTCTCTATTCCGGGGAAAGTTCTTTGCATGATTGTGCTTATTAGAATTAAGAATCTGGTTGACAGTCAATTGTGTGATGAGCAATGTGGATTCAGAAGTGGTAGGGGATGTGTGGATCAGATATTTTCACTTAGGTAGATTCTTCAGAAATGCTTAAATTTTCAGAAACCTTTGGTTGCTAGCTTTGTTGATTTCAAAAAGACTTAACTCTGTTGATCGTCATAATTTGTGGTTGATTGTGAGATGGTATGGCATAGCAGACAAGTTAGTTAACATAATGAAAGCTCTCTATAATGAGACTATCTAACACTGAGTCATATGTGAGAGTTGATAAGGCTTGTAGCAATTGGTTCACTATTACTTCTGATGTTCAACAAGGGTGCATTTTGTCTTCTTTTCTCTTTAGTTTGATTATTGATTATGTTATGCGAAATTCACTGCAAGGGAAAGATTTTGGCCTTAAATGGTCTGGAGATACGAAAATTTCTGATTTAGATTATGCTAATGATTTAGCCCTTTTGGCAAATAATGTTCATGAGATGAACTCTTTCATTCGAGCTGTTGATGAGACTGGTAGTAGAGTAGGTTTAGTTATAAACAGAGAGAAAACTAAAGTGATGAAAATTGATCAGGCAGGCTGTGATTCAGTTAATCTGAATGGTTGCAGTCTTGAGCAGGTGTCACAGTTTAATTATCTTGGGAGCTATGTAACAGATAATGGTGATGTGCGGCATGAGATTAACAGACGAATAGGGATTGCTGCCGGGACTTTTAAGAATCTATGGAGAGTGTGGAGAAATAGGCGTATACACCTAAAGACTAAAATTAGACTGTATAATAGTTTGGTTCTTTCTAGGGTTAGTTATGGTAGTGAAACTTGGACACTTTGTAAACAACAGGAAACTAGATGCTTACGCAGTATCTTGGGCATTAGGTGGTGCAACTTTGTAACTAATGATGAGGTTAGGCAAAGGAGTTTGCAACCTCCTTTAAGCAGCATATTGTGCAGAGAGAGACTCCGTTGGTTTGGCCATGTTACCCGTATGCATTTACAGATTAGCGAATAGGGTTATGAACAGTGTGCCTAAAGGTCTCAGAAAGAGGGGGAGACCTAGGATGTAGTGGGCAGACAATGTCAAACATGACCTTGTTAGAATTGGTGTGCAGTGACCAGATGCAGCTGATGTAGCTCAGGACAGATATGCTTGGAGAACTAAACTGCATGGTCTTGTGTTGGACCTCCGTAGCCCATGGCTGCTTGAGGATGATGATTTCCTTCTTTCAGAAATAAGTTCTATAGCCTTATCATTCAAATAATTTTGTTACCTCAGTTCCCTTTTACCCAAAAGAGTACTGTTGGTTTCAAGAAAAGCCTGTTTAAACTGATTCCATTCTTTCTCAACTTCAGCAGTAAGCAAACCACGATTGTCATAATGACTAAGTAGCCTACTATAGTATTCTTTGGCTACATATAGATCATTCAGTGTTTTAGTGTTGAAGGCAATTTTCTAACCCTTAGCACAACATTTCTTAAGCTTCAGCTGCAAAACCCTTTTGACCAGGTAGTGGTCAGACTCAATTTTGGCTCTCCTATATGATCTGGTATTCCTAACTTAACTGGCCCATTTGCTGTTGATTAAAATATAATTTATCATATTCCTGTGCAACCCATCAGGTGAAACCCATGTATATTTAAAATGTCCCTGTGCTTGAGTATGTGTTAGTTATTTGCAAATCATTAAGTTTACTTACCTGCAGAAGACGTTCTCCACTGCCATTGGAACTACCAATGCCAAAGGGATCTAAAACTCCTGTTCACTTGGTACATTCAGGTACTTTTCCCATAGTTGTTAATGATTTTAGGAATAAGTAGTATGCCTTAGTGCACAACCTTGTTGCTGGATGTAGTGAGTTTTTTTCAGCTTTGAAGTCTTTGCTAAAGCAATATTTTAGAATTATGACATAATTGTATAAATCGTTGACTGGTAGGATGGCTAACTTAAAAAATCTTTTGTTCTTGATGCTCGAGTTTCTATAAGGATGTGAAATTAATATTGTTTTTAAAATACTGCTTTGTGTTCTAAAAATGCTGTCAATGTGAGACAAGTAAGTTTAACCATACAACGATAGGCCATATCGAAAAATTGATTCACATAAAGATTTGTACACTAAGACACATATGTTAGTCAGAACTGTACTCTGTAACTTATAGATTTTATAAGCACATCTGCTAAGTCTATCATATAGATTATTAATATGGGTCTTCCATCTGAAACACTTATCAATAATTAAACCTAAATAATTAAATGATGCAATCTGTTCTACAACTGGACAGACAGTCATCACTTTTTTCAACTAAAAATGCATTTCTTTTATACATTTATTGGAGGAGCTTTGACAGATTCTACTATTGTAAATTTTACACCAGTTGAGTGGATATACATAAGTTTGGTCTTATTACTGTTCAAATAAAAATTATTTTTATTCAACCATTTTGCTGCTTTGTTAAGATCATGTTCAGAATTGCAAATAACTGTTTCCAAATTGTATTCAGAATTGACTAATACAATATCATTAGAGTATAGGAAGATAGATCCAGAAAAATTAATATCTAATAAGTTGCTAATATATATTAAGAACAGTAACAGATTTAAAAATGACCATTCAGTGTGTGTACACCATACTGTGTAGCCCAAGGAGAACTGTTGTAGTTTTTTTTATTTTGGTTGTAATATATCTGTCACTTAAATAAACTTTGAACTATTTGAGAAGTCTACTTTTAATGCCAATTCTTTCCAGCTTCCTGTGAGCAAAATATCAGAATCCAAGGTATTGAAGTTTTACTTAAATCTAAAATATTACCTGTAAAAAGCTTACCTACACTGGTGGAAATTGAAAAAAGAACACCCAGAAGCAATTCTTTTAGGAACATCATATTATAATATGTTAATAGTTAAGGGCAGCAGAAACCATGATCCAAGATTGAAAGTCATTAGATGAAATAATGACGTCACTGAGAACGATATCATGCAAATGTACACAGCACATATTTAAGGACTAGGGTGTGAAGAAAGAAGTTATTTGTCTTGTGTCATATTGTTCAGTGCTCTTTGAAGAAGCTACCATGCCTGGATGATGCGGGCACACAACATTTGTTCAGTTATCGGATTTGAGCGAGGTCATAGTGTGGGTCTTCGGGAAGCAGGTTGGTTTTTTTCATCAAATTGCACACCCCATTGGGCAATAGGTATCGGCAATGATACGACGGTGGCATTAATGGTCAGAAGAGCATTTGCACACTCGCAGATGTGGTTCTGGGCAACACAGAGTTATAGATGCACAAGAGGATCGGCATATCAGGAGGGCGGTAGGGCAGAGCAGATGGCTATGGAATCAATATTTGATCCTCTGTCGTACCAAGGGTGTCTACAAGAATGATACGCAATCGTCTTTTGGAAGCAGAACTACAGGCACAGTTACCACTGTCACCTCGTCACTGTCGAGCACATTTGGAGTGGTGTCAAGAATGAGTTCATTGGAGGAAAGAATGGCAGTCTATGGTCTTCAGTGATGAAAGCCAATTCTGCTGAGGAACATCTGATGGTCAATTATGCATCCGAAGGTAACGAGGTGAGTAGCTTCTTCCATAATGTAATTAATATCTAATAATCGACTTCAAAGTGCCCCCCTGTGTGCCACTGGCACACAGGGACTTCACGGGGCATCACGGTATGGGGAGCAATAGCTATCACTCTCCTACATATCTGGTGTTTGTACAGGGTACACTGAATAGCAATAAGTATGTCAGCAACATCCTACAGCCAGTTGTCCTGCAATATTTGAGTGTAATTCCAAATGCGATATTCCAGCAGGATAACACTCCCCCCCCCCCCCCTACACTCTGCCTGGGCAACTCAACATGCTCTTCAGGCAGTGCACCAACTCCCTTGGTCAGCACACTCTCCAGACTTTTCTGCAATTGAGCATGTCTGGGACTGGATTGGACAAAAACGAACATGATTTGCAGGCAATAACCATCGTTGAATTATACATCCAGGTTGAAAGTGCATGGAATGGTATCCCCCAGTATGATATCCAGCATTTGTACAACTGATTGCACCCTAGATTGGAAGCATAGCATGTATTTCTGCTTGAGGAGGTTCAACACCTTATTAAAATGTGCCTTCTGTAAAATGCAATATTCATTAAAAAGTAAAATAAATATTGAATCACTTCACATATGTGAAGAAATTGAAATTGTGTGACACATGTTCACACAGTTGTTAATGTTCTTTTTTCAATTTCCACCAGTGTATATTTAAATTGCCATATCTACTAATAAATCAGCATTTTGAAGTCGATTCAAATTTTGTTTTCAAATTTTCAAAAACAATTTTTCCTCTAAAATTTGAATCAACTTCAAAGTGCTGTTTTATTAACAGATATTGAATACGTCGGGTTTATTTCATTACTTATTAAATTCCCATTGACAGTATCAGCAAAAGTCTCTAAAAGTAAGCTGCTGCTCTGATTTTTTTGGAATTCATACTGAACTGAGTGTAGTATAGTTTCCATAAGGATGAGAAATTAATACTGTTTTTAAAATACTGCTTTGTAATCTAAAAATGCTGTCAATGTCAGAGGAGTAAGTTTAACAATAGACTGATAGGCCACATCGAATAATAGATTTGTGTAAAGATTTGTACACTGAGACACATGTTAGTGGGAAATGTACTGCTCTTTTACAATTGTAAAGATAACTCTAGATTTTATCAGCCATGTATCTCTCCATAATTTTTCAATTACTGGTAACAGAGCAATACGCCTGTAATTTTTAATATCTCATTTTTTTTTAGATTTATTGATTGGTTTTATAATGGAAGTTTTAAACATGGTTGAGATATAAACTTTATTATATATTATGTTTATTCACTTAAGTATAGTAGATTAATATATGTAGCAACTTAAGACAAATAGATTCACTTACTTGTGAGTCAATATCCTAATATTTTGACCCTAACTGGGGTCATTATCCGAGGGGTTGCAATTTTGGTTGGAAGAAAGTTCCAACCAAAGTTGTAACCTCCTCGTATGACGACTCCAGTCAAGGGTCTAAATATTAGGATATTTACTCACAAGTAAGTGAATCTATTTGTCTTAAGTTGCTATGTATATTACTCTACCTATTCTAAGACAACCTTGAACACAATTAGACATAGTATTCAAAATTTGTTTATAAAAATTTTTTTATACGTATGTGATCAATACCAGGTGATTTCTCAGTGTTCATCATCCTCCTCCTCCTCAAGCAGCCATGGGCTACAGAGGTCCAACCAGACCATGCAATTCAGTTCTCCAAGCAAGTCTGTCCTGAGCTACATCTACTGCATCTGGCCACTGCACACCAATTCTAATAAGGTCCTGTTTGACATTGTCTGCCCACCGCATCCTAGGTCTCCCCCCTCTTTCTGAGGCCTTTAGGCACACTGTTCATAACCTATTTGCTAACCTATAATTATTCATAGTCAAAATGGCCAAACCAATGGCGTCTCTCTCTGCACAATATGCTGCTTAAAGGAGGTTGCAAACTCCTTCCATATGGGCAACATCGCCAAACCAACAGTCTCTCTCTGCATAATATGCTGCTTAAAGGAGGTTGCCGACTCCTTTGCCTAACCTCACCATTAGTTAAAGTTAAACCACCTAATGCCCAAGATGTTGTGTGAGTATCTAGAATTAAAAGCATCTAGTTTCCTGTTATCTTGTTTACAAAGTGTTCAAGTTTCACTACCATAACCAACCCTAGAAAGAACCAAACTATTATACAGTCTAATTTTAGTCTTTAGGTGTATACGCCTATTTCTCCACACTCTCCATAGATTCTTAAAAGTCCCGGCAGAAATCCCTATTCGTCTGTTAATCTCATGCCGCACATCACCATTATCTGTTACATAGTTCCCAAGATAATTAAACTGTGACACCTGCTCAAGACTGCAACCATTACATATTGTACCATACATATTTATAGTTATGTTGTCTAGCAAAAACTCGAGCTCTCCAATAAATTTCTTTGATCATCATCATCATCATCCTCAAGCAGCCATGGGCTACGGAGGTCCAACCAGACCGTGCAATTTAGTTCTCCAAGCAAGTCTATCCTGAGCTACATCTACTGCATCTGGCCACTGCATACCAATTCTAACAAGGTCCTGTTTGACATTGTCTGCTCACCGCATCCTAGGTCTCCCCCTCTTTCTGAGGCCTTTAGGCACACTGTTCATAACCCTATTCACCAATCTATAATTATTCATAGTCAACATGGCCAAACCAATGGCGTCTCTCTCTGCACAATATGCTGCTTAAAGGAGGTTGCAAACTCCTTTGCCTAACCTCATCATTAGTTACAAAGTTGAACCACCTAATGCCCAAGATGCTGCGTAAGCATCTAGAATCAAAAGCATCTAGTTTCCTGTTATCTTGTTTACAAAGTGTCCAAGTTTTACTACCATAACTAACCCTAGAAAGAACCAAACTATTATACAGTCTAATTTTAGTTTTTAGGTGTATACGCCTATTTCTCCACACTCTCCACAGATTCTTAAAAGTCTCGGCAGCAATCCCTATTCGTCTGTTAATCTCATGCCACACATCACCATTATCTGTTACATAGTTCCCAAGATAATTAAACTGTGACACCTGCTCAAGACTGCAACCATTCAGATTAACTGAATCACAGCCTGCCTGACCAATTTTCATCACTTTAGTTTTCTCTCTGTTTATAACCAAACCTACTCTACTACCAGTTTCATCAACAGCCCTAATGAAAGAGTTAATCTAAACATCATTTGCCAAAAGGACTAAATCATCAGCATAATCTAATTGAGAAATTTTTGTATCTCTAGCCCAGTTAAGGCCAAAATCTTTACCTTGAAGTGAATTCCGCATAACATAATCAATAACCACACTAAAGAGAAAAGGAGACATAATGCACCCTTGTCGAACATCAGAAGTAATGCTAAACCAATTGCTACAAACCTTACCAACTCTCACACACGACTCAGTGTGTATTATAGAGAGCTTTCATTATGTTAACTAACTTGTCTGGTATACCATATGATCTCACAATCAACAACAAACTATGACAATCAACAGAGTCAAAAGCCATTTTGAAATCAACAAAGCTAGCAACCAAAGGTTCCTGAAACTCTGAACATTTCACAAGAATCTGCCTGAGTGAAAATATCTGATCTACACATTCCCTACCACTTCTGAATCCACATTGCTCATCATGCAATTTACTGTCAACAAGATTCTTAATTCTATTAAGCACAATCATGGAATGAACTTTACCTGGAACAGAGAATAGGCTGATACCCCTATAGTTATCACAAGAACTGTGATCACCTTTTTTGAAAATAGGGATAACAATAGCTCTGGTAAAATCCTTAGGAACCATGCCTTTATCATAAAAGTTATTCAAAATTTCAATCATCCAAGTGGATAATCCTGAGCAGAGGTCATCGCAGGCACCTGAACTTGTTGCTTCTATTGGCATCATCAAATTCTACATTGGAGGAAGTCTTCCAGTGTAGATGGCTTCAGTCTTTAGTGGTGAGGGAACGGGTCTTTGCCCCATGTCTGCGATTAGGGGGCTGATCACAGTTCTTGTGATAACTATAGGGGTATTAGCCTACTCTCTGTTCCAGGTAAAGTTCTTTCCATGATTGTGCTTAACAGAATTAAGAATCTGGTTGACAGTCAATTGTGTGATGAGCAATGTGGATTCAGAAGTGGTAGGGGATGTTGGTTGGTTGGTTGTTTGGGGTTTAATGGCGCATCGGCAACAAGGCCATAATGCGCCAAACAAAAGACAATATAAAAGATAAAAGACATAGAACCCCATAACCAAAAGTTAAAATACATTGGCAACATTGTAAAGTGGTAAAATAACAAAAAACAAGTGTATATGAACAGAGTAAAACAACTGTAGAAATATGAAATAAAATAAACCCAGGTGTAAGAGACCTGGGGTAAATAATGCATAAACTTAAGGTAAAATCAAATTCGGTTAAAATATCCACAATATTTCAAAAAGGTAAAAACTGAAGATAAAATGCAATGATCAGATAAAAGATGTCCGAGTGTAAGAGGCTCGGACATAAAATTATGGAAATTAAAAATCAGACGTCGTTCAAAGTTAAAAGCGGAGCACGAGATTAAAATATGTTTGATGGTTAAAATGGTGTCACAAAACTCGCACTTAGGCACGTCGTCCGCCCGTAGAAGAAACGAATGAGTAATATACGAGTGACCTAAGCGGAGCCGAGCAAGTACAACTTCCTCCTTGCGATTCCTGCGGTAACAAGACTGCCATGGTTTGATGATAGGCTTGATCTCAAAGAGCTTGTTCGTAAGCTGTTCCGACCAAGATCTCTGCCACCGTGCCCGGAGCTCGATGGTAAAACGCTGCCGGAAATCCAGATATGGAACCGGCAACGGAGAGTCGGACAGGGGCGTGGCTGACTTGGCAGCAGCATCTGCCAAGTCATTGCCCCTGATACCGACGTGACCGGGCACCCAACAGAAATGGATGGTGGTGGTGGCTGCCAGACGATGTAGCTGCTGGCGGATCTTAGTAAGAACAGGGTGAGGCCGATGCCTCACCGAGATCAAAGCCTGTAGCGAGCTAAGCGAGTCGGTGTAAAGCACACACCGACGATGATGCTTAGTCGCCACGTGGTCCAAGGCGAGGCTGATAGCGTGCAACTCTGCAGTGAAGATGGAACACTGCAGTGGGATCTGGTCTGCAATGATTACATCACAGCAGACCATGGCTGATCCCACCGAAGTGCCGGACTTCGAGCCATCTGTAAAGACAGGCAAGAAGTCCGGGTGCTCAGCACGATGGCTGGCAAAGAGTTGCCGGTACACACAGTCGGGTGTAAAGGCCTTCCCCGTCCTGCACAGGGAAAAATCGCAGGTAGGGGAAACAGCGAGCCATGGTGGAAGTGGCTCAGCTGTCGACTGTGCAACGCTATCGAGACTGGTGTTGATGTCTCTGAGGTAGCCTCGGACTCGCAAACCAAAAGGACGAATGGCAGTCGGCCGATTATTGTAAAGCATTTCCCACTTCGGACTGAAAACGCAGTCCCAAGTGGGATGGCCAGGCAGGGATCGCAATTTAGAAGCATATTGTAGGGACAACTGCTGACGGCGAAGAGATAAAGAAGGTTCGTCGGTCTCAACGTAAAGACTCTGGACCGGTGAGGTGCGGAAGGCTCCCGTGCAAACACGGAGAGCCTGATGATGGAGGGGGTCCAGCACCTTCACCACCGAATCCCGGGCCGAGTCGTACACCTGGGATCCGTAGTCCAGTTTCGATCGGACAAGTGCACGGTACAGGCGGAGCAAAGAACATCGGTCCGCCCCCCAAGAAAGGGAGGAGAGGACCTTGACGATGTTCAATGCCCGCGTGCACTTGGACCTGAGATGACGTATGTGTGGTAAAAAGGTCAATTTCCGATCGAATATGAGACCGAGAAACTTGGTCTCCGCCACAACTGGAATGATGTTACCCCCGAGCCGCAGCTCGGGATCCAGGTGAAGATTACGCTTGTGGCAAAAGTGCACACAAGCGGTCTTCTGTGGGGAGAACCGAAACCCGTTTGCCGTCGCCCAAACCGAAAGATTGTTCAGGGCAATTTGCAGTTGTCTTTCAATGACCCTCATGCTGGAAGATGAGCAAAAGATGCTAAAGTCATCAACATAGAGGGCATTGCCTACGGATGGAGGAAGTTGTCTAGTTATGGAATTAATCTTGACAGCGATAAGCGTAACACTCAGAACGCAGCCTTGTGGCACCCCCTGTTCTTGGGGGTACGGCCGCGACAGAGTGTTACCGACACGGACACGAAAAGAGCGTGTCGATAAGAAGTTGGAGATGAAGATCGGCATGTGACCTCTCAAGCCGAAGCTGTGGAGGTCACGAAGAATGCCGAATCTCCAAGCCGTGTCGTACGCTTTTTCGATGTCGAAGAAAATTGACACCAGGTGCTCTCTACGTAAAAAAGAATTCCTGATAGCCGATTCGAGGCGTATCAGGTGGTCAAGAGTTGACCGTTGCCTGCGAAAGCCACACTGGGTGTTGGAAAGAAGGTTGTGGTGTTCTAAATACCAGATGAGTCTGGCATTTACCATTCTTTCCAACACCTTGCACACGCAGCTCGTCAATGCGATGGGACGATAATTAGAAGGAATCTTGGGATCTTTCCCTGGCTTGGGGAAGGCCAAGACGATGGCCTCCCGCCAGGAGTTCGGAAACTGCTCCTCGAGAAAAATGCGATTGAAGAGATGGAGCAGCCGATCCTTACTCGATGGTGAAAGATGTTGGAGCATGGCATAATGGACATTGTCCGGCCCTACAGCAGAGGCACGAGAAGAGTGCAGAGCAAGGCGAAGCTCCTCCGCTGTGAATGGCCTGTTGTAAGGCTCCAGGCCATTCGAGTGGAAAGACAGCGGAGAGCGCTCCGCCCTGCCCTTCTGGGCCAGAAACTCGGGGGAGTAAGAGGAAGACGAAGAGATGGAGGAGAACGACTCCCCCAGAGTGTCGGCAATTGCTTTGGGATCAGCAATTGCCTGTCCATTGTGCTCCAGGATCGATAACGAGTGGGACGTGTAGTTCCCACTCATCTTCCGGACTTTATCCCACACGACCTTAGAACTAGTCGTGCGGGTGATGGATGACGTATACTTGATCCAAGATTCCTTCTGGCTCTGGCGTCGGACGAAACGTGCTTTCGCCCTGGCACGTTTGAAATTTTCAAGGTTGGGGGACGTCGGATATCTCCGAAACACCCCCCAAGCCTTGTTCTGAGCCTTACGAGCTGCGGTGCATTCTGGATTCCACCACGGTTTCGGAAAGCGAGGAAACCGTGTAGAAGTTTGAGGAATCGTTGATGCAGCTGCATCTACGATACAGTCCGTTATCTCCGCTACTGCCACACTGATTGGCTCCTGGCTGACAGAGTGGTCGTCGAGCTCAGAGAGCAGCTCGAAACCACCCCAGTCAGCCCGATCGAGCCTCCACCGTGAGACGCGTGAAGGGCTGCAAGGCCCCCCACGGGAGATGGTGCACACCACGGGGAGGTGATCGCTTCCGTACGGGTTGTCCTCGACCTCCCATGTAAAGAGTGGAAGGATCGAGGAGGAGCAGATGGTGAGGTCAATGGCAGTGAAAGTGCGGGTTGGGGAGTGAAAGTAAGTACTGACACCGGTGTTCAACAGGGAGAGAGAAGGATCCAGGAGCCACTGCTCCAGGACCCCACCCCTCCCGTTGGTGTCAGCACTGCCCCAAAGTGGACTGTGTCCGTTGAGGTCCCCCATAATGAGGAAGGGGGACGGCAGCTGCGAGACGAGATCATCAAGGTCTTCCTGGAAGACGATGCTCCCAGGTGGAAGATATACAGAGCAGACAGTCAGCGAGAACCCCACGAAGAGACGGATGGCTACCGCCTCTAAGTTGATGGTGAGTGGTACGACCTGGAATGGAGAATGGTTGCTCACGAGGATGGCGACACCCCCGCGAGCTGGACCATCTCCATCCCGGTCCCGGCGAACTAGTGAAAAGTGCCGGATCGTGGGATCTGTGACTGGCTGCAAGTATGTCTCCTGCAGACACACACAGATGGGCTGGTGTGCCTGAAGGAGGGCCTTGATGTCGTCAAGATTCCTCTGGAATCCACGACAATTCCATTGTAGGAGTGTGGCCATCTCAGGACTTAGAAGAGTGGGCGGACGACGTGTTCCTATTCAACTTAACCGTCGCAGAGGACGGTTTAGTGAATAGGGGGCGGTCGGTATCCATGTCCTCGGAATCGTCCGAGGGGCATGGATCGGTGACCGCCCTTTGTGGTGCTGTTATTTTCTTTTTAGGCCCCGGTGGGGGCCCCTTTGGTTTGGAAGGTCTTGCTGTCTGAGGTCGGGAAGGAGGAGGCCTTCCGGTGGAGGTGGAAGGCTGAGCTGCAGGAATGGAAACCGGGGTTGATGTCGAAGTCGACACCACCCTCGGTCTCGCCTGCGTGAGGAGGTACTTCGCAGCTGGCGAGAAAGACTCAGTAGGTGGTACACTGATGTCTGTCTGCACCGCAACCGAAGTCATTGGAATAATGGGCTTTCCAATGACTGCACTGGCATAGGAAACCTTGCCAGGCGGGGCGGGCGGTGCAGCAAGCTTTCTCGCTTCAGCATATGAGATGTTGTTCATTACTTTGAGGCGTTGTACCTCCTTTTCCTCCTTCCACTTCGGACAGTCGCGGGAGTACGCCGGATGTTCGCCACTACAGTTCACACAGCATGCCTTTTCTGCTGTGCAGTCAGGATCGAGATGATCCTTACTGCCACAGCGAGCACAGGTGGGCTTGCCCCTGCATGCTGTGCGCGCATGACCGTATATCTGACACTGAAAACAGCGCAGAGGGTTTGGGATATACGGCCGAACCTCACAATGTAAGTAACCTGCCTTGATGGAAGAAGGCAGGCGTGGCGTGTTAAATGTCACAATCAACACCCTGGTGGGTGTCAATTTCCCATCACGGCGTGTCGAAACCCGGTGGACCGCTGTTACTCCTTGAGATGCGAGCTCCGATAGGATTTCCTCCTCAGTGACTTTGAGGAGGCCCCACTCGGTGATCACACCCCGAGAGGAATTCAAAGTTTTATGGGGAGTGACTTCGACAGCCACCCCACCAATATCTTTTACTTTCAGGAGCAGTTCGGAGTGTTTTGAACAAGCGGTCTCAACCTGCAAGTCGCCAGATCGTAAGCGCTTGACAGATTTCGGCTCTCCCGCAAGACCTTTTAAACCTTTGTTGACGAAAAAAGGGGACATGTCCCCAAGTACCTGATCACCCGTGGAGTGGATGATCAGGAACTTTGGGAACGAAGACACAGACACAGAAGACGACGGCAGAGATAACGTAGACGAGGAAGATGGGGGCTCACGTCGAGCCCTCTTGTTGGCGGCGATCGCATTATTTTCTTCATTCTCTCGCATGTTTGTTTTTGTGTGGTTCAGTGCCCGCTGTCCCCACCCTCCACGGAGCCCAACAAGGGGACGCCCAGTCGGGCGCCAGGGCTACGCAGGCACTATACCCACACAGACAGTGAGCCAAGCCCTCACAAATAAATATAAGGAAAATAAAAAGAGAAATGTGCAGAACAAAACATTCTACACAAATCAAACAAAGCGTAAAATAATAAAAATTGTGAATGGCCAAACTGGCCTCACAAAGAAAGGATAACTACAAAAGGAAAAGAAGTTGTGAGGAAACTTGTAAACCTGTACCCGGACCGTGGGCAAGGTTACTCACCGCTCTGCACGGTTGACCCTAGCAGGACCTGCCCACCAGCCGATTGCTCCTGGGGGGGCCACCCCAGGAGCTCCCGTTTACCGGAAGCAGAGGCCAAAGCAGTGTATAGCAGAGGCCCCGGAATCCGCTGCCCAGCCCCGCGACAGACAGGCTCCCCAATGGCAAGACGGCCAATGGGGACCACGCCAGTCATGAGCTGAGGAGAGAAGACGGGGACCCCCGAGCAACTACCAGGATCCTCCTTTCCCGGGACACGGGTCTCCACGCACGGCAAACACGTGGGCGAGCGTTTAGGACCCTGCGAAGGTAGCCGAGCCAGCGGAACCTTCACAGGGTGGTCCCCCTCACCGCGTACAGGCGCTCACACCGAGGGGGGGTAGGGGATGTGTGGATCAGATATTTTCACATAGGCAGATTCTTGAGAAATGTTTAGAGTTTCAGAAACCTTTGGTTGCTAGCTTCGTTGATTTCAAAAAGGCTTTCGACTCTGTTGATCATCATAATTTGTGGTTGATTGTGAAATCATATGGTATACCAGACAAGTTAGTTAACATAATGAAAGATCTCTTTAATAACACTGAGTCGTGTGTGAGAGTTGGTAAGGCTTGTAGCAATTGGTTTAGCATTACTTCTGGTGTTCGACAAGGGTGCATTTTGTCTCCTTTTCTCTTTAGTTTGGTTATTGATTATGTTATGTGAAATTCACTTCAAGGGAAAGATTTTGGCTTTAAATGAAAATAGGATGGAGGTACTAAAATTTCTGATTTAGATTATGCTGATGATTTAGCCCTTTTGGCAAATTGTGTTGATGAGATGAACTCTTTCATTCGAGCTGTTGATGAGACTGGTAGTAGAATAGGTTTGGTTATAAACAGAGAGAAAACTAAAGTGATGAAAATTGGTCAGGCAGGCTGTGATTCAGTTAATCTGAATGGTTGCAGTCTTGAGCAGGTGTCACAGTTTAATTATCTTGGGAGCTATGTAATAGATAATGGCAAGAGATTAACAGACGAATAGGGATTGCTGCCGAGACTTTTAAGAACCTATGGAGAGTGTGGAGAAATAGGTGTATACACCTAAAGACTAAAATTAGACTGTATAATAGTTTGGTTCTTTCTAGGGTTAGTTATGGTAGTGAAACTTGGATACTTTGTAAACAAGATAACAGGAAACTAGATGCTTTTGATTCCAGATGCTTACGCAGTATCTTGGGCATTAGGTGATTCAACTTTGTAACTAATGATGAGGTTAGGCAAAGGAGTTTGCAACCTCCTTTAAGCAGCATATTGTGCAGAGAGAGACTCCGTTGGTTTGGTCATGTTGCCCGTATGAATAATTATAGATTGGCGAATAGGGTTATGAACAGTGTGCCTAAAGGCTTCAGAAAGAAGGGGAGACCTAGGATGCGGTGGGCAGACAATGTCAAACAGAATTGGTGTGCAGTGGCCAGATGCAGTAGATGTAGCTCAGGATAGACTTGCTTGGAGAACTAAATTGCATGGTCTGGTTGGACCTTCGTAGCCCATGGTTGCTTGAGGATGATGATGATGATATATTGTAGGGCCAACATTAAAGCCACCAATGCATCTATCATCATTACAAACAATGGGAGTAGAACTAACATCTACTCCCATTGTTATAAATAGAGTGAAATGCTCAACCCACCTAGCCATGACAGAATTCTTACCTTCTATAACCTTACCTTGTTTATCCTTCAATCCCTGTATATCTATCTGTTACTGCTGATATAGCAATAACGGATACGTTATTGCCGTTTGCGCAGTTATTGCTGATAGTTAAGATCTTTACCACATAAAACATTAACTATCTGGTACAACTCTCTGCTGTTGTGCTGTCTAACTGCTTACTCAGCTTTGCCAGCCAAGACATCAAGTCAAAGATTCTTATCAGCAGCTAACTGATCCTTTACATGTTTATTAAGCTCTCTGTAATACTTTCTATTAGGACTAGTAGGGTATTGATTACAGACATTCTTGCAGTTCTTTCTTTCTGAAATAAGCTCAAGTGCCTTATCATTCAAATAATTCTGCCTCCTCTGTGCCTTTTTTCCTAAAAGAAGTTTAGTTTCCAAAAAAAGCCTGTTTAAAATAATCCCATTCTTCCTCAACTTCAGTACTAAGCAAACCATGACTGTCATAATGACTAAGTAACCTAACATGGTAAGCTTTAGCTATAACTGGGTCTTTCAGAGCTTCAGTATTAAAGGTAAAATTTTTAACCCCAGCACAACACTTTTTAAGTTTAAGTTGCAAGACACTTTTAACAAGGTAATGGTAGGATCAAATTTCAGCTCCCCTATATGACCTGGTATTCCTAACAGAACTAGCCCATTTGCTGTTAATTAATATATAATCAATCATATTCTTATACAGCCCATCTGTGAAACCCATGTGTACTTATGTATGTCGCAGTGTTTGTAATATGTTGGGTTGTTTTACCTCTGAGCGGCACTTTTTTGCACACCATGGGCTAAATGGCCAGGTCACATGGACCCCAAAGGCTCAGTGAAGGTTGGGGGAGGGGACAAACTGGAACAGCTGTTGGCAGACAGATGTTAGCCTCCCGTCAAGGCCATCCAGCGTGATAGAAAGGCAGTTATGATAGTAATGATAGTGGAGAATGAGAAAGATGTTAACTGAGAAGTTTGTCAGTTTTGGAGATGTTTAAATGAATTTTTATTTGCTGAGACTACTTTTGTATTCATTAGTTTATATGGTGAGAAGTACATTTTTTTTTAAAATAAACTTTGTTTGTTATATGAACATTTTGACTTTGCTATTTTTTCTCTTGAGCAATGATAATTGATTTTGATTAAGATTTAAATTTTAAAAATTGACAATCTCTTGATTTCTTATTCAATAAGTAACACCCATATACCTAAAGAACCCTCATTTAATTTTATTTGGCAAGTTAATATTGCTTGGCGCCTGTAATTTAATTTGGATCAGTCAAAAGGTCCAAAGTACAGAAGTTTACCATACTTTTGGAGCATTACAAACTATTTACACAACTTCTGAAGAAGACGTTAATAGTCAAAACATGTCGAGTTACAGTGGTCTAAATATTGTGTGATCCATGCACACAGGAAAAGACTTGCTTTGCATACTACTACAAGAAGTGACTAAACACCCCTACTATCCTGTATTCACTGAACAAAATGTTATTTTGATTTACTAAAACAATACTAAAACAGCTCAGAAAGTGATTAAGTTTTTAATAATAATCTCTATTTGCATTCCTAATGTTTATTGACCTTGCTTCTAGCTGATTTATAGACATCTTTGTATGTCTTATTATCTTTATTATTAACATATTTTTCCACAATTTATCCCTAATATTCATTTCATTTTTGATTGAATTACTGATCCACATTTTGTGTTTCCATATTTTCTGTGCATGTATATTTTGCTTCATTGTAAATATAATGGAATGCATCAATAATTTTCTTGCATAAGATTTCAGGATTATTTGTTGTTTTTGATAGATCACCCCAATTTATTTCCAGTTATCTTAACGATTTTCTTATCATAGGCATATGCAGATTCACTTATTTTGTTGTACAGCTCAGTTGTGGACGATTCATTAGAATGTGAATCATTGGAACCAAACATTGCCAGTACGAAACAGTGATCTGCTATTTTCTGTTTATACACTGCTGTGAGCGAAGATAAATTATTTTTTACAACTACATGATTAATACATGTATGTATTAATTGATCATTTCTGATTTCACTCTTGTATAATCATCATCATTTGATCATAGACAAAATTTGTTATATTTCTATACTCCTCTACCCCAGATTTATGAGGATTTTAAACATCAATATTGAAATCCCCAATTAATAAAAGCACCTCATTTAAAACAACTTTAAGCGACTCCCATTTAACCAATGCAACAATGTCGATGTAACCAGAAACAATGCGGGGTGGGGGTGGCTCAGTCGGTAGTGCGCCAGGCTCGTAATCTGCAGTTCTCAGGTTCGAGTTCCAGCTGGGTCAGTGTTGAGATTTATCTCAACTCCCACCCTGCCCACGGTCAGTAGGGGACACCAATGGGCTTGGAAAGGCCGCCATCTGTCAGATGGGACGTTAAGCCGTGGCCCCATGTGCGGGAGAGCCATACCCTGTGCACATTAAAGAACACGCTGGATGGCCTTGATGGGAGGCTACCATCTGTCTCCCAACAGCTGTTCGGGTGGGTCTCCTCCACCAATCTTCTCTGAGCCTTCGGAGTCCTAGTGACCTGGCCATTCAGCCCATTGTGTGCAAAAAAAGTGCCACTCAGAGGTAACCCAACCCAATCTAAAAACAATGCATTTAGACTGATTTTTTTTTTTACATTTGGGCATATAAGATGGAGAAGAATCCTAGAAGCTACTTGTAGCTTTTACAGGCCTTCTCATATAAGGATATTCCCTACTAAGACTGAAGTCACTAATTCAGTAAGAGCTTTGTGTGCTAACACAACACACAATGTTTGCCCTGCTGGAACAGTAGTTAGCTCCCTAATCACTATCACAGTTATGGCTCATTATTAATAAATAACTTAATTACACACAGTAAAAGTGAAACTGCAAAAATGAAATGCTTTAAACAAAGTTATTTTTTTAAACAAAAATTAAATACATATTTGCATTTATTTTGTGCATTAATCAATCTATTTTTGTTGTACATATTTCATTTTAATGCCTCTTATTTCTTAAATTTTGTCAAACTCACCACACTTCTTCTAACAGGACATTGTGATGATTTACCCATTCACTTTTACTTTTCCTTAACCAGTTTTACATTATTTATGTGCTAATTATTTTGGGGATTATAATTTCAGTTGAATCATTTCTCTTGGCCCACATCAGAAGAGGAGTTACACATGTGCAACTCCAATTTTTGATTGACAGTTGCTAATGCGTGTGGAAAGACATGCCCCCTTGTGTCATAGCTAGCATGAGTGCATGATCATCATATTATGCAAATGTGACTTTTCCAGCATGCAACACACATATATAGTAAATGATATTAAGTCATTTGGAATAGAGAGCAGTAGCAGTTGGTTGTATGAGTGCTCAGTGAGGAATAGTTTTGTTAGAGTGAGCAGTTAGTTGTTCAGATATTTTTGTAGAAGGAAGTGTGCGTTTTGATGAGTCTGGTTTTTTTTGTATAAATATTATTTGCTTTATGAAATAGTTTTGACTTTCTTATTTTTTTCCCTCTTGAGCAGAGTTTGTTAATATTTGGTTAATGTTAATTATATATTGGACAATTACTAATTTAAGTTCTTTTCTGAAAAGTAATGCAATTAATACTAAGAGAATAACCTTCATTTAAATTGGCAAGAGAAATTGCCTGGCACCTGAGCTATCCAGAAACTAATAACATGTTTTTTGGAGCATTACAACACCTCAGTATAAATACCCCTTATGCAGCTGTTTGCTGATATGAGCAGTAGCAGTTAGCAGTTGGTTGTATGAGTTCTCAGTGAGAAGCAGTTTTGCTAGAGTGAACAGTTAGTTGCTCAGATATTTTTGTAGAAGGAAGTGTGTGTTTTGGCGAGTCCAGATTTTTTGAATAAGCATTATTTGTTTTATGAAATAGTTTCGACTTTCTCAGTACATTATCACTACTACGCTAGATTTAGAGTACAGATGATAAAGATGTGGTTACCAACACATCTTTGACTCACTTTTGGATAATTTTTAAAGGACCACATCTGGACACATACCATACAGGAAGTCCCTTGATTTTGCGCTGTTGTTCACATGTATGTCCACAGTTTGGTTTAGCTCTCTTCTGGTGGTAGTTAACAGTGCAGTCTACAGTTGCAATGACACTGCACTAGTTACAAAGGGACACTGTAGTCTAAATACAGCGTAATAGTGATAAGGTACTGAGTATATATGTAGTCGCTGTGATTACGTTGGAAATTAAGTTAATATTTATTAGAAATGAGTACCCTTAATAAGAATGAACAGCATTATATTCGAGAGCATAGGAGATTAAACAGATACATACTAAATCTATCTTTCCTGCTGTAATGTCAACAACTAAAAGTAATTCTCAATTTTATAAAAATATCAAGAAAAAAATTTTATAAAACCCTGAACAAAAAAATGCTCCAAGAACTATCAGAACAACTAATAGTGAAATTTTTAAATTGGAACAAAACATTTTCGACTTGTATTTCAAATAGCAAGTATAAACGATTCCACTTCGACAAGTCCAAAATAATTGCAAACAATAGAATCAAAATGGACAGTAAGTCAATAGAAAATAGACATGAAAAGAAATTATCTCAACTCCAGCAAATACAAAGTAGCAACAATGGACAAAGAAACCTCACCTAACTGATGCTATAAACCTATCAGAAGTGCATCTGAATAATAGGGAACTTAATATCTTGTGCCAGGGCATCAGTTTGCCTACCCACAAATCCTCCCTCCATTAATCAAAATTCTACCAAATATTGAGGAGGTTTTAAAACCAATTCCTGAGTCACAAAAGGAAAAATGCCAGATAAACAGTATACCGATCATTCCAAAATAACACCATACAAAATAGAGGGCATGACAAAACAAGCAAAGAGGAACTAAATTATCTAAAAATGCTAAAAAAACATAAATACATCAGAATACTATCGGCTGACAAAACAAAATCTTAATCATGGACAAAAAAGAATTCAATCAAAAAATCAAAGAACTTCTAAAAGAACAAAAGTGTGAAGTAGTCCAAAAAGATCCCATAGAAAAAATGATTAAGCAGATGGATTTTTTCCAAAATCACGAAATACTACCTAGAGATATACAGCTAGAATACCAACCACCCACGCATCCTGCCATCCCATTGCTGTTTGTAAAAGCTAAAATACATAAAAAAGGAATTCCGCTTCGACCACTAGTAGCAAAAATACCACTCCCCAACAATCAAACTCGAAAAAGCTCTGTATACCTATATCTGCAGTTATATTTTGAACCATCCTAGTGCAGATGCATCATAATACAGATGTCACCAATTGGATACATGTATGATAAGCTGTGTATTCGTACTGTGGTCTGCATTCTCTAAACATTGGCTATTGTCTGCATTTCTTCAGTTAGTACTTAAACTTTTACTTAAACTTAATTTTTATATCCACAGATCAATCCTCCTATGGTTGGGAAGGGGATGAAGATACAGTTTTCCTACAAGTGTTATTATGGTTAGAGTTTCTGATTTTTGACAATTTTAAATTCTGAAGAATTCCTGAAAGATTTAATTATATATAAAATAATTGCCTTTTTCATTTTGCCTTTATGTTTGTCTATTATAATTTTGTCTATTATAATTAAAAGAGCATTCAAAAGAAGTGTTATGTTTGATGTTACTTTGTACGACACTTCATAGAGGTAGAACTTCTTTATCAGTGAGGTAAAATTTTCGACACATGGAAGTGGCTTTGCCTTCGCCATAATTATTGTCTTGTTCTCTTTTTAAACTTAGTTCAGCTTCTGTTTTGGTACCTATGTTTACTATGGTCTTATATTCTCCTCTTCCACTGGATTGCTGGAATCTTCAAAAATTCTTCTCATAATTGATTTTGCCAATTTTATCATTTTAGTTTTAGTTGTCATACGAAAGAAATCATTGTTTTGTTTCTTGTATTGTTTGTCCTGAAGTAATCAGGAATCTAAAAAACCTACATGCGAAACTAATAATTTATTTCTTTGTTTGAATATATATTCTTTGATTTCTAACAAAAGTTGATTACATAAAATAGAACCCTGTTTTTGTAAAGCATTAAATAAAAAAATTCCATCACTAGTCGCAAGTTTGCCTCTTTTTTCCTCAATGCTTCCATTGATAATTGAATTGATCACCGAATAACTTCTAACTCAGTTCCTTCACACTTAAGAACCTCTGTTTGGAAAGCTGAATTTCTGACTGAAGAATACTTAAATAATTTTACAAGTTTTCTGATAGCTCCTATGGTTGTACATACATTATGATCTTTAAAATCATACTTTATGTTGTATGATGAGCTTTCACTTTCGGTTCTAGAGGAATTATCATTGCAATCCTTCTTCTTTTTTTAACACAAAACTTTCATCACGGCAGTGTAAAACTCAGAGCTGTTGTAGCATAATTGTTGAAAACCACTGCCCAAATTTTTGTTATAACTGCAATTCCATCACCAGCAGTTGAAACTATGCCACTTTTGAAAGAAGAGTGGTAAGACTGTAATTTTTCTTTTCGTAAAGAAAAAGCTTTTTCTGATGGACAGCTTCCATGAATTCATATCAAACCAAGATTAAACAAACTATCATTAAGTACATGTAGACATTCATGTATCTTCAAGCCCTACAACTAACTGGTCCATTTATCAATTGAAATGCTTTTCATTTTCTTGTTTCAATTTAGTAAATTTTCTAATATAATCAAATTTAATTTTTTCGTAATATGTGTATATTAAAACCATGATAGATGATGGATTTTGTTTTTTGGCAACTTCAAATCTCTAAAAAAAATTCGCCAATAAAATCACTTTCCAATATCATTTTTATTAAAATTCCATCCCCAGATAGTAGTCTAACAACCAATATTTTTTTCTACCTGAGTGTTTAATAAACAAATGAATTAAGATTTGCAGTAGTTTAACAAATTTGGTGAATGCTATTTTTACATTGTAAAGCTAGGTGTAATCACCAAAAGTAGCAATCCCCTGCAAACTCTAATCATTGTTTTAGATTTTGAATTTGTTCCTTTTCCCCTCATCATCTTCAATCTTCAGGTTTCATGTTGTAAATATATTCAAGATGACAATGAAGTCCAGTTGTTGAAGATACTTTGCAGACCAGTGTAATTTAAAACATAGTTGACAATGAGCTTTCAGATTTTTTCATCCCTTTTTAAATGTTTCATGCAGTTGTTTGTAAGTGTTATTCATTCTTATTCCTTTTAAAATTAAATAAATATAAATATAAAAATGCAAATTTTTGGAAATAATTAACATTAATTGTCAATCTATTTTTCAATTATTACTTCTGCTTCTCATACAACATTACCATAGCAATGTATCTCACCATTCTGCATTTGCAACAAAATGATGTTATTGTGATTTGGCATTCTTGTGGGCACCAGAGGTTTCACAATAAATCAAACAACTTAAGTGTTTTCTGCTGACGTGAATAATTATGATTAGAGTTTGCAGGGGATTGCTACTTTTGGTGATTACACCTAGCTTTACAATGTAAAAAAAGCATTCACCAAATTTGTCAAACTACTGCATTTGGAACCTGGTGACTTTATATTAAAATCACCTGTGCTGAACATCAAAATAGAAAGGCAACAAGTACAACAGCCTTAAATAATTATCTTTTCAAACTATCAAAATCACCAACTGATATCTATAGTACCTGAGAAATCAAAGAAACAGAACATGCTCTTCTTAATTGCAAATAAATATTGAATGCACAAAATAGTTTGAAGTACTAAATCAAAAATGGCAAATGACTGAGTTCACTTCATAAACATTTTAAAACATAAAATACTCACATAAAATTAATTATATCAACTATTACTTATTTTCCTCTACTTAATTATATATCAACTATTACTTAATTCATAGTCATATACAAGAATTTACAAATTGTTATAATTTTGATTTCATAGAAAGTCTGACAAAGATATTAGCTGAGAGAGCTCTTTAGCACTCTCAGCCAATCAGAATTATCCACAGTCACCTTCAATCCCACCTGCTGTATATAAATACTCTTTCTTCTAAGTGTATCATTTTGCATTTGGATTAATTATAATTATCTTCATGTAAAAAGGTTATTCGTGTTTTTTATATATAGAAAATTCAAATGGATGTATGAATAAAATAATCTGTGTGGCTTTTGATGACCTAATGTTGCTCACCAGGGCAGGAATCTTTGGGCAACTTTCCAGCCTTCCCCTTTCTGATGATGCTTATATAGTCCAGAACTTGTTGTGTATTAAATTAATTTTCATCTTCCTACTACTAGAGCTGTAAATAACCCAAATCCTAGTGACATGAGAAATATCATTTCCATAGTACAGGGATTGTAAAAAAAAATTCTGAATAGAAATCTGAAAATTTTTCAACTGTTTCTAATCAAATAACACAAATAACATTTAAATCTATGATATATATATATTTACCTGTTGATTTCACTTGAAAAATTATGGTAAAGTTTAAAAATATATCTGAGTCTGCAGTGAACATATGCACATGTTCAGTCACCTTAAATTTATGCCTTTATTCTGCTGTACTGTATGTAGATTATCAATCGGTTGCAATCCCCAGTAATTTGGGTTATTTACAGCTCTAGTAGTGTTGTAATACTTTCTAAAGTTTCAACGTAAAGATATTGATTTTATTGCTACCAGATATTGCACCATCCAGGAACTACGCACATCAGCTTTCGTTCAATATTTTAGCAGACTTTTGATTTTAAAGACTTTTCTTTTACTCTAATGCTTCTAAAATTCATTTTTTATTGCTTCTCAAATGGATACTGCGATTATAAACAATAATTAATTGTAAATGATCAAAAATGAAACTGTTAGCAATGTATAAAGGTGGCAATCAGAACAACACTAGGATTACTTGAAGCATTATTTTTAAAAGGTACAACTTTATTTATCAATACTTTAAATTACATTTCAACCAAATAAACTAAGGTCAGGAAACAATTTTTTAACCAAAATTTCTGCCAGAATTTTAGAATTAAACTTTTCTGTAGCAGTTATGCAACTTTATAATAAATTAACTCATTCTCAAATTCAGTGCTTCATTTAAATTTCAAATGATTTGAAATATTGTATTGATTTTTTTTCTTTATAATTCTTTATTACTTTTCAGATATATTTTTCGATTTTTATTTAAATTATCTTTTTTTAAAGCAAAATCTTTTTTTATGACACCGCTTTTCTTCAGTTTAGTTTGCTGATCGTCAAAAGTCTAAGAAACCTCTCACCTCCTGGCGATGCACCCAAAGTAAGGGTGTGAAATGTGTTCATGGATCGCATGTTTTTAAGCACTCTATGCTATCAAAAGTATCATTAGCTATTACTGATGCTAATACAATCATGAATCAGCATACTGCATCACCTTCTGCACTTCTACTGCACCCTACATAACGCTAATTTTTTTCAATTTATTTGTGAATGGCAGTTTGAAAAAAGAGCAAGTCCAGATTATGGCTTTATTGCTGTGTTTATTTAAACACATTCCTCCACTAGCTGACAGAGAGCTCCAGCTGCTCATTTGTGTTTTCAATCAAAGTCTGTTGACAAAGGAATATTTTTTTTTAATTGAAGGATTTCAATGATTTGCAGCATGAAAATACAGCCATATATGTTTCATTTCATTTTAATCCATTTTGTGATTTAAAACTATATTGATGTTTCTAAATTATTTTTATCCTAAATTATAATTATTATATTTATTTATTAAAAAAAAGGGAGGGGGGGGAGAGAAAGTACTTCTTTACACAAAGGAGGGAGATAAACTAGAAGCTCTCTTGGGTTTGTCTTTTTCTCATACAACATGCAAACACAGGTCAGTAGTACTAGTTTAGTAGTCAAGTACACTATCCACTAGAACAGGTATAGGCTTAAATTCAGATATATTTTACTTAAATATTAGTTGGATATATCAGATATATTTTACAAAACAAAGAGAAAAATCGATATTTCTTTGATCAAATTATCAGCAAACTGTTAGAAGCATGATAGATTGTTAGAAACATCTGCTTTTAATTTGAAGCTTTTAGTATGTATGTTAGGCTATACAGATTGGTACTTTGTGAACACAATGTAAATATTTAGTTTTTTTTTTTTGCTGATGTCTCTTGAAATATAGCATTTAAAAGATAAATAAATGTTTGTCAAATATTCCAATGTTTGTCAAATATTATAGACTAAGCTGAACCATAAAAATTGCAAGTTCTTCATAAAACATTTCTTTGACACTGTTAGTGATTCAAAGGGGGGGGGGGAGCTTTATTAATTCCAAGCAATTACAATATTAGGGATGTAAATATTTTTTACTTTTCTACTTCTAAAATTATTTATATTGCTTCTCAAATATATAATGCAATAAGGAAGAATAATTATAAGAAACTTTATCAAAAATGATATCATTAATTATGCATAAATTGGTCAGGCAGGCTGTGATTCAGTTAATTTGAATGGTTGCAGTCTTGAGCAGTGTCACAATTTAATTATCTTGGGAGCTGATACTGGTGATGTGCGGCATGATATTAACAGAGGAATAGAGGAATAGGAATGGCTGCTGGGACTTTAAAAATCTATGGAGAGAGTGGAATAGGCATATGTATGACTAAAGAACAGGCATATGCACGACTAAAATTAGGTTGTATAATGGTTTGGTACTTTCTAGGGTTAGTTATGGTAGTGAAACTTGGATGCTTTGTAAACAAGATAATAGGAAACTTGATGCTTTTGATTCTAGATACTTAAGCAGTATCTTGAGCATCAGGTGATTCAACTTAGGCAGAGGAGTCGGCAACCTCCTTTAAGCAGCATATTGTGCTGAGAGAGACTCCATTGGTTTGGCCATGTTGCCCATGTGGATAATTATAGATTGGTGAATCGGGTTATGAACAGTGTGCCTAAAGGCCTCAGAAAGAGGGCAGACCTAGGATGTGGTGGGCAGACAATGTCAAACAGGACCTTGTTAGAATTGGTGTGAAGTGGCCAGATGCAGCAGATGTAGCTCAGTGAACTAAATTGCACAGTATGCTTGGACCTCCGTAGGCCCTGATTGCTTCAGGATGATGATTGATGATAGATAACATGGACAAACCAATGCAGTTTCTCTCTACACAATATGCTGTTCAAAGGAGGTTGCAGACTCCTCTACTTAACTTCATCATTATTTATAAAGCCAAACCCAAGATACTACACATCATTTTTATTATTCTGCACCATCTAGAATCAAAGGTGTCAAAGTCAAATCACCCCTTCCAACAATGGGCAAAATTTTATTTTAAAGAAATTATTAGTCCAAAAAATGAACAGAGTCAAAGGGTAAAGTGTTGCAGTCGCTCAGATACACAAAATCTGGTTCAAGAAGTTTGTGGCTGGTGACATGAGCTTGGAGAGGATGAAAGATTTGGGAAAGCCTCTGTGATTGATTCAGGTGCCCTGCTCATTACTGTTGAAGCAAATCCAACAACCAACACCTGCAAATTGTTGGCCAAACTGAAGGTTTCCAAATCCACCCATGCTGACCACCTGCACAAGCTCAAAAAAGGTCTATAGGCAATGGCACAAGATACTGCATGAATTGAGCCCAGCTCAGGCTTATCAGCAACGTATCTAGTTCTACAAAGAACTGTTCAAGAATCTATGTGACACTTGGTTCATCAAGCAGATCGTTATTGGGGATGAGAAGTTAATCTACCTGTGTAATCCTGTGTACCTTCAATCAGTGGTTGTACCCAGTGAACCAGCTTTACTTGTACTGAAAAAAATACCATTTTGAGGAAAAGGGTCATGCTGTGGTGCCTGTTGGAATTTTGAGGATGTGATCCACTTTGAGCTTTTCAGATGGCCAAGCTATCACCAGTGAACTGTATTTCAAGCAGTTGGATCGAATGCATGAAAAACTGAAGCCAAGACACTCTACTTTAATAACTAAAAGCAAGTGCTCCCAAAAGGACAATGCCAAGCCACATACTGCCATTTGGACAAAGGTAAAGCTTCACAAACTTGATGGAATTGAGCTCCTGCTATATCCAGAATATATCTCTGATCTCACCCTTTCTGATTATCATCTGTTTTAGGTGATGCTGCATTTTCTCTGTGGTACTTACTTCGCTGATTCAGTTGATGTTAAATACGGTGTCAAAAGTTCTTCACCTCTAAGCATAGTACCATATTGGGATTGAACACCTTGCAGAAAGATGAGTACAAACTCTTGAACATGATGGTGCTTACCTTTTTCGAATTTTTTGCCATTTTTCACAAATAAATGCTTTTTTATTGGTACATAATATAACGTTTTACCTTCATTAGTTAGTTCAGGATGAGATTCTAAATTTGTGTATTTTACTTTCTGAAAACACTTTAAAATTAACTTGGCCATCAAAGTGAAACCAGTTTCAGAAACTTGATACTTTAAGAGTTAATAATAATTAGACTAAGTCTTCTGAAAGTAAAATAAACTAAATGGTTGAATAGAAGAGGATCACAGGAGATATCCTATACATATGGGATTCATGAATTAATTTTTATCAGCTAACTATATATGAATCCTATCTGTACAGGATATCTCCTGTGTATCCCCTACTATTGAATTATTGATATAACATCAAGAAAATGAGTGACTAAATATTATTTACCATGATATGTGGCAACTTGATTGTCTGTTCTCAACATACTGGCTCCAAAAGTGAATCAAATAATATTCGGGAAAGTATATAAGTTGCATTAGCTGAAGAGACAGTGGCTGATAGTTTAGTGGTCAGAACACCCAGCATGTAACTGGGAGGCATGAGTTCGAGTTCCACTCATGGGGAAAATTCAATTTTTTCAACTAACTATTCATAAACAAAATTGTTTTAATTGATATCATTTGCTTTTAGGAATAAATATACGATAGTAAATTCTTACATTAAACGAGTCATGATCTGTAACAAGTTTATATTCTACAACCATTTTGACACAGCTGAATTAAATTGAAAAGTTAATCACTATCCAAGCTGTTCAGTATCATTTAAGTGATTCAAAATAGCATTTCATTGGTGAACACAAGATGATAGAGATGTTAGTTGCTTCTTGTATAGTAGGTGAAATAAGTCCTTTCCTGTTACACAGATCACACAATAATATTTTGACCACCATTACTTAACATGTTTTGACTTGTAAGTCGAAACATATCAAGTGATCTATTAAGTTTCTAAAAAGACATAATTACAGTTTTACTCTTAAAATTCGTATTAAACATGATTTTACTGTTAAAAATGAGTGCTATAGCAATATAATAGTTTACTTAGGCAGTTTTATACATTTTTTTTTATTTTCTTTTTCATTTTTTTTTATTTTGTGACACATAGGACAGAGAAGAATACTAGAAGCTATACCTAGCTTTTACAAGCCTTCTCATATAAGGATATGCTCTACTAACATTGAAGTCACTGCTAACGACAGTTTAACTCAGTTTGAATTTAACGACAGTTTAACTCAGTTTGAATTTAACGCAATTTAACTCAGTTTGAGCTAACACAAAGTTTGCCCTGCTGGAATAGTAGCTAGCACCCTAATCACTATGCCAATAAATACACAAATTATTGTCATATCGATGTTATTATAACCTTCCTTATTACTATTTTTGATCTAACATAAAATTTTTATCACCAAAATATAAGTAAATCATATCTTACTATAGTAATCTTGAAAGTAAACAAAATATTACTCTTGTTTATAGCTGTTGGTTGGCATAAGTTCTGTTTGTGTTCAACCTTTCATTACAGTCCTGGATTTCATGCTCACAGAAGAAACCATAGTTAACATCGATGTTGTTGAAGTTTGTTGTAGGCTGACACACTCGTTGATGTCATTCAGTCCTTATATCACGATTTTTCTGGTAGACACTAATATTCTCCTCTTTCATCACTACTGGTGACTGTAATTTTCTGTGAGCTTATGAAGCACATATGATGCAATTCCAGAAGTTGCAGAACTTTTTTTCATTGTACTTTCATATTAAAGCAATTTGCCCTAAAATACAACTATTGTAGGACTCACATAAAGACAAATAACAAACTCATTACTTCAAAGAGATGAGGTCATATGGAAAAGCCACAATGTTAAATGCGATGTGCATTTCTGCTGCGATGTTAAATGCGATGTGCCATTCTGCCAGTTGAAGCCCTGCCACTTGCAGGGCTTCAACTGGCAGAATGGCTAGCTAGAAAAGATGTCAGCTTAGTCTTGGCCCTCTAGCAGTGTTGCAAGCCCATGGGATCGCCTCAGTGGCTGATGTTGCTTCATGTTGAAAACAGGGCTTTGAGAAAATTAAACATTGTTGGTACCTCTGATATATTGATCATATAGTGCTGTTTTATGACCATAACACTGAAGAATTAGAAAAATTTATTTGTACATTTAATGAAATTTTAACTTCAATTAAATTCACGCATGAAGCCAAAACAGAAGGGTGATTAGCATATTTGGATATTTATATCAAGAAACAGATCCCTTATTGTAAAATTAAGGTGTATTGTAAGCTCACTTTTATCCCAAATTTAATCCTGCAGAATTCATCACACCCTCTTAATATACAAGGTCAGCAATACAGACACATTACTTAAGAGCATATAAATATTGCACTAGTAAAGAAGATTTGTATACAGAATTAGACTTCATATATAAAATAGGAAAGCAAACAGAATATAGAGATAAATTTATAGATAGTATACATAAGAAAACAAAATTTAATGCAACAACTAATTCACAAACAGTACCAGTTCAAGCTAATAAAACCCCTTCCCCTAAATATACTATAATAAAGAAGAAAGTTTGTGTGTCTGTCCACTTATGCACTGTCCCCAGAAGAGCTAGAGACCCCAAGCTTTATATGAATGTTCCCTTCACCCAGGGATAGAATATAGGCTATGTGCAAACTTGTTGGGGTCAACCAAAATTAGGATGGGCAAGTTTAAATTTCTCAAAATTCTCATAGACTTAACATTAATGCTTGACATTTATTCAAAATAACTGTTTCCACTAATAAATTTGAAAAAAGGAATACGACAAACTAAACTAATATCTGATTTCGCGTGATTAAACATTAACAGTTGAATTATTCAAAATAAATGTTGACATCATTAAATTTGAAGTAATCAATGTATCGAACTAATTTCTTTCTGATTTTGCATGATAAACTCATTGTCCAGTTTGTTAGGTCAAGAATGCGAGTGTCCATGGATATTAAAGTCGTTCTATTAAACATGAGCAGAACATGAGATTCTATGTTGAAATGAAAGCTTCAAAACCTAAATTCATATTGGAAGTTAAAATCATTTACTTCATTTGAAAAATATGCAAAAGCTAATAAAAATATATATAAATAATTAATAAATGTTTTAAATATTATGTTGAGTAATAAATAATTTTATTTAATAATAATTTTTTTGCACTTTTACATTTTTTATGCACCTCAGAACACAGTTAATTTTCTTTTGCTATAAAGTTACATATACCTGGCAAATTGTATCCGAGGAACTCGGGTGAGTATGAAAGGATTTGAAAAGTTTGATTATCTGAGTGAGGGAATTCCAGTTTTTGGTTTAGAAACTTTTGATGTGGGGAGGATAATGGGTACCTTGAACTATGTCCATTTATTTCCTCCCCTAAAAAAAGAGGGGGAGGTTGGGTTGTTTTACCTCTGAGTGGCACTTTTTTGCACACAATGGGCTAAATGACAAGGACCCGAGGGCTCAAAGAAGGTTGGGAGATGGGACCCATTGGAACAGCTATTGGGAGACAGAAGTAGTATTTCACCAAGGCTATCCAGTGTTCTTTAATGTGTAGAGGGTATTGGCTCTCCTGCACACGGAGCCATGGCTTAACATTCTATCTGACGGATGACGGCCTTTCCAAGCCCATCAGTGTCCCTTACTGACCGTGGGTAGGGCGGGAAGTTTTGTGAAGATAAATCTCAATGCTGACCCAGCCAAGACTCAAACCTGGGAACTACAGATTATGTATATGGTGTGCTACTGACTGAGCTACCCCTGGAGGGGGTGGAGATTGAGTCAAATCTTCCTTAATATATGCATAAATACATCAAAAAAATTATCTTCAATCTAAACAATTGTATATTCAGAATGTACTTGCCATCTTCATGACAGGCTTGTCATTGTTTCTTGAGGCTGAGAGCACCTGGGACAATGCTTTCATGAGACACGGCGAATTGTGCACTGTTCATAGAAAGTTCATAGCATCAATTAGAGGAAATCTTGATTGGTGGCCAGTAGCTCAATGGTCGAGCACCTGACGTTATCTGGAGGTTGTGGGTTCGTATCCCATCTGGCTCAAGACAATTTTCCCTCTAAAATTGATCAACATTAAATTCAGAGTGATATCTTCCTTGAAATCGTGTGAAATAAGGACTGAATGACATCAATGAGTGCTCCAGCCTACAATGAATTTCAACAAAATTGATGTTAACTATGGTTTCTTCTGTGACCTCGAAACCCTGGACTGTAATAAAAAGGTTGAGCACCAACAAAATTTGTGCCAACTAAGAGCTATAAACAAGAGTAATAACTTGTAAAAGGGTAATATTTTATTTACTTTCAAGATTACTATAGTAAGATATAATTTACTTACATTTTGGTGATAAAAATGTTATGTTAGATCAAAATAGTAATAAGGAAGGTTATAAGAACATTGATATGGCAATAATGTATCAAACTGCCTAAGCAAACTATTGTATTATTATAGTATTCAATTTTAGCAGTAAAATCATATTTAATACCAATATTAACTTTTTTAAATATATTTTTATTTCCATTGCTTAAAAATTGCCTACTTTTATAAAATTAGTCATAATTTTTTTTGAAAAATATTTTATTTTCATAAAATTCAGAATTAAATGCTGATTAATTTGACATATAACATGTTGCGATTCCTTATTAGTTGTCAAAAAAATTCTAAGGTTAATTTTTTTCTGTTTGATCAGAGTGAAAAAAACAGCTGGGCCTCTGAAAAAAAAAACAAAAAAAAAAACAGTTTTTCAGGTGAGACCCTGGAAGGGTTAATAAAATCTGTTTTGGATGGGCAGTGCGATCAGACTTTTCTAAATAAATTCGTCCAGGCTGGTAAACACTGTTTTATCTCATCTTTAGCAGCAAGTTTAATAATGTATATTATTATATATGCTCAGGTCCAGATCTGGAAAAAAAATTCAGGGGTGGGGGGCAAAGAATTCAATTGATCCAGAAAAATTAAAGGTTAAATAAAGAGACTGGATTTCCATTATAGTATAAAATTTTCCCCTCTATTTTGGAGATTTTAAAAAAAATGTCTTAAAAAATGCATGGAAAATTCATAAGTTTAATAATTTTTGCATGATCCTGACCAGCATTCTGAAAAGTGTGTATGTGTGGCATGGCCACCTTATCCCCACCCCCTAGAGCAGACTCTCTGTATGCTAAATATAGTTGATTTATAAATATACTGTTTCAGAAAATATCATTTAATGTTTTATTTTGTAGAATAAGTTTTTGGGAATTGGTACAATTTTTAATTTCTAATTTATATTGAATTAATAAACATCCTAATTTCATCTCCAAATTCGCTAATATAAGTTGGGTTACCTCTGAGTGGCACTTTTTAGCACACGATGGGCTAAATGGACAGGTAACAAGGACCCTGAGGGCTTAGAGAAGGTTGGGGGAGGGGACCCACTGGACAGCTTTCAGGAGATAAATAGTAGCCTCCCATCAAGGTCATCCAGTGTGTTTTTTAACATGCACAGGGTATAACTCTCCCGCTTATGATACCATGGCTTAATGTCCCATTCAATAGACAGTGGCCTTTCCAAGCTCATGTGTCCCTTACTGACCAAGGGTAGGTTGAGGAGTTATGTGGAGATAAATTTCAACACTAGCTCAGGTGGGACTCAAACCTGGGAACTGCAGATTATGAACCTAGTACACTACCAACTGAGCCACCCCTACCCCCTCCAAGACCTCCAGCTTACATGAAGCAGAGGCCAAAGCAGTGTGTAGCAGGGGCCCTCTAAAGTGCTACCCAGCCCAAAGGGTATCCTGCTAGTCATGATCTGAGGAGAACAAAAGAGGACCCTGAAGAAACTACCAGGATCCTCCTTTTCAGGAACATGGGTCTCTATCCACAGAAAATACACAGGTGAATATTTAGGATTCTATGAAGGTACCTGAACCAGCAGAACCTTCACAGTGTGGTCCCCTCGCTATGGGCAGAGTTTGTACTGAGGGGTGCAACATGATGTCAGCATACAAATTATGCATGGCAAAAAACATACGGAATTATGAATCATCTTAGTAGTACAAATGAAAGACAAACAACGTTGCTTCAATGTTTATTATTACTATCGAACTGAAATTCAAGATAAATATGAACAAATAAGAGTTTAAATGATATTTTATTAATACCAAAAGGAGTTTATCTGGAACAAATCCCCCTTTTCTTCGCCATACATTGCAGGTCTTAATTTGAATGGTTTCAATTTACACAGTAGATTTCATAGCTACCATGTAAAATAGAGGGATAAATGTATAAAGTACACTGTTTTATTTGACTGAGCACAGGTGACAAAAAAATCTGTCCCTTTCTCAAAGTGTCACTGAGAAACAAATTACAGAAAAAGAGTAATTTTCCAGTTTCAAGCAAGCATTTATTTTCTTATTATGTAGCAAGAAATTCCTTTCTATTCATATTATAATTATTTTGGTCCAATAGTGTTTCTCTCTTCTTTTGATCTTTATTAAACTTTTTTTTATAAAACCCAAAATTAATGCTGCTGAATTAGGTATATAACATGCCCTATTTCTTGTCATTATTTAATTGCCAAAAAGGTTTAATTTTTTTTTGTTTTTTTTTTTAACACAGTAAAAATATATGTTCTGTGTGTAATCCTGTTTTCCACACAGGTGTGGACAATTCAATTTTTCATTCAGGGTCATTGAAGAGTTAACTGAAATAGACAGAGTTTCCATTATTTTGGTCTACAAATGTATGTTGTTGAAGTAGATTTACCAACAAGCATTTATGTTTTTTAAATAACTTCTGATTTCAGTTCTAAAGAAAAGCTGCTTCATTTATATAACTTAATATATTCTAATAAAGACTAAAACTTTAAAAGGAAGGAATCTTATGAAATCTAGTTTTACCCCAAATATCAACCCAGCAGACTTTGATCCTGGCCACCATAAAGACCTTCTTCTTCGACGATACCATGGAGGTCTATATTTTGTTTCTTGACCACCATCATATGTTTCCAATTCTTCTGTTACCTAAAGAAACATAGTTGTCATCGATTAACTCTCACAAAAAATGAAATATACATTCAGTCTCCAACTAAGATAACAGATGCATTCTTCAAAAAAAAAAAAATTAGTGTCAGACACAAATTTATCACAAGAAATAATGTAAAGAGGGCAATTCATATTTAATTAATTGTACTAAATTATTAAATAATTCTTAAAATGGTGTAAACTTTGACAAAAGTTATTTTCTTGATATATTTGTTTTTTTTTTTACACTTTGGAATATTTTTTGCATTTTAAATAAATTTAATGTATGCATATTATTTGTTTTATTTTAGAGCTTTTTAGGATATTTACCACTTTTTGAAGATGCTATATAGCATCTTCGAAATTTTTGCTATATAGCATAAAATTTAGAATATCATGACAATAATTGACAAAAAAAGTTTTAAATAAAAAGAAAATGCCAGAAAATATGCCTTTCAATAAGGGTCATATATTTTTCCCTGAAAAAATGATCACTGTAGGTATCATAAAAATATTTTTGATCCTTATTTGTGGTTGTCCATTGAAGAACCACATCTATTGGAGACTTTTTTTTTATACTGAGCCATTACTGAGATTTCATGAGTTTTTTGATAATACGCTATACCATTTTATACTGTCTTAATTCCTTAATTCCCTCCCCCCCCCCTCACCCAGCAGTCTTACATAAATCAATGTTTAGAAATACATATATGTTTTATTAAGAACTTTTCTTGCATTCACATGGCCAAAAAAGTCCACTGACCATAAATCTTGAAATAGATCAAAACTCCTCTTAGTGAGTTCGTTTTCTAACTTGGGGACAGTAGGAGATGGGGGCAAGTCTCTCACTTTAGAAATTGAAGGATGGCTAAAAACTAAAATGAAAAGTAATGATTTATTTTCATCTTCTTTGTTATTCTCTTGCATATGGTTTTAAATTACTAGAATTTAAAAGAAATGTTCCCATATTTCTCACTTCCCTTGCCATTTATTTTATCCTCTCCTCCCCTAAAACGTTTCTTAATGTATGCCTGTTCTGATTTTTACCCTCTGATGTGCCAAGACAGGGAATAACCCCAAAGCACTAGTTTTTTTATTTTTTACAGAGTCTGTTCTCATTCATCGAGTGTTTTATTTAAATATTGTGATTCAATTCTTTCTGGATAAAACATCATCCCGAATTTGGAAAAAAAATCTGAAGATAGTTATTTCCATATTACAATCTCAGTAAGAGGAATTAAATGTAAAAATTTTAAAATTTCTTGGAAAAATTGTATGCTGCACTCTAGATAAAGTAAGTATAATTAGTTGTATTTTAGCCTGTTTTAGAATTTTGAATTGCATAAAAAAATCTGAGGACACACACATAAATTCAAAATTAGCAAAACAGGTTTGAATTCACATTATTTCTTCATGTAACCTTCCATCGTTCTATTTCATCTGATATGTTCACTTCACATGGTTTACTCAGCATTAAAACAGAATGCAAAATCAGAATTTCTTGGATGCCTTAAATTGCTCAAATCTGAAACAAGCTAAAACATAAAACTACATTTGCAACAAATACAACAAAGCAAAGAAAAATTAAGTTTTCTTTTATTAATTTAACCGATTTTACTTACCACCAGAGTATTTCATGTATTTTTTTTAATTTTTCTATTTGAAAACTAGACAGATTGCCTAGGTTCCTTCAATCACTAATGAAGAGTGCTAGACATTGGACCATCAGGATGAAGATAATTATTTGCTCCAAATATGAGGATGAGCAAATGGAAAGTGCAGTGAAGCTCAACATCTCTATAGGATAGCTTTTTGGCACTGACAATGTCCAGTCAGGGGCACTTTTTCAGCCAACTTATTGCCATCTTTGAGAGACATGAGCCTTTTCATCTGTTACTGTAGATTGGGGATGAGTCAAATGTGTCTGAATATCTGCTTTAAAGAAATAGGTGTTGAACATGATCGCACAGGATCTTGGTACTAGCACAAGAAGAGAAGCAGAAGACATAGGTATTTAACATTAATTGTGTGGAGATTTTGTCATCAAGAACAACTGTACCCATATCATGTGCAAGTGAGCACAGGCCCTCTCACAGCAGTTTTTAATAGAGAAGTTGTATTTCCACAATGGCTTTTGCAGCAGTGTGTTGTACCTGGTTTTCTCCATTGCCTGCTTTTCACTGACAAAGTATCATTGATAACTACCTGATTCATAGTCATCAATGATTTTGAAAACATTGAATTCGAGAACATCTCAATCATTTGTATCCTGTGCTGTGGATTCTTAGAGGTGGCCTGCATGCGCATCCAATGTAAAACCATGTAATTACATGGCCTGCATGCGCACCCAATTTGAATCCATTGGATTTCTTCTTATGGGAACATGTTTCCCACTCTCCAAATCGAAACTATAAAAAGAGTCTTCTTAGCTAGAGGAAGGCCAGTGCTCATTATTGTGAAGACTGCCTGCAGTGTAAACTATATCATGGCAGAGCAGGTATGTGACCTAGTTAATTGCTGGGACACTTGAGTAAGTGGCTACATAGTGGATAACATCACCATGCATCCAGTTAGTATTTATACCTTTATATTTAAACCTTTTTAATTTCTATAGATTTATTTTATTTCCATAAATTATCATTCTTTTGGTCAGCAGATCTATTAATAGATTATTATCCATCTTTCAGATGCTCCATCAGATGGTTGACTTACAAGTTGTTGTGGATATTTTATTTAACATCACATTAGATTATATGTTAATTTTTCTTTTATTATTTCTTTGTTTTCCAGTAAAAAAAACTTTAATCTTGTATCATTTCCTGAAGTCCTCCTGCAGAAGGGAAATTTCACAAGGGTTTTTACCCCCACTGCAATAAGAGTGTTATACTACCATCCTATCCCCACACTCCAATATCTTGGCTGTGCAACTCTGATGATATCAATATTTTTTCCTCTTTGGTGCACCAACTTTTTTGACAGTTAGCCTAGATCCCCAAAATTCATAATGTTTAGTAAAAGAAAAGCAGCCAAGAAAGTGTTCCACCATTTCATAAACAGGACAGAAAATCCCATTAATGTGAGCGATCAAAGTTACCACTGGCCCATTTTTAAAACATAACACACTGAAAATTATCATTAAAAGAAATAAAAACCATGTTTCTGGTAAATATTATATTTTAAAAAACAACTAAAAACCCTCAAGCAGTTTGCTTGCCATAGTGGTCTGACAGGAGCCTGTCAGTTTATATGCCCTAGTAGCAGGTCTGTGACGATGCAGGACCTCAGCAGAAAGACAACACAAACATTCATGCCTTACCTGGGACTCAAACCCAGGCTTCTCTGATCAGTAGCCAAGCATGCTAACCACTCGACCACAGGATGACTATATTATATCATTCAGGAAGAAATTTCTTTTCAATTAATACAGTGGACCCCCGATATAACGCGCTTGTCGGGCGGGGAACAACACCCGCGTTATAAAGTGAACAGCGTTATACCGAGTGGCGCGGTGGTGACACAAAATATTTCACACTGTAAGCTTTTCTTTTACTCATCATACATACAATAATTAAACACTATTCAAAATACATGCAGGAACTCAATACATACAAAATTACTTAATACGCAGTAACAATAAAATGCGATACTCACTAACGCCGCACGAACCTGTATAAACATGTTTGAACTTATCACGAACATCGCCCGCGCTATAACCGAGTGCACGGTACAGTGAGCAGCGCTATAACAAAGGCCCACTGTACATAATTTACTTGTTTTTACTGATCAGGTTTTCTAAAATTAAGCTTTAATTGCATAGTTGATCCATTTTTTTACTGTATCACATTAAAGTTTTATTATACTAATAAGGTTAAACACAGCTAAAATTTTATAATAATTTTATATCACGATAATGCTGTGGTACAAAAGTTAAAAACATTCTTCCAGGGAGTAGTTTTCAAGCCTTGGGAAGTGCTGTACATTACCATTAATAATTATGGAATATACTTAAATAACACCTTAAAATTACCACAATTTTACATATGACTCAAAGTTAACTTTTTCAATCAGAGACCAACTAGAGTTACATATAAAATGAACATATTTACCAATTTTGCTGGTACAATTGCATTTTCAGCGACGATGTCATGCTACAGATGGTGATTATAAATGCTACCAGTCCTAAAAATAGACGTTCTTGTAGTTTTACAATGTATGCATAGAGGTTATGAACTGACGAATTTCTTTAGTGTCCACATCCAGGTCTGAAGCTTCATTCAACATTGATGCTTGAAATGTGGTTTATGATGCCAGTTGTTCGTAGTTTTATCAGTTCAATCTCTTCAGTACAAGATGTTATTTACTGCGACGCATTTTGCCACGTAATTGCACATTGCAAACATCAAGGAAATGGTATCTTCCGTAAGGTAATAAATGAACAGTTCACATACGGTGAGGAGCACTTTTTTCCCTGCTTGAAAATGATTTTAGTAACTCAACTACTGGAAGTCAGCTAATGTCTTAATGTAGGTCAAAAGCCATTGCTTTCTCAACGCTAAGAACTTTAAAACATCTGAAAACAAGAACCTTCCTGGTTCATACGCTACGCGTTTCACTACGAACTCATAACACATGGCATCCTCAGGCAAGAGAGATGGTAACAGGTGAGTGTTTAAGTAGCCGCCTTCAGTCTGGCCCAGCCCACTGCATGCTCAGTGTTGTGTGCGCAATTCATGATGAAGGCTGCAGCAGGAGATGCCACACTGATGGGAGGGGGGGGAATCTCGGTATTGCAGATCTCGTCACGATGTTTATGAATATGTAAAGTCTCGGCATATTGTAATTGAAATTTTGTTTTTGGGGCTATTCCGGGTTTAAAATTAATTTTGTCAATTTTAATATTGTTTCCAACTATTGTTTTTGATAATGCTGTTGTAAGGTTCTTTTTACTTATATCTGTGAAATGTTCATGCATCCGTGTCTCATATTGTCTATATGTTTTTCCTATGTATTTATTTTGGTCCCTCAGTAAGTTATCAGGATCAGGGATTTTGACTTCATATACTCCCCCCGTGGGGGGTTTCGGATCTCTATCATTTTAAACAAAATTTTTAATAGAGTGGGTAATGGTACTGGGTAATATAATATTATGTTTACTTAAAGGGTTTTCAAGTAATTTAGTTATAGTTTTCATATAAGGAAAACTAATAACATATTGATTTTTATTTTGTATTTGCTACGAATTTGGCTGGGTATCCCTATTTACTGTGTATTTCGCAGCTTTTTCCCATTTTGGCAGTAAATCACCTGGGTACCCCACCTCTTCCACAGTTTTCTGAATGTACTGTAGTTCTTCTTGTAGTGTTTTTCGTTGAGAGCAATATCTGTAAGCTCTAACATAATGGGGGGATAATACTTGCTTTTTTATATTTCATCAGATGTGAAGAATCCATTGGTATATAATTAGGGACATAAGTTGGTTTTCGGTATACGGTAGTCTCACAGAATTGTGATTTGCGGGTTATTTTAATATCTAAATAAGGTAATTGACAATTTTTCTCTGATTCTGTGGTAAACTTAATTGTAGGCATTATATTATTAAATGTATTAATAAAATCAGTTAATTTTTCAACAGGGCGAGACCAGAAAATTAAAATGTCATCTACATACCGGATGTATAGGTCAGGTTTAACTTACATGTGGAAAGGGCTGTTTCCTCGACATGCCTCATGACCACATCGGACATGAGTCCAGAGGGGAATCCATCGGGACGCCCTCGGTCTGGAGCCATGTTTGACCACCGATGTCAAAGAAATTAGATTTTATGGCAAGATCCAATGCTTCATGCATAGCGAAGTATTGTGCGTATGAAGGTTTTGCTACTCGTAGCCATTCAGCCTTTACTCACATTGCTGCATCCAATACTGGGGTATTAGGATACAGCGATATGACATCTAGCGAGTGCATTGTTACATATGGTGCGATGGGTGTGTTCTGGATTCTATGAAAGGCTTCGTGACATGATGTTACGATATTTTTTGTTGGTGCGAAATACTTTTTGAAAAAGTTAAATATAGCTGTTTCTAGGTTATACGTTGGTGTTTTTCTTTTATTAACTAAGGGTGGAAATGGTTTTTGTATTTTATGCATTTTAATTTTTAAAATTAATTTTTGCAATAAGGATTGGAGTTAGATTATAATTGATCCTGATATTAATAGTTCTTTTGAGAACTTTATCAGAGAATTAAATATGATGACAGATGAAGTTACTTCTATTGGAACAAATATAAAAGCAAGTAAGAAATTAAAACCATGGATTTCAGATGCAATTTTTGTTTCTATGAATGAAAAAAATAGGATGTTTAACTTGCAAAGGAAGAGTAATATCAATGGACCAAATTTAGTTCAAAATTACAAGAAATATTGTAATACCTTAACTAAAGTTATCAGGGAAACAAATTCAAATTATTACACTAATAAAATATTATTATATCAAAGTAACTTTAGAAATATGGATTGCCATTAATGAGTTAAACAAAAGAACTAAAAAAAGAATACAACTGTTCTAAATTAATTGTTGATAATGATCAAAAATATAGTGAAATAGAAAATCCAGTAGCTAATGCTTTAAATGATTATTTCACTGGTATAATATATAAATTAACCCAAACTATTCCAAAATCAAATGCTATTGAGATATTTCCAGTTAAAGAAATATACAATTCATACAATTTAATATACCAGATATTAGTTGTATTTACAAAAATTTAACTCTCGAGGAGAGCTTAAATGACTCATATAAAGGAGTAGAGCATCAATTGCCACATAGTGAAATCTGCTTATCATTTCTACAATTATTCCATATCTTGTACATGTGCTTTTTCCTTGTAAAGGCTATCAAGAGTAAAAAAGAAGAATAACCAGTCCGTTGAGCTTGTATACCTTGCTGGCACAGTCGAGAGCTGATTCTGAGGGGTTGTATGTCCCTTGTTTCATTATTCCAGTGTACTCGATGTTGTTGTGTACTCTACTCCTCTACATGAGCCATTTAAGCTCTCAAGAGTTTTAATTTTTGTAAATACAGCTAATATTGTGTATATTAAATTGCATAATTTATAGCTGTGAAACTAATTAATTTATACAATTCATTCTTTATTGAAGAAATATATGACAAGGAAGTACAAGCAGTTATAAAGAACTGCTTGTATTTATTTTTAATGCTTCTATTTCCTGCTTGTATTCCCTTTTAATGATCCAAGTCAGTGGTTCTCAACCTTTTATACTTCATGTACCCCCAGGAAATGTGTATGTAACTGGCGCAACCCTTATATAGATAGATAAAACTAAAGTTATAGTATAATAATGTCAGCTTAGAAACTTTGTTACTAGATCCAGCAACCTTTGAGCTCTCACGGTGTATCCAAAAAAAATTTACTGTGTACCCCACGTTGAGAACCCCTAAGTTATCAAATTCTAGAAAGTCTTGTGGAACTGATATTTCTTTCTACACATTTTTTTTAAAGAAATAAATCAAGAACTCAAAGGTAATTTGAGGTTCCCTATTTAATAAATCTCTGTTATCAAGTTCTTTTCCTGCTTGTCTTAAGGTTGCTACTATTGTACCAATTTTTAAAGGGGGTGATGAAAGAAAATTTGAAAATTATCAACCTATTTTGTCGATTTTGACCAAAATATCTGAAAAAATAGTCAAAAACAGATTATTAATTTTTTTTAGATAAATGCATTTTATTTTCAGACAACCAATAGGGTTAAAAACATCTGGAGGGAAAAAATTATCACTGACGTGGCAGGAATTGACTTGCAACTCTCTAGATAAATACCAAGTGCTCTACCTGTTAAACGACGCATCAGCTGCCTAAAATCTTCCAGTGAGATGTGGCAGACTTTGCGTCTTGCTTGCATATGAACTAATATGGATTTTGGAAAAATAGGGGTACTGAAGATGCAAGTTTGAAAGTGACCTCCATTATTTATTGTGGTATTAACCATAATTTTAGAGTTGCTGTTTTGTTTCTAGATGTAAAAAGAGCATTTGATTCTGTTTCTCACAGTGTGTTGCTCAAAAAATTAGAAAAGGTTCAGATGAGAGGCCGTATGTTTATTTTGACTAACTAGTTATTTAACTGAAAGACAGCAAATTGTAAAAATAAAAAATTGTTTTAGTGCCTCTGCTGATGTTATTTTTGGGGTCCCACAGGGTTGTCCATGGACTAATATTATTTTAAATATTTTTAATAACCTATGTGATTTACTTTTGAATGGAATTAACATTGTATTTGCAGATGATATTACACTGGTTTACCTTGGCAACATTGATGATATTGTTATAAAGATAAATGAGGATTTAAAAGAAATAACTGTTTTATGAAAAACAGACTAATTTTAAATACCAACAAATCAAAATATATAAATTTTAGACTAAAAAATAAGTCTACTGATGAAATACACAATAAGTTAATTTATCTTGATATAAGCTGTCAAAATTGGTCATGTTCTTGTCCAGTTATACAGGGTGTTGATGGCTTTAGATATCTGGGAATATTTAAAGATAGTAACCTCACATGGAAATTGCATGCAAAAAAACAATTGAATATCGTGATTTCAAGAATATATTTTATTAGAAGTTTTTTAAATTTGTCCATGTTAAAAATAATTTTCAATTCATGGATAAAATCTTATTTGGAATATGGTATTATATCATGGGTGGCCTTTATGAATCGAATTCAAAATTATGTGTTGAGGTTCATGCTCAAAAAACAAAAGTTTGATAGCATCCAATATTACAAATTTTACAAGCTCGAAAATTATATATTTACCATTTATTAACATATATTGTCAAAAATTGAGATGATTCAAATGTAAAAAGTTTTCAACAAAAATACCAGACTTTCAACAGTGGTATATTAAAATGCAGTTACTCCCAGAAAAACAGCTTTTTGTAAGCATTGTGTATACCTGGCTCCCAAAATGTTCAACAGTTTACCTAATAACATAAAGAATGAAATAATTTTCTATCTTTCAAAAAAAAATAATTATGAAATGGATGCAAGCAAAATGTAGAAAATTTGTTATAGTGATTATGCCTTGCAGGATAGTGTTTAAACATACATTTGAGTCATAATGTTAACAGTTTATTATATGTTAGTGATAAGTTGACACTGTTGCTTCACAATATTTTACGTTTTCTTAATCTAATATCTCCACAAATGAGCTTTGGCTCATGTGGAGTTTTGTATTTTACACTTTCAAAATTGTTCATTTACTTTGGAAAAGAAAAACATTTATTGCATTGTGTTATTATAAGTTTTAAATTATATGTTTGAAATGTAACAAAATTGTGAAATACATTTGAATTGAACTGAAAATTGAATTGAATGTCTAATGTAATTGTTGTCACATGTCTCAAGAGCTCATTGTTGATGTACTAAGTTCTAGATATGGTTATAAGTTAAGATTTATGATATTATATTATTATTATATTTATCTACTTACTGTGAAATTGCCCTAGAGTTATTATTATATACTTTATACATAAAGATAGTGATTAGTAACTTCATATAAAACTGGAAATAACTTTAAAACATCATTTTATAGGTATTTATTATAAAAATGACAATCACTATAATGAACTCCTAATTTTATGGAAATACTGGGATAAGATTGGTCTTTGGCAGATACCTAGAATCACTCGAATTAACTTTTCATTGGTGAATATTTTTGATAGCTATTCACCCTCCAAAGTTTTTTGGCTTAAAACAAAAATGAAAAATTAGAGTTCTAAATCATTTCAAAACAATTTAATGCTTCAAAACAATCTAAACTAATTAGCTCAACAATTCATCATGACAAACATCAATAATTTTTCATCATGTAATAAATCTGAAAGTATGTGACATTTTTTGAAAACGTACATAAACATGAGTGCTAGTGAAAGGTAAGGAAAAAACATGCATAAGAAATTAATCAAATGACTATATGAAAAAAAAAATAAGCAGCCAGTAAAAACTTCATATGAAACCTTCATTTAATATATTTAACAAGGGATATACATCATTAAATAGAGCTAAAATAACTCACATCTGACTGTGTTATGTCATTTCCAGACTTCAGTTGCAATATACCTTGATCAACTCCTAAGATGCCAATGAAACTATTTGGTTTTGTAATTAGCCTCATATTGACTTGATTTCCAGGCTGTATTTCTTTCACATTAGTATCTACAGTAACCTAAATGCAAAATATACAAGAAAAAAAAAATCACCAATTCAAATATGTGGTTTTATAGGGTTTTTTTTTAAACCACTATCTAAGCTTTTTTTTTTCCAAAATAAAGAAAAATAAAAACAGGAAATTAATAACTATATGATCCAAGAGATCATTTGCTATTAATGTTCCTTAAATAATATTTACTTTAAATTAACTGTTTAAAGGTGAAAAAAGAGAAAGTTAAGTAAAAGATATGTTAAAAATAAGAGGAAATTTCATCTTATTGTTTTATAAGAGCTATACACTGATTTCATTACTTTTTAAATCTTAATAGGAATATATCTTGCACTGTATTTTTACGTAAAAATGCTACCATTGTTATAAAAGAGCCATACAACTTTATGCTGTTTGCCATTATGCAGAGAAAACAAATGAAACATTATCTGAGTTTACATAATGTTTTCTTAATGTGTGAATATTTATGCAGTATTTCTCTTACTACTCCTTTAGGACACCTAAATTTCAGTGACAGTTTAATTTCTCATGTATCTCAAACTATATCAAGTTTTAGCACACTTAATATGGCAAAAATAAGTCAAAATATCATTAAAACTTATGGTGCCAAAACTTCCAAAATGCAGTTCACCAAACCTGCATATACGATTGAAAAATATTAAACTGGGCAATTATTATGACAAATTTAAATTTAAAAAAGTATAAAATTTTGAACTAAATTTACATTTATGGCCGAGTGGTTAGCATGCTTGGATGCAGATCTAAGGGACCTGGGTTCAAATCCTGGGTAAGGCATGGATGTTCATGTTGTTTTCTGCTGAGGTCCTGCCATCCTCTCAGATCTTCTATTGTGGCATATAAACTGACAAGCTTCTGTCAGACCTCTGTGGCAAGCAGCTGCGTGAGGGGGGTATTTATTTATTTATTACTTATATATTATAAGCAGACTTTAAATCATTATGAGTAAACACAGTGAGTAATAATAATAAAAAGATTTATTTCACAATATCACTGTTTAGGAGAGTTATGTCTCCTGTTTTGCAGCTTGAGATGCAAAAAACGAATCTGTCGTAATAGTTCGCAGGGCCACTGTGAGGCTTTCGGCCACCAATGTGCAAGATAAAAAAAAGTGTTGCCCTTTTATAGTGATCACAAGTATATTTCAAAGAGCACAGAGAAATTTTTAAAGATATATGAATTATGTTTAAATCCTGATTAACTGTAATAACTATTTATTATAAAAATTATTAATTTATTAATTTTTTAAAATGCTAATTTGAGAATTAAATTATTTTTCACTGTTGTTTAAACATATCAAGGCTCCTACAACAGGAAAATACTGGTATATTGTTGATAAAACTTACCTTTATTTAAGAGATCATATATTTATTCACAGAATCATAAACAAAGAAATCACAATAAATGGAAATTAAAAGTAATAAAATTTATACAATAAAAATTGTAAATTAGTGGGAATCAGAATAAATAACAGTTTAATAAAAGTACTCAATAATAAAAATATTTTGTATTCATTACGATTTCCCCATATCTTCAATGATATCTAACTAGACAAATCATGTTATGCTACTTAAGAGCGTAAATAACACCTTATCTTCGGAAGTCTCAAGATGATTGGCGAATGATCTTTACCAGTTAAGAGAAATTTTTGGTTATGGGGTTATTTGAAAAGCCAAGTTTACTAAGGCAATGTTGAATCGTTTGCTGAACTGAAGGCAAGAATAACACAGCTTGTAGCAGCCATTGCCGAGACATGTTTCAAGCAACTGTGGACCATGCCGTATTATGTTTCCAGCGCATTTTGCATATGAATGGTTCACATATCGAGATTTTTGTTTTGTAAAATAAAGGTTATGTTTGTTCAACTTGGTATTGTTTTGCGCACCCACGCCACCTGGTGGCACTAACACTAATTTTTCTTATTCATAAATTCTCTACCCCATATTTATTAAAGTATCTACCACTTTTCGCTGTGATCCATTAAATAGATCCTTCTCTACATCACTCTGAGTACTGTCAGTTTAATTATAACCACCCTGTATATTGCATCAAGTCGGAAAAAAAGTAAAGTAGTGAAGGAGGAGGAACAGATGCTGGATTTCCATTGCAGTATAGCATTCCCTCCCCCCTCCCCTCATTTTAAGTTCTTAAAAATTCTTGAAAAATGCATGAAACATGCACAAGTTTAATCATTTTTACCTTCCAAAGCCCTTACCAACATTCTTAAGGGGATGGGGCCATGATCTTTGACACACACCCCTTCCCATCTTCTTCTAAATCCAGACATGGTTGTGATATTTCATGTAGCTAAATGGTTTACAAAAAAATCTAAAAATTGAATATGCGAAAATGTTGGGCAGGGAAATGATTAATAAAAACACATTTTTCAAACCCAATTTCACCAAGGGGCTTTTTTTTAATAGCTAACTCAAGAAAGTATATTTTCAGATACCAATTGCATTATGTATAAAAGATTAACATATTTAAATAACTACACTCTACTGGACTTTATGTGAGGAAAATTTTGCTTGTGTTTTTAGACTGCTTCGGATTTAATTTAAAACATTGAGACTCACTATCCTGCTTTCTGTTTTATTACATACCAAGTAAAGTAACGAAAAGCTAAATTCATTACTTTTGAGATTTTTAAAGTTGAAAAATAAATAAAAATAAACACCCCCTCAAGCAGCTGCCTGCCATAGAGGTCTGATAAGAGTTGTCAATTTATATGCCATAGTAGGTCTGTGAGGATGGCAGGTCCACAGAAGAAAAACAACACGAATATCCATGCATTACCCAGGGCTCGAATCCAGGTCCCTAAGCCCTTTTAATAAAGTTTGGAGTGGAAAAGTGCATTTTTAGTTTTTTTTCTCTTGTTTACAGAAGAAAAAAATCATAACTGTTTAATTATAAAGCAGAACAGAAGCAAGCTGATAATTACACTAAGTAAAATGGATGAAAGAGAAATTTTCAGATTTTTAAATTGAACTATTTTATAATAAAACTGGGAACAGGTCAGAAAATGCACTTTTATTTGGATTTAAATTTTCTGATTCTAAAACTAAACAAAACAGAGAAGTAGAACAATGCACTTATGCACAAAAAATAAATTTCAAAAATAAATATAATAAAAAAAGGGGAACTTTAATTTGCTATTTACCTTTATGCAGAATTTAGTTCTTTCTCAGAGATTCTGTTACTACTTGTCTACAGATCGGTTAGGTTAAGTTTGACTGTTGTAATTGAAATAAGAACATTGCCAATATATGAATGAATCTCTGGAAGTATCTGAAGAAATCAGATTACTGCCGTATTTGAAATAATACTGCCGATATATGAATGAATCTCTGGAGGTATCTGAAGAAATCAGATTACTTTGTGATCACAAGAAAGATTGAACATACTTCTTAGTAACCTAATGTATGCATTCCTCAAGCATTCAATCCCCTTCCCAAAAACAGAAAACACACTCATATTGACACGAGAGAGACAAAGCTGCTGACATTCACAGGTCAGCCAGCCTACTCAGGTGATTTAGCCTGCTCGGGATGGGGTCAGCTTAAGTTCAGGAAATGACTGTGTTGTTCTTAACTACTGATGTGAATTCACTTAATCATTAAATCAGTTGTAGGTAAAATGATTAATTTTTTTTTTCTACAGTTAGCAAAAAAAAAAAGTAATTTTTCCTAATATTTTGCATTAAAGTTTTGAAATTTACCTGGTGTTTTCTAGCCACCCCTAAAATTGGCTGCCGGTGTACCATGCACACCTCGCCACCTGCTTGTAGTGGCTGATAGTTCGTTTTACATATCATGCAGCTAAAAGCTTAGTAGTTATATTTACCACTATGGGAGAGGTGTCCTTGGCTAGTACATTCGTCATAGATGCTAGTGAGGCTGATGCTTCGTTGCTGCATCTCAAACTGATATAGTGCTATTGTGAAATATATATCGTTTAATTAAAAAATTGACATTTTAGAGCTCCTAAATGCTGCCAATCTTTTCAATTTATTCCTCAGCTTGATATGTCAGAAAGTAAGAAACTTTTGTTATCCTCCAAAATGTCATTAGCACAGTCCACATGATGCTGTTGCTGTGAGACATGTTTCAATTTTGGTTACATCTGTGCTAGCTTGCAAAGGTTAATTAACTTTTCTATGTTATATTCACCCATGAATATTTTCAGTCAAACTAAGTCCAAAGCAGAGTAAATATTCTTTTTACAGAGAATTTCAACTATTTTCACAAAAGTGCAGTCATGTTTTTTCTTCATATTAGTAAATTTTGTGATTTAAATTGTTGCAATGTTGCTAAATTGTTTTTACCATTTATAGCATATATTTTGCAAAATGAATATGAAGGGAAAAAATAATTTTTTTAACACATGATGAGCTAATTGTTTGTTTAGGGTTTTATGGTGCATAAGCAACAATGGCTATAATGCACCAAAAGATAAAAAGTTAAAAGCTATACAACCTGTAGCCATAGTTAAAAGTAAACATCAGACACATAATAACAAATAAAGGTATAAAAGGCAAAAGCAAAAAATATAAGCCATAAATATACAATGAAACAAATGTGGTTCTATATGTAAAAAGACAGAAATATCAACTCAGGTGTAAAATATCAAGGTCATGAATATAAACAATAATGGGGTAAAACAATATTCTCTTAAAATATCTGGAAAAGTGTAAAAAATAAAAAAAAACATTGTAAAAATGACTGATCAACTAAAAGGTGTCTGAGTAGTGTCTGAGTGTAAAGGGCTCAGAAGCAAAAATAGCAAAAATGAATACAACATTCATTAAAATATGTTTGATGGTTAAAATGGTGTCACAAAACTTGCACTTAGATTCATTATCCATCCATAGAAGAGCTTGTGTAATAAAGGAATGATCTAAGCAAAACCAAGCTAGTACAACTTCCTACTTGCAATTCCTGTGAAAAGATGACTGTCATGGTAGGATTAATTTCAAAGAGCTTGTTAATAAGCTGTTCAGACTAAGATCTTTTCCACTGTGCCTACAGCTCAATGGAGAAACACTGCTGGAAGTCCAAGTATGGAACTTGACAGTGGGAAGCCAGATAGGAACATGACTAATAGGAGTGGTATCTGCCAAATCAATGTTCCTAATGCCAACATGATCAGGCTCCCAACAGAAGAGGATGGTGGAAGTGGCTGCCAGATGAATGAAGTTGCTGGCAGATCTTGGAAATAATAAGATGAGACTGAAACCTCACTGAAATCCAAGCCTGCAGTAAACTGATTTAGTGTCAGGCAAACAATGATAATGTTCAGCTGCTATGTGGTCCAAGACAACACATAATGTGCAATTCTGCAGTGAAGTGGAACATTTGGGTTGTTTTAACCTCTGAGTGGCATTTTTTGCACACAATGGGCTAAATGGGTCACAAGAACTTCGAGGGCTCAGAGAAGGTTTGGGAGAATGGACCCACTGGAACAGCTGTTGGGAGATAGATGGTGGCCTCCCATCAAGGCCATACAGCTTGTTATTTAATATGCACAGGATATGGCTCTCCTGCACATGGGGGGGGGGGGGCTCAGTTGATAGCATCTCAGGCTGGTAATCCATAGTTCCCAGGTTTGAGTCCCAGCTGGGTCAGTGTTGATATTCATCTCTGCAAACCTTCCTACCTTGCCCAAGGTCAGTAGGGGACACTAATGGGCTTGGAAAGGCTGCTGTCCGTTGGATTGGATGTTAAGCCATGGTCCCATGTATGGGAGAGCCATACCCTGCTCACATTAAAGAACATACTGTATGGCCTTGATGGGAGGCTACCATCTGTCTCCCAATAGCTGTTCCAGTGGGTCCCTTCCACCAACCATTTCTGAGTCTTCGGGGTCCTTGTGACCTAGCCATTTAGTCCATTATGTGCAAAAAAGTACTGCTCAGAGGTAAAACAACCCAAACCACACACAGAGCCTTGGCTTAACAGACCATCTAGTGGATAGTGGCTTTTCCAAGCCCATCACTGTTCCCTATTGATTGAAGGCAGGGCAGGGAATTTTGCGTAGATAAATCTCAATGCAGGCCCAGTTGGGGCTCAAACCTGGGAAATGCAAATTAAAGCCTGATACACTACCGACTAAGCTATCCCCACCCCGAAGATGGAACACTGCAGTGGGATTTGATCTCCAATGATGAGACACAACAGACCATGGCTGACCCCACCAACGTGCCAGACTTTGTGCCAGCAGTGAAGATGGGCAAGAAGACTGGGTGCACAGCTCGATGCTAGCAAAGAGTTGTTAATACACAGACAGACATAAAAGCTTTTACCATCCTGCAATGGGAAAAATCAACAACGTAAGAATGGAAAACAGAGAACCATCATGGAAGTGGCTCAGCTGTTGACTAGGTTTTGCTATCAAGACTAATGTCAATGTCTCTGAGGTACTTCAGACATGCAAACCGAAAGGACAAATGTCAGTAGGAAAATCAGTGTAAAGCATCTCTCACTTAGGACAAAAAATGTAGCCCCAAGTGGAATGTTACAGGAGGGATTGAATACTATAGGATGCAATCCCTCCTGTAACATTCCACTTGGGCTACATTTTTTGTCCAATAATATAACAATCCTTTATACTATTAGATGCATACTATAGGAATAACTGCTGATGGAAAACGGACAAAGATGGTTCATTGGGCTCAATAATTGGGCCGTCAAGATTTTGGATGAGTGAGGTGGGTTGGGTTGCTTTACTTAAGATAAATGTTACTTAAAATAATTGCTTTACCTCTGAAAAATATTTTTTGCATAAAATGGGCAGGTCACAAAGATTCAGAAGGTTTGGAGAAGGGTGGGGGAGGGGGTCAACTGGACAGCTGTTGGGAGACATATAGTAGCCTCCCATCAAGGTCATCCAGCGTGCTCTTTAAAGTGCCCAGGGCGTGGCTCTCCCACATACGGGGCCACAGCATAATGTCCCATTTGACAGATGGTGGCTTTTCCTAGTCCATCGGTGTCCCCTATTGGCCATGGGTAGGGTGGGGAGTTTTGTGGAGATAATGATTAATTTTGTGGATCCTTATGCAGCCATGAGCTATGGAGGTTCAACCAGACTGTGTAATTTTTCTCTCCAGATGTGTCTGTACTGAGCTACTGCTGCTGCATTTGGCCACTCTAAGCCAATTCTAGCAAGTCCTATTTGACATTGTCTGCCCATCGCTTCCTAGGTCTCCTCCTTTTTTTTTGAAACACTTAGGCACACTGTTCATAATCCTGTTTGCTAATCTGCAGCTATGCATACAGGCAACATTAGTCTCTAAGTTAAAATAACTTAGAGACTAACAACTAAAATATTTAGAAAATACTAAATGAATGAAAGATTTAAATATTAACGGCAATATTGTAAACTATATATATTAGTACCCACCCACCTGCCTACCTACCTACAGGGATTTATCAAAATAATGAAAACACCAATGGCAACTGGAGTACATGCAATGCACAATATGCATATCACAGGGACGATGTAACCTATGATGTGAGGTATATAAAGGGGAGAAGTACGATGTCAGCTATCACATAGAAGTGCCACAGACGCAGGTGAAACAGCTGTTGTGGTTAATTGTCAACAATGTCAGATCTCAGTGACTTCCAAAAGGCATGATCATTGGTGCACATCTTGCAGGAACTTCAGTAACCAGAACAGCAGAAATAGTAGTGTAACACGAGGAACTGTATCAAAAAATTAAGACTACCTATCAAAAAGGACAGGGCTTTGGCTCCAAACATGCAAATTGTGGATTCCATACGAAGTTGTCAGATAAGGATAGGCAACATTGGCACTGATTGTAAAACGGAAGCACAAGGCCACAGCACCACAAATAGCAGCAGAGTTGAACACCAGATGAAACGATCCCGTTTTCATCACAACAGTTCAAGTTTCCCACATTCCATTACCGTATGTGCATCACTTGTATGTCTATCCCACATTGAATTGCCTCTGTTCTGAACACCCGAGGTTGGCCTACAGCTTAATAAAATGTTCTCCACAAACAGTATGTGTTTCCATTATTTTGATAAACTCCCTGTACCTTCTCATACATACAAAATCATAATACAACCACTGGCTATGGTGGTCCTACCAGACTCCGTAATTTTCCTCTTCAGACATGTCTGTTCTGAGCTACAACTACTGCATTTAGCCACTGTAGGACTATTCTAGGAAGGTCCTGTTTGACATTGTCTGCCATCACATCCTATGTCTCCCCCGTTTTCATGAAGCCTTTAGGCACACTGTTCACAATCTTTCTTATGTGCCAATCTGCAGCTGTGTATACAGGCAACATGGCAAAAACAATGCAGTCTCTCTCTGCACAAAATGTTGCTCAAAGGAGGTTGAGGTCTCCTTTTAACCTCATCATTATTTACAAAGTCAAATTGCCTAATGTCCAAGATATTGTGCAAGCATCTAAAATCAAAGGCACCAAGTTTCTTGTTATCCTGCTTAAAAAAGGTCCGTATTTTGCAACCATAACTAATCTTAGAAAAAACTAAATTATTATACAGCCTAATTTTGCCTTTAGGTACAAGCCTATTTTTCCACACTCTCCAAAGATTCTTAAAAGTCCCAGCAGCAATACCTATTCTTCTATTCTATGTCATGCTGCACATCACTAGTATCTGTTACATAGCTCCCAAGATAATTAAACTGAGACACTTGCTCCAGAGTGCAGTCATTCAAAGCAAATGAAGCACATCTGCCTGACCAATTTTCATCACTTTAGTTTTCTCTTCATCACCAAACCTACTCTACTACCACTCTCATCAACAGCCTAATGAACGAATTAATCTCCTCAACATTATTAGCCAACAGGGCCAAATCATCTACATAATCTAAATAAGAAATTTTGAAATTTCTAGACCATTTAAGGCCAAAATCTTTCCCTTAAAAAGAATTTTGCATAACATAATCACTCTAAAGAGAAAAGGGGACAAAAATGCACACTTTCTAACTCAATTTGCAATGCTAAACCAATCGCTACAAGCCTTACCAACTCTCACACACAACTCAGTGTTATAGAGTTTTCATTACACCTACTAACTTGTCAGGTATTCCATATGATCTAATGATCAACTAAAAATTATGATGATCAACAGAGTCAAAAGCCTATTTGAAATCTATAAAACTAGTAACCACAAGTTTCTGAAACATTTCTCAAGAATCTGCCTAAGTGATAATATTTATTCAATACATCCCCTACCACTTCTGAATCCACACTGTTCATCACACAGTTGTCTGTCAACCAAAATTCATAATTCTATTAAGTGTAATCATGCAAAGAACTTTACCTGGAACAGAAAGTAAACTAATTCTTCTTTAATTATCACAAGAACTAGGATCACCTTTGTAGAAAAAGGGATAATAATAGCTGTAGTAAAATCCTTAGGAACAACACCTTTATCATAAAAATATTCAAAATTTCAGTCAGCATGTGACAACACAAGTGTTCCCAGTTCTAAGCATTTCACAGTGCTGATTTCATCCACCCCAGCAGATTTATACAATTTTAATTTAGAGATAGCCAAAACAACTTCAGAAGGTGATATAGGGCCATCATTAAAGCCAGATGCATTTATCCTGATTACAAACAATGGGAGTAGAAATAATCACATTGTTTAGAACATCTCTGAAATGCTCAGCCCATTCAATATAATATCCATATAAATAAGAGTTCAGGTACCTGCAATGGCTTCTGATCTGGATTATCCACCAGCTAATATAAGGTATCATGTGCATCTGTTTACAAAAGATCTGGTGACTATATCATGTGCATCTGTTTACAAAAGATCTGGTAGCCATCACAGAATCCTCACCTTCCACCACATTACCACATTTATCCCTTAATCCCTGTGTACCTGTCAGTTTCTTCCCACACAAAACGTTAATAATCTGGTACAATCCCCTGCTGTTGTGCTTTCTAAGTACTTCCTCTGCTTTGTCCGCCAAAAAGCTATCAAGACAAAGATTCTTATCAGCTGTTAACTGATCCTTTACACATTTATTACACTTGTTGTAATGCCATCTGTTAGGACTAATAGAGTATTGATTCATACTAATCCTGTACTTTCGTCTTTCAGGAATTAGTTACATAGCATTATCACTCAAATAATTTTGTTTTCTCCATTCCCTTTTACCCAAAAGTCGTTTTCTAGAAAATCCTGTGCTTAAACTGATCCCATTCTTTCTCAATCTCAGCAGTAAGCAAACCATGATTGTTATAATGACTAAGTAGCTTATCATGGTATACTTTGGCTATATCTGGATGTTTCAGACCTTTAGCATTAATGGCAATTTTCTTAATCTTAACTCATTTCTTAAGGCTTCAGTTGCAAGACACTTTTGACCATGTTAATGGTCATACCCAATTTCAGCTCCTTTGTATGATCTGGTGTTCCTAACCAAATTAGTCCATTTGCTATTATTTAAAATATAATCTATCATATTCCTGTGCAACCCATCAGGTGAAACCCACATGTATTTATAAATGTTCGAGTGTTTGTAGTATGTGTTAGTTATTTGCAAACAATTAACTTTACTTACTTGTAGGAGCTATTCCTCTTTACCATAAGAACTACTAATGCCAAAGGGACCTAAAACTCCTGTCCAATCATCAGTCAGTACCAACTTTAGCATTAAAGTCACCTAGCAGAAGAGAAATATCTCCTTTCTCCATAGAATTCAAAATATCCTGAAGCTGGCGGTAAAATGTATTCTTCTTGTTCTCATCAGAGTCCTCTGTGGGGGCATAACACTAAATGATATTCAAGTCTTATTTTAAATTTTGCCATAAGAAATCTTTCATTAATGCAGTCATATTCTAGAAGAGTATCACTAACATGTCTGCTGAGAAGCAAATCTCGGTGATGCTTTCCGTCCTCCCACCCTGAAAAGAGAAATTTATAGTTATTTTTAAGTGTCTCACCTTTACATGTCCTTCTGGTCTCTTGCAAGCCTAGAAAATCTAGGTTATAATGCTGGAATTCCTGCGTGAGAACATCAGGAAAATAATCCCCAAGTATTGTCCTGATGTTCCACACACCTGCAAAGAGAAATTATTTGTAGGTTATTTTTGTAAAGAAACTAGGTTTATTGAGTGAGGTAGGGCCAACAATATCAAACAGCCACCTGATCGTAGGCATGGGGTAAAGACCTGTTCTCCTACTGCTACTGGCAAAAGTCACCCATGCTGGTAGGGACTTCAGACACCACCTTTTCAAGACCATATGACCTGCCTGAGATATATTACTCCAGTTAGCTAAATGAGGGTTGAGGTTCTTCACTGCTAAAGGCTGAAGTCACCAATGCTGATAAGAACTTCAGGCAGCATCATTTCAAGTTTACCATTTCAAAAGCCATATGGCCTACCTGAGACACATTACTCCAGTTCGGGATTGGCAATACCCACCAAATGAGGGTTCAGGTACCTGCAATGGCCTCTGATCAGGATTATCCACCAGCTGATATGAAGTATCCTGTGTCTCTGTTCACTTAGGGCTGGCAACCCACAAGCAAACAGAAAACACAGTGGCAGATTGTACCTCAACAGAGGCCCACCACTGAAGCAAGTCCAAGATCCATAATCAAGCTCAAACCATAAACCAGTCCAGTCAAAGAGGTATAAATGGTCAGCACCAAGACCCTGTGAAGCTGACCATTCCTCAGCAGGGCAGAAAAAAAAAGTGGCTATAGATAACCAGATCAGTAGGCTACACTGATCTGGCAGCCCTCCCCTTCCATTCCCATCTGAAAGAAAATATATCTTTTGAAAGGTACTAATGGTCCACACCACAAGAAGGTCCAGTTGATGCCAAGCTACCATTTACAGACCAGAATAAAATAATTTGGAAAACAAACAGAAAATACATAATTTTTACATTCTTTACTGAAATAAAAATAGAAAAAAAATACAGAAAAATTTTGCAATATTTTAATAAATGTTTAAAAACTTTAACTCGAATTTTATTTTTCTTTGAATTTTTGCTATTCTATTAATTCAATTAAATGTTCTTTCTTTTTGTATGTAACATAAGTATTTCCCTTCATTAGTTACTTCAAGATGAGGTTCTAAAGTTGTGCATTTTATTTGCTGAAAACACTTCAAAATTAACTTGGTCACAAGAGTGAAACCAGTTTCAGAAACCTGACAATTTAAGGGTTAAGCCAGCAATGCTGATGGAACTTCAGTCATCAGTTTTACAAATAAACCTACTCAAGAACCAGAATTAAAATTGAACTGACCTGCCTGAGACACATTACTCCAGGGCTGGGTGGCAATATCCATATAAATAAGAGTTCAGGTACCTGCAATGGCTTCTGATCAGGATTATCCACCAGCTAATATAAGGTATCATGTGCATCTGTTTACAAAAGATCTGGTAACTCATAGGCAAACAGAAAACACAACAGAAGATTCTCCCTCAATAGAGGCCCACCAGTGCAGCAATTCCAGGATGTGTAATCAAACTCAAAGCTATAAGTTAATACAGTATGTTGAAGTAATCAGTGCCACAATTACGTATTGTTGATGACTCCTCAGTAGGGCAGAAAAAAAAAAGTGGCCACACATGATCAAATTAGTAGGCCACACTGATCTGGCAGCTCTCCCCTTCTGCACCACAAGAAATGGTGTCAGACTTTACATGCTAGACCTGATCAGTTATGTGCATCATAACAGGGAACTGGTACACAGTTCTTCTCCTGTGCACATTTTTAATTCGCTGTGAAGAAGTGTGCAAAAGTTACATGTTTTTTTTTTGTGGGGGGTTTTGAACCCTATTATGAAAGTGCAGCCATAACATTAAATTGTTATTTTTATTTTAGTACATTTTATGATTTAACTTATTTTAATACTTATAAATTATATTTATCATTTATCAAAGGAACTAATGGGGTTATAAATTAATTTCAATTGAATATTCAGAATTTGCATGTTATCTGTAGTCACAGAAAGGAGAGCTATGTGCCAGTCTGCTGTGATGATGCATAGAACCGGCCAGGCCTAACACCTAATGTCCGATCCTGCCTTCTGCAGTTAGTACTTATAGAAAGAGACACTCTTGTGGAAGGAGAGGACTGCCAGATCAATGTGGCCTACTAATCAGGACAAATATGGCTACTTTTTTTTTTCTACCTTCTGAGGAGTGATCAACCACACATGGTCCTGGTGCTGATCATTTAAACTTACCAGACTGGACTGGATTAAGGCTCTGAGCTTGATTATGGATCCTGAATTTGTTGCATTGGTGGGCTTCTGTGTAGGGAGAATCTTCCATTGTGTTTTCTGTTTGTTTGTGGATTCACAGTCATAAGTGAATAGATTCGCAGGATATCCCGTGAATCTATTCATTCACAGCCAGACTGGGTCATTGCAGGCACCTGAACTCTTGCTTCTATGGCATTATCAAATCCTACATTGGAGAAAGTCTTCCAGTGTAGATGGCTTTAGCCTTCAGTACTGGTGGAACAGGTCTTTGCCCCATAGAAGGTTGTATATTGTCAGCATTCCCTCTCTCAATAAACAGTTTCTTTAAACATCCTACTAACCATTTTCTCTCCATAAGAAGTTGGAATGTGAGGACTCTGCACAGAGATTATTCTCTTGATGTCTTCACACAACAATTCCACCAGTATAACCTTGATATTCTCGGTTTGCAAGACCAGATGGACAGATAAAGTTCATATTCTTAAAAATAAACTTAAATTTCTCTTTTCAGGAATAGAAGATAATAAGCATCTTCAAGGTGTAGGGCTGCTTCTCAGCAGACATGCTAGTGAAGCTCTTCTAGGATGTTGGATATGAGTGCATTAATGAAAGGTTTCTTACAGCAAAATTTCAGACAATCGTTAAAGACTTGAATGTTATCTGTTGTTATGTCCCCACTGAGGATGCTGATGAGGATGAGAAGGATAAGTTTTACGGACACCTTCAAGATATTTTGAATTCTGTCAAGAAAGGAGATATATGCAATAAAAGAAAGGAGATACATGAACTATTCCTTGTTCTAGGTGACTTCAATGTCAAAGTTGGTACTGACTCTCGCCTTTGGAGAGGGATGGTGATAGGCCCTTTTGGTATTGGTTGCTCAAATGGCAATGAGCAACATCACCCACAAGTAAGTAAACTTAATGGTTTGAGAATAACTACCACTTATTACAAACACTGTGACATACATAAGTACATATGGGTTTCCTCCGATGGGCTGCATAAGAATATGATTCATTACATATTCATCATCATCCTCCTCAAGCAGCCATGGGCTACGGAGGTCCAACCAAACCGTCCAATTTAGTTCTCCAAGCATTTCAGTCCTGAGCTACATCTGCTGCATTTGGCCACTGCACTTCAACTCTAACAAGGTCCTGTTTGACATTGTCTCCCCACCGCATCCTAGGTCTCCAACTCTATCTGAGGCCTTTAGGCACACTGTTCATAACCGTATTCGCCAATATATAATTATCCATATGGGCAACATGGCCAAACCAATGGAGTCTCTCTGTACACAATAGGCTACTTTAAGGAGGTTGCTGACTCCTTTGCCTAACCTCATCATTAGTTACAAAGTTGAACTACCTAATGTCCAAGGTACTGTGTAAAGCATCTGGAATCAAAAGCATCTAGTTTCTTGTTATCTTGTTTACAAAGTGTCCACGTTTCACTACCATAACTAACCCTAGAAAGAACCAAACTATTATACAGTCTAATTTTAGTCTTTAGGTGTATACGCCTATTTCTCCACACTCTCCATAGGTTCTTAAAAGTCCCGGCAGCAATCCCTATTCATCTGTTAATCTCATGCCGCACATCACCATTACTGTTACATAGCTCCCAAGAAAATTAAACTGTGACACCTGCTCAAGACTGCAACCATTCAGATTAACTGAATCACAGCCTGCCTGACTAATTTTCATCACTTTAGTTTTCCCTCTGTTTATAACCAAACCTACTCTACTACCAGTCTCATCAACAGCTCGAATGAAAGAGTTCATCTCATCAACATCATTTGCCAAAAGGGCTAAATCATCAGCATAAGCTAAATCAGATATTTTCATATCTCCAGTTCATTTAAGGCCAAAATCTTTCCCTTGAAGGGAATTTCGCATAACATGATCAATAACCAAGCTAAAGAGGAAAGGAGACAAAATGCACCCTTGTCGAACACCAGAAGTAATGCTAAACCAATTGCTACAAGTCTTACCAACTCTCACACACGACTCAGTGTTATTATAGAGAGCTTTCATTATGTTAACTAACTTGTCTGGTATACAATATGATCTCACAATCAACCACAAATTATGATGATCAACAGAGTCGAAAGCCTTTTTGAAATCAACACAGCTATCAACCAAAGGTTTCTAAAACTCTAAACATTTCTCGAGAATCTGCTTAAGTGAAAATATGTGATCTACACATCCCCTACCACTTCTGAATCCACACTACTCATCACTCAATTTCCTGTCAACCAGATTCTTAATTCTTTTAAGCAGAATCATGCAAAGAACTTTACATGAAGCAGAAAGTAGGAAAATAGTTTAATAACAACTATAATCACCTTTTTTGAAAATAGGGATAACAATAGCTCTGGTAAAATCCTTAGGAACCATGCCTTTATCATAAAAGATATTCAAAATTTCAGTCATCCAAGTAGTAACCAAAACATTCCCAGCTCGAAGCATTTGCATAGTAATTTCATCTACCCCTGGGAATTTATGAAGTTTAAGTTTATAAATAGCCAAAATAACTTCAGATTGTGTTATAGGGCCAACATTAAAGCCACCAATGCATCTATCATCATTGCAAACAATGGGAGTAGAAGTAACCACATTGTTTAGAACATCACTGAAATGCTCAGCCCACCTAGCCATGACAGAATCCTCACCTTCTATAACATTACCTTGTTTATTCTTCAATCCCTGTATACCCGTCAATTTTCTACCACACAAAACATTAACTATCTGGTGCAGCTCTCTGTTGTTGTGCTGTCTAACTGCTTCCTCGGCTTTGCCTGCCAAGCCATCAAGCCAAAGATTCTTATCAGCAGCTAACTGATCCTTTACACGTTTATTAAGCTCTCTGTAATGCTTTCCATTAGGACTAGTAGGGTATTGATTAAGGACATTCCTGCAGTTCTTTCTTCTTGAAATAAGCTCAAGTGCCTTATCACTCAGATAATTCTGTCTCTTCTGCTCCTTTTTTCCTAAAAGAGTACTGTTAGTGTTCAAAAATGCCTGTTTAAAATGATCCCATTCTTCCTCAACTTCAGTAGTAAGCAAACCATGACTGTCATAATGACTAAGTAACCTATCACGGTAATCTTTGGCTATAACTGAGTAATGGTCAGATCCAATTTCAGCTCCCCTATATGCCCTGGTATTCCTAACAGAACTAGCCCATTTGCTGTTAATTAATATGTAATCAATCATATTCTTATGCAGCCCATCAGGTGAAACCCATGTGTACTTATGTATGTTGTGGTGTTTGTAATAAGTGTTGTTATTCTGAAACCATTGAGTTTATACTTACCTGTAGGAGACGTTGACCATTGCCATTGCAGCTACCAATACCAAAAGGGCCTATTACTCCTCCCTAAAGGTCAGAGTCAGTACCAACTTTGGCATTGAAGTCACCTAGAACAAGGGTAATATCTCCTTTCTTGACAGAAATCAAAATATCCTGAAGTTGTCCGTAAAACCTATCCTTTTCATCCTCATCGGCATCCTCATTGGGGGCATAACAGCAGAAAACATTCAAGTCTTTAACGCTTCTCTGAAATTTTGCTGTAAGAAACCTTTCATTAATGCACTCGTATCCTAGAAGAGCATCACTAGCATGTCTGCTGAGATGCTTCTTATCTTTCCTCCCAGAAAAGAAACATTTAATATCATTTTTAAGAATCTGATCTTTATCTGTCCATCTGGTCTCTTGCAAGCCAAGAATATCTAAATTATAACGGTGGAATTCTTGTGTAAGGACATCAAGAGAAAAAGCTCTATGCACAGTCCTCACATTCCAATTACCTATGGAGAGAAAATGGTTAGTTGGATGTTTAAAGAAACTATGTTTATTGATAGAGGGAATGCTGACAATACCAAACAGCCCCTAATTGCATGCATGGGACAAAGACCCGTTCCCTCATTACTAGAGGCTGAAGCCATCTACACTGGAAGACTTCTTCCAATGTAAAATTTGATGATGCCCATAGAAGCAAGAGTTCAGGTACCTTCGATGACTTCTGCTCAGGATTATCCATCAGCTATAAATAAACCATAACCTATGAATCTATTCACTTGGGCTGTCACCTCACAAACAAATGATGAAACACAGTGGAAGATTTTCCCTCCACAGAAGTCCACCAATGCAGCAAAATCAGGATCCATAATCAAGCTCAGAGCCATAATTCCATTCAGGTTGGTGTATATATGGTCAGCACCAGGACCCTGTTTGGTTGACCACTCCTCAGCAGGGTAGAAAAAAAGAAAAATAGCCATATTTGTCCAGATCAGTAAGCCACACTAATCTGGCAGCCTTCCCCTTCCATTCACTTCCACAAGAGAATATCTCTTTTGAAAGGTACTAATGGTCTGCACCACGAGAAGGTGGGGTTAACAGCAAATGGGCAAGTTCTGTTAGGAATACCAGTCATATAAGGGAGCTGAAATTGGATCTGACCATTACCTTCTTAAAAGTGTCCTGCAACTTAAACTTAAGAAGTGTTGTGCTAAGGTTAAAAAATTTACCTTTAATTCTGAAGTTCTGAAAGACCCAGTTATGGCCAAAGCTTACCGTGATAGGTTACTTAGTCATTATGACAGTCATGGTATGATTACTACTGAAGTTGAGGAAGAATGGGATCATTTTAAACATGCTTTTTTGGAAAGTAACAGTACTCTTTAGGAAAAAAGGTGCATAGGAAGAAAAATTATCTGAGTGATAAGACATTTGAGCTTATTTCAGAAAGAAAGAACTGTGGAATGTGTTTAATCAATACCCTACTAGTCCTAATAGAAAGCAATTAATAAATGTGTAAAGGATCAGTTAGCTGCTGATAAGAATCTTTGGCTTGATGGCTTGGCTGACAAAGCTGAGGAAGCAGTTAGACAGCACAACAGCAGAGAGCTGTATCAGACAGTTAATGTTTCATGTGGTAGAAAACGGACAGGTATACAGGGATTGAAGAATAAATAAGGCAAGATTATAAGAAAGTGAGGATTCTGTCATTATAGGTGGGCTGAGCATTCAGTGATGTTGTAAACAATGTGGTTAGTTTTACTCCCATTATTTGTAATGATGAGAGATGCTTTCCGGACTTTAATGTTAATGATGGCCCTATAACACAGTCTGAAGTTATTTTGGTTATTTCTAAAATTAAACTGCATAAATCACCAGGAGTAGATGAAATTACCATGGAAATGCTTAGGGCTGGGAATGTTTCAGTTACCACATGAATGACTGAAATTTTAATATCTTTTACGTAAAGGCATTGTTCCTAAAGATTTTACCAGAGCTATTATTATTCCTATTTTTTTTAAAAAAGTGATCACAATTCTTGTGATAACTATAGGGGTATCAGCCTACTGTCTGTTCCAGGTAAAGTTCTTTGTATGATTGTGCTTAATAGAATTAAGAATCTGGCTGACAGTAAATTGTGTGATGAGCAATGTGGATTCAGAAGTGGTAGGGGATGTGCAGATCAGATATTTTCACTCAGGCAGATTCTTGAGAAATGTTTAACATTTCAGAAACCTTTGGTTGCTAGCTTTGTTGATTTCAAAAAGGCTTTCGACTCTGTTGATCGTCATAATTTGTGGTTCATTGCGATATCATACGCATTCCAGACAAATCAGTTAACTTAATGAAGGCTCTCGATAAAAACACTGAGTCGTGTGCGAGAGTTGGTAAAGCTTGTAGCAACTGGTTTAGCATTTCTTCTGGTATTCAACCAGGGTGCATTTTGTCTCCTTTTCTCTTTAGTTGGTAATTGATTATGTTATGCAAACTTCATTGCAAGGGAAAGATTTTGGCCTTAAATGGTCTGGAGGTATGAAAATTTCCGATTTAGATTACGCTGATGATTTAGCCTTTTGGAAAATGATGCTGATTAGTGAACTCTTTAATTCGAGCTGTTGATGAGACTGGTAGTAGAGTAGGTTTTGTTATAAGCAGAGAGAGAACTAAAGTGCCAAAAATTGGTCAGGCAGGCTATGGTTCGGTTAATCTGAATAGTTCCACTCTTGAGCAGATGTCTCAGTTTAATAATCTTGGGTGCTATGTAACAAATACTGTTAATGTGCAGCACGAGATTAACAGACGAAATTGGCATATACACCTAAAGACTAAAATTAGACTGTATAATAGTTTGGTTCTTTCTAGTGTTAGTTATGATAGTGAAATTTGGATGCTTTTTTAAACAAGATAACAGGAAACTTGATGCTTTTAATTCTAGATGCTTACATAGTATCTTTGGTATTAGGTGGTTCAACTTTGTAAGTAATGAAGAGGTTAGGCAAAGGAGTGGGTAACATTCTCTGAGCAGTATATTGTGCAGTGAGAGACTGTTGGTTTTGCCATGTTGCCTGTATGGATAATTATAAATTAGCAAATAGGTTATGAATAGTTTGCCTAAAGGTCTCAGAAAGAGGGGAAGACCTAGCATGCGGTGGGCAGACAATGTGAAACAGGACCTTGTTAGAATTGGTGTGCAGTGGTCAGATGCAATAGATGTAGCTGAGAACAAATATGCATGAAGAACCAAATTGTATGGTCTGGTTGGACCTCTGTAGCCAATGCTGCTTGAGGAGGAGGAGGTTATCTATAACTATGTATTTTTACTTTCAGGAATAATGTAAAATTTACAATATTAATGAAAACCACTCTGCTATCTTAATTTTGTCAGCCAGTACACATATATATATAAATTATATATAGAAATGACCAGAAGTTTCAAGTTTGAAAATGCTTTCAGTTTCCAGGCAGTTAGGAATATAATTTTTTACCACACTTTACATAATTTTATAGCCCAATGCATACAGAAATGTATGTTGAATTTTATGAAATAAACTTGGTTCCAATCCACAAGAAAATAAAAAAGAGAGCAAATGTAATAGTGTCTTTTTTATAATTATTTTAGCCTGCTTTGGACAATAAGAAGGAAACACAGGCTGTGAATAAATTTGAGTATAGAGGCATTGTCTTCAGCCAGGTTGGATGCAAACAATACCTCCTGATAGCATGTGAAGTAGTCTGACCTCTTAGTTACTGACAACAATCAAGATATTCTGAATTGATGGCTTTAAGCTCCATATCATGGGGTCAGCATAGGACATTTTATCAGAAGGTTATGGGTTTTTTTCCACCTTGCTCATATTTTTTTCTCTATACTCCAGATTGTTCATAGCCTATAAATGATTACTTGTGTTTGCTTCTTATTGAACATATTATTTCTGTGATTAAGTGTAATTGGTTTAGAAAAAGGCATATCAAATGATATTTGAGGTCTGGCTGGTAACAATCATATAGCTAAGAGCACTTTGCCAACAAGAATCTTCAATTATAATCAAGACTACTTCCAATGACTGACCCAATGATATAAAGCTTAAATCATCAATTTGATGTGTCAATAAATTTCCCTAACTTGATGTGTCAGTAAGCAATAAATGTTTGTGATCTTTGAAACAGTCATTAACAAGAGTCCAAGACTGCTATTACCACAGTTCATCTTCTATTTATAGCTACCTCCCTCATGAACAGACTCTCAGCTCCAGCAAATTAAATAACTTGTTTATGTTACATTCACTTGTGCATGTTTACAATTAGTGTGAATTAGTGTGCCAAAGTTATGTTTTATTGGAAGTGTCGGATCACTATTATGAAAGTGCAGCCATATGTTTTGTTCTGTTTTTCATTTTAGAACATGTTGTGGTTTAAACTTTTTTTTATGTTTATAAATTATTTTTCCAATTTACAAATATATCCAACAAAAGGAAAGGAAGTTGGGTGAGTGGGGGGAATCGATATTTGTGTTTCGAACATGCAATCAGCATATAATAGTGAAATTTTTTTATTTAGAAATATTTTTATTTGCAAACATTTGATTTCCATTTTAAACTTTTAGTGTATGAATGTGATGAATGTGTAGTCTGATTAACACTTTGCATAGTGTTGGGCAAATATTTACTTTCTCTGCATTTCATATTAATTTTTACTTTTTAGAAATAGCAATTAAAACATGTTCACATCTTCTTCTGATGGATATTATGGATAAAGTTGATCCAAAAAATTACGATTGTGTTCCAGAAATCACGATTGTTTTCCAGAATATATATATGTATTCCAGTATATATGATTCTGATGCAGACAAATTTTTAGGCTTCCCTGTTACACAAAGTGAATATTGATTCTAAGTAGAGATGATATTAGCAACATTTTTTTTTTCAATTTGCTACTTCTAGAGATTTTCATTGCTCCTTAAATAAATACTGTGACTAGAAAAAAATAATTGAAACACGATGAAAACTTAAACCATTATATACGCAAGACCATCATACTATTTACAATCATCCTACTATTAATCTTGACAGATTGTATATATACCTTATCAAGAAACTGAAATTCTATACTTACAAGCAAGTTGACTTTTTAAATATGGAGATTTTAAAATATAAACAAACTTTCTTAAATTTGTACATCAGTGCCACAATAAATGCTTAATGTGATGAAAGTTTTTAGAATCTAAAATATTTTGCCCTTAGAAATAGAACTGTAAATGATCATTCAATTTATTGGAATTAGAAAGAATATACATTATACAAGTCATATGCTTACCGACGTACGGAACAAGCCTTCAACATCAAAACTAACTGAGTCAGCAACCACTTCATTATTTGTGCTTCTAACATAGTACACAAGAACACGAGCCTTTGGTGCAATGGCATCTGGTGCTCGGAAGCTAAACCGGTATACTTTCTGATTGGGAACAGGAATGGTCCTGGCTAGTTCAATATTGCCTCTACCTATAACCTAAAATATGGAATAAGAAAAATAAAAGTAAAATACAAACATATTATGAGCCATTTTCAGAAATACAAGCAAAAATCCCAATTTAATATTTCTTTGAGGATCAAGAATTTATAATGTTAGATTGAAGAATATGCTAAATGTTCAAAATGCAATTTTTAGCTGGAATCATATAAACAGTACAAACAGAAATAATAAATTAGGATTTCAATGTTATGGAACAGACTGCCTCTCTTCAGCAAATGCAGCTACTTTGTGTATAACTAACTTGTCTACAGCTGCATTTCTAAAAGTGTACACCTTATGTAAAAATGAATTAATTTTTTTTATTGTTGCTGCAAAACTAGTTATCAATGCTATAAAGGTCAACAATAGCATTTCAGGCCATGTTTCTTCATGGCACAACCATGCAAATATTTAGCATTTGCATTTTTTCAGATTAATTATGACTCCTAACATGATTGGTTTTACTTCTGAGTGGCATATTTTTTGCACATCATCATCATCCTCAACCAGCCATGGGCTATGGAGGTCCAACCAGACCGTGCAATTTAGTTCTCCAAGCAAGTCTGTCCTGAGCTACATCTGCTGCATCTGGCCACTGCACACCAATTCTAAAAGGTCCTGTTTGACATTGTCTGCCCACTGCATCCTTGGTATCCCCATCTTTCTGAAGCCTTTAGGCACCACTGTTCATAACCTTATTCGCCAATCTATAATTATCCGTACGGGGCAACATGGCCAAACCAACTGAGTGTCTCTCTGCACAATATGCTGCTTAAAGGAGGTTGCCGACTCCTTTGCCTCATCATTAGTTACAAAGTTGAACCACCTAATGCCCAAGATACTGCGTAAGCATCTAGAATCAAAAGCATCTAGTTTCCTGTTATCTTGTTTACAAATCGTCCAAGTTTCACTACCATAACCAACCCTAGAAAGAACCAAACTATTATACAGTCTAATTTTAGTCTTTAGATGTATATGCCTATTTCTCCACACTCTCCATAGTTTCTTAAAAGTCACAGCAGCAGTCCCTATTCGTCTGTTAATATCATGCCACACATCACCAGTATCTGTTACATAGCTTCCAAGATAATTAAACTGTGACACCTGTCCAAGATTGCTACCATTCAGATTAATTGAATCAGTCTGCCTGACCAAGTTTCATCACTTTAGTTTTCTCTCTGTTTATAACCAAACCTACTCTAGTACCAGTTTCATCAACAGCTCAAATGAAAGAGTTCATCTCATCAACATCATTTGCCAACAGGGCTAAATCATCAGCATAATCAAAATCAGAAATTTTCATATCTCCAGCCCATTTAAGGCTAAAATCTTTCCCCTGAAGTAAATTTTGCATAGCCTAATCAATAACCAAACTAAAGAGAAAAGGAGACAAAATGCACCCTTGTCGAACACCAGAAGTAATGCTAAACCAACTGCTACAAGCCTTACCAACTCTCACACACGACTCAGTGTTATTATAGAGAGCTTTCATTATGTTAACTAACTTGTCAGGTATACCATATGATCTCACAATCAACCACAAATTATGATGATCAACAGAGTCGAAAGCCTTCTTAAAATCACCAAAAATAGCAGCCAAAGGTTTCTGAAACTCTAATCATTTCTCAAGAATCTGCCTAAGTGAAAATATCTGATCCACACATCCCCTACCACTTCTGAATCCACATTGCTCATCATGACTGTCAACCACATTCTTAATTCTATTAAGCACAATCATGGAAAGAACTTTACCTGGAACAGAGAGTAGGCTGATACCCATATAGTTATCACAAGAACTACGATCACCTTTTTTGAAAATAGGGATAACAATAGCTCTGATAAAATCCTTAGGAACCATGCCTTTATCATAAAAGATATTCAGAATTTCAGTGATCCAAGTGGTAACCGAAACATTTCCAGCTCTAAGCATTTCTGTAGTAATTTCATCTACCCCTGGGGATTTATGAAGTTTAAGTTTAGAAATAGCCAAAATAACTTCAGACTGTGTTATAGGGCCAACATTAAAGCCACCAATGCATCTATCATCATTGCAAACAATGGGAGTAGAACTAACTACATTGTTTAGAACATCACTGAAATGCTCAGCCCACCTAGCCATGACAGAATCCTCCCCTTCTATAACCTTACCTTGTTTATTCTTCAATCCCTGTATACCCGTCAATTTTCTACCACACAAAACATTAACTATCTGGTACAGCTCTCTGCTGTTGTGCTGTCTAACTGCTTCCTCGGCTTTGTCAGCCAAACCATCAGGCCAAAGATTCTTATCAGCAGCTAACTGATCCTTTACAAGTTTATTAAGGTCTCTGTAATGCTTTCTATTAGGACTAGTAGGGTACTGATAAGGGCATTCCTGCAGTTCTTTCTTTCCGAAATAAGCTCAAGTGCCTTATCACTCAGATAATTTTGCCTCTTCTGCTCCTTTTTTCCTAAAAGAGTACTGTTAGTGTCCAAAAAAGCCTGTTTAAAATGATCCCATTCTTCCTCAACTTCAGTAGTAAGCAAACCATGACTGTCATAATGACTAAGTAACCTATCATGGTAAGCTTTGGCTATAACTGGATCTTTCAGAGCTTCAGTATTAAAGGTAAAATTATTAACCCTAGAAGAACACTTTTTAAATTTAAGTTGCAACACACTTTTAACAAGGTAATGGTCAGATCCAATTTCAGCTCCCCTATATGCCCTGGTATTCCTAACAGAACTAGCCCATTTGCTGTTAATTAATATGTAATCAATCATATTCCTATGCAGCCCATCAGGTGAAACCCATGTGTACTTATGTATGTCATGGTTTTGTAATAAATGTTAGTTATTCTGAAACCATTTAGTTTACTTACCTGTAGGAGACGTTGTCCATTGCCATTGCAGCTACCAATACCAAAAGGGCCTATTATTCCTCCCCAAAGGTCAGTCAGTACCAACTTTGGCATAGAAGTCACCTAGAACAAGGGTAATATCTCCTTTCTTGACAGAATTCAAAATATCCTGAAGTTGTCCGTAAAACCTATCCTTATCATCCTCATCGACATCCTCAGTGGGGGCATAACAGCAGATAACATTGTAGTCTTTAATGCTTGTCTGAAATTTTGCTGTAAGAAACCTTTCATTAATGCACTCATATCCTAGAAGAGCATCACTAGCGTGTCTGCTGAGAAGCAGACCCATGCCTTGGTGATGCTTTCCATCCTCCCTCCCTGTAAAGAGAAATTTAAAGTTATTTTTAAGTATCTCACCTTTACCTGTCCATCTGGTCTCTTGTAAGCCTAGAATATCTAGGTTATAGGGCTGGAATCCCTGCGTGAGGACATCAAGAGAATAATCTCTATATAATGTATTCATGTTCCATGTTCCAGATGAGAGAAAATGATTAGTAGGTTTCTTAAAAGAAACTAGGTTTATTGAGATAGATAGGGCCAACAATATCAAACATTGCAATGCCTTTAATTTTCAAATTATCTGTAGTTCAAGTTATCAATTTGATTCTTTTAATCAGCCATTATTATAAGAACTAAAGGTAAAATTTAAACTAAAATTAGTAAAACTTACTTTAACATAAATATTATTTCAGCTAAAATTATGAAAAATGGAAAACAGGGCACAGAAAATATGATGGTTAGCTAAAGAAAGGAAACAAGGACATATAGCTAGCCAAGATAAAGAACAAGTAAATAACAGATGAGCTTTAGACACTCAGTAGAGAAGGAAGTATTGTCCTATTGAGAGAGAAATGATTGGAGAAGCAAAATAAGAGGAGGCAAATATTCTGAAAGGGAAATCAAACTATTGAACAATGATCAAATATTCAGAACAAATCTAGATTTAAGTGAAATAGAAATAATGAACTGATGTGATAAGAAAATAATTTTCTTACATGCTAAAATTTTAATAATAAAAACTGTGATGATATATGTTAGAATACTGCAAAATGTTTACATTTTTCCAAGCATTTTTCATGGGTTTTATTTGAAACACACTAAAAAGCCTTTGAAAAGTTTTGTGTTTTGTCAAAACTTTTTTATTCAAGTTGTCCTTATATAGTACAAGTACCAAAGTTTTAATTACATACCTTTAGTGATCAAAGAGGTTCTTAAATCATGTGACATCAAGAAATTTCAGCTAATTTTTTTTATAAATGATAGAGTCTGAGATTAAAAACATGATACAATAATTAAAATGTCATCATTTGCAACATATTGATATAGTAAATCATTTCACTGAAAATAATTAAAGATAAATAACTCAATGAGTACAATATCAAACCTTATAAACAAAATGATTCAGTGGTTCTGTTGCATTTACTTCCATCTCTATAGTTTGTTGAACTTTTGGATTTGGTGTGAGAAGAATAACTTGAATGAAATTATTGCTTGGTGAAACAGCTGCATCAGTTCTATCAATATAATATGTTTGACCTTTGAAATTGGCACGCATATTCAAAAATGTCACATCCTCCTCATTAGGAGGTAAGAATTCAAGTTTAATCAAGCCATTCTTTGGAACTGAATACAATACAGTTTTCCACTCTTCCTCACGAACAGAATACCCATACCTCAGTTCTAACTGATTTCTGTTATCGGACACTGGTGTATCATCCTGATAAGCAACTTTTAGCTATCAAAAGAAATAACATAAAAGCATGTTAAGTACACATATAGATAAGGTTTAAATTTTACCTCAGTTATGAATTATAAATTTAACATAAAATCATAAGCATGAACTATTTTATGGAACTGTTATAATCCAAATAATTTAAGCTTTGTAAAAATTGACTTTCAGAATAATAAAACATTTGACTTTCTAAGATGATTCTATGTTATGGAGTATGCATAAATTTTAAGATACACAGAAAATCTGATATATTCAAATATAGCAACTTTCATAATGATTAATGAGCAATTCACATTACTCATTAATAAGGTGAAAATATCTATATGTGCCTTGATATATGATATTTATATTTAGCCATATGCAAAATACATTTTTGTTAAAAGACACTAATATATCATACTGATAAGTCACTTTTAGCTATAAAAAGAAATACAATAAAATCATGTTTACACATGAGTACACATTACTTCATCCACACACACTGGATGTTTTATTTCCTTTTTCATTATTAAACCTAAGTGTTCCTTTGTATACATTACTGATCTTTAGGTCAGATGATTATTATTGATAAATAATGAAATAAGCTCAACGTATTCCATATCAACTAATAAATCAGCACTTTAGCGGCGATTTTAAATTTCAGAGGAAAAATTGTATTGAGCCGGGTGGGATACGAACCCACGACCTCCTGATAACATGTCAGGTGCTCTGGACCACTGAGCTACCAGCTACCGATCAAGATCTCCTCTAATTAACGCTATGAACATTCCTTTTATGTCACATATAGGCACTATTCAGGCAATTTTAGCCCAACTTTCTCAGTGGCTTTCTCAGTGGTCCAGAGCACCTGACATGTTATCAGGTGGTCGTGGGTTCGTATCCAACCTGGCTCAAGACAATTTTTCCTATAAAATTAGAATCGACATCACAGGGTGGGTAAACTTATACTGTGTTTCTTGGATGAAATACAATCACAAACATTAGAGAGCTGAAATTTGAAATGAACAATAGTCAGGCAATGAAAAAAAATATTAGTTCCATAAAGTGCCACCAGATGAAATAGAAGATATGGTGAACAGCTAAGTGAAGAGTACCTATATCAGATGTAAATGAATGTCAAATTCTTCTATGTGATGTCAACATACTGGAGTTGAAGAACTGTTTTCAATTGTCACTTGTAACACATCTTTTGAGATGTTCATAGCATGCCTTGCTATGCTGTCCTTTAAAATCCACAGTAGTTTGAATGTCGTCCCTATACATGTTGTCTTTCAGATAACCCCATGATGAAAAATCTCATGGATTGAGGATGAGTGAGTGATGTTACCAAGCATTTGGGAAGATGGAAATTATGCAGTACTTGAGCAATATGTAGTGGTGCCACACCTGCATAAAAACTATTGTGTCCATGAAGTCTCTAGCTTAAAAGTTGAGGATAACCCACTATCTTAGGAGTTCATCTTATTGTACAACAGTCATGGTATACATTATAAGATCACATGCTTGGGCTCCTTCAAAGAAGGTTCCTCCAATTAAAGTCCATTTTAGTCTATGACAGATGTTCCAGGTTTTAGAACTGTCCCATTGCCTCAAAATGAGCTTTCGGGGTGTCTAAATAACCCAGTTTTAGGTAATTTAGACACCAAGTAACATGGTTTAACACACAGTTTAACTCAGTAACATGGTATGCATTGAATACCAGTCTATGCACATAGACAACCTAGTTAGTGTTGTCTGCAAGGTTTGCTGCAAGCAACTGCACGTGCAGGCTTTGAATTAGCCATGCCACCAGAAAAGTCACACTTCACCACCAACATGCTGTTAGCAGCATAAAAATGTTCACTGTGAGACATTGATGGTATGCCTATATATATATATCAGCTATGCAATCTGTACTTGGCATATTTAAATTATTGATCCTTTCACCTACTGTAAATTGTCCTTCATGAACTGTTCATCCCTATTATGCTGTTGTACAACTGCCTTATTTAATTTTCTGTGGGGCAACTATCTGGGCAATTCTGAGAATTTACTTTCAGTAATTCTCTGTCTGCCATTACAATAATTCTCTGTCTGTCAACTGTCTGCCAATCATAGCAAGTGGTGTTTTTTGCTTTGCAAGATCACAGGGAAGTGATCACAATAGATAATTCAGAGATTTACTTTCAGTAAATTCTCAGAAATTGCCCACAGAAGTTGGTTTTTACTGAAGAAATTACTGAAAGAGAATTACTGAAAGAATGAAATTACTGAAAGAATTTTTGTGCTAGGCAAGACTCTGGCACCATCTTTTGCTAGAGTCTTGCCTAGCACAAAAGGCAGCTCCTTGCTGAGTGAAAAACAACATACGTGTTTAATTAAGTCCAAAGCTTAGAGTTGCATTCTAGAAGGATCCCCACTAGATTGGAACATGGGATAACTGATTGAATCAAGTGAACCTTACACACCCAGAAAACATCACCTGGCCATATTGGCAGAATTTCCAACAAAGGAAAGGAATTTTGAAAAAGATAGTTGCACCTTGAAAAACAACAAAAATCTGCTCTTTTTAAAACAAAATTTTTGGAAGTATTTTCCAATACCTCTCTCCCCACCCCCTGATTTACATTCTTTTCTGCCTTAAATCTTTTTCAGTATTCCTAGAATTATTTTCATCATTTATATAATTTATTTCAGCATTCTATGTCATCCCACTCCTCAAATCGAAACTATAACTAAAAATGACCCTTCATATAGCAAGGCTTCTTCAAGACTGGCTGCAGCTCGTAGCATCATGGGAAAGGAAGTCGCAGGTATTACTAATTGCTCACTCACGCATGTGAGAGCCTTCTGCTAAGTGACTACATGGCAGTTGCTTACATGGTTGATTTAAATCCAAATACTTTGCCCACATATTGGATGTTTTATTTCCTGTTTTATAATTAAACCTTAGTGTTCCTTTGCATAGATTTATTTTATTTCTGTACATTACTGATCTTTAGGTAATCGATTATTATTGATTTTTCATTGTTATTCTACATTGGATAGCTGGTTTTACTTTAGGTATTTGATTTTAATGTCGCATTAAGTTATATTAAGTAATAATAAAAGAAAAATTAACATTTTTCTTTTATTATTTCTTCATTTTCCAGTAAAAAACTTGTAAAAATCAGTAAAGATCTTGTATAGCTTCCAGAAAATGAATGAGGTCTGTCTTGGATATGGAAGCAAAAAAGACTTCCTTGACATAGAAATCAGTTCTCATATGGAAGGGCAATTTCAGTAAGGGTTTTTTTACCCCCTCCCCCCAACACTGATGGTATTTTACTGACCCTGCCCCCTTGGCAAATCTTTTTTTTAATTAAGAGTCTTAAAGTTTCTACTGAATGGTTTTAAAGGAATTGACCACTTTGCCTCCTCCTCCACCAATATCTTGGCTGTGCCACTCTGATGATAGTTTTTGTTTTGCTTTGGTGCACTAACTTTTTGGCACTTAGCCAAAATCCACAAAATTCAACACCCAAAGAAAAAAATTATGTTTAGTAAAAAAAGACCAAGAAAGTGTTCCTCCATTTCATAAACAGGACAGAAAATCCCCATTAATGAGAGCAATCTAAGCAGTCCAGTGCCCTATACAAGGCACTGACCCATGTTTTAAAATATACCATGCTGAAATAAATCATTAAAAGAAATGAAAATTGTATTTAAGGAAACTATTATAGCATTTGGTAAAAAAATTTCCTTTTGATTAATATATAATTTAACTATTTTTATTCATCAGGTTTTCCAAAATTATGCCTTAATTGCACAGTCCAATCTGTTACATTGGAGTGGGCAGTGGGACATATGAAACAAGCTTGGGGTATGAGTGATTTAAGTTCCAGTTCGGTTGTTTTAACCTCTGAGCAGCACTTTTTTGCACACAATGGACTAATTGGCCAGGTTACAAGGACCTAGAAAACTCAGTAATTTGGGGGGATGTAGACCCACTGGAAAGCTTTTAGGAGATAGACAGTAGCCTCCTGTGAAAGTTATCCAGTATGTTCTTTAACATTCACAGGGTATGTCTTTCCCCACACATAGGACCCCATCTTTACATTGCATCTGATGGATGGCAGCATTTCCAAGTTCATTGGTGTACCCTACTGACTGAGGGCAGAGAGGGGAGTTTTGCAGAGATAAATCTGAATGCCAGCCAAGCTAGAACTTTTTTTTTTTTGATTTGAGACATATAGGACAGAGAAGAATTCTGGAAGCTACTCCTAGCTTAATACAGGCCTTCTCATACAAGGACATGCCCTACTAAGACCGAAGTCACTGCTGACCACTGCCTTAGTTAGAGTTAACACAACACACAAAGTTTGCCTTGCTGGAACAGTCGCTAGCTGCCTAACCACTATGCCACTTGATTCTTGAAACTATGGATTACGAGCCTGACCATGATTACACTCCTGCCTCTCAAGTCCCAGTAAAGGCCATTTTAGTAACTGTCAAGTGCCAATTGCCGAGAGTTGGGTTGGGTTGTTTTACCTCTGAGCGGCACTGTTTTTGCACACCATGGGCTAAATGGCCAGGTCACATGGACCCCGAAGGCTCAGAGAAGGTTGGGGGAGGGAACCCACTGGAACAGCTGTTGGGAGACAGATGGTAGCCTCTCGTCAAGGCCATCCAGCATGTTCTTTAACATGCACAGGGTATGGCTCTCCCGCACACGGGCCACGGCTTAACGTCCCATCCGACGGACGGCGGACTTTCCAAGCCCATCGGTGTCCCCTACTGACCATGGGCAGGGTGGGGAATTTTGTGGAGATAAATCTCAATGCTGAATTGCCAAGAGGAAAAGAAATTATCTTTGATGTTCTCTATACGAAATCTAGTAATTTGAGTCTTTTAACGAATGAGAATCCTCTTGCCGAGGAAGTGTAAATATGCTAGAAGCAGGCAGCATCAAAATAAGTCTTAGTGGTAGGCAATGAAGATCTGAACAGCTGGCTGGACAGATGGCTTTGAGGATGAATCAGATGCCCTGAGAGACAAAAAACTATCTGTGGATAATGTTTGTTTATGCTATGTTGGTTTCAATTATGTGAATGTGCATGGCAGTTTACACACAAACACACAACACTGTGTACAAACAATACATTGAGACTAGTGTGGATTGACATGAATCAGATGATTGTTAAAATGCAATCAACTGCGCCAATTATAGCGAGGTGTTTTTTGCTTTGCAAGATCACAGTGAAGTGATCACAATGGATTGGCCGGGGGCTGGGACCCAAGCTGCACTACACGAATTTGGAATAGGTACCTCATGATATTTGTTGACTGGAACAAGCATGCTGCAGCTATGAACCAGAGCTTAGAGATGGATTTGGAGGGCCAAATTGTTTTCGAATGTGGACAGGCAAGCAGTAAAACTTTTTTCTATAGTATCTGAAGTATTCATGATAAACCACAGAGATGTCATACTCAAACCCCCATAAAACCCCAACCAACCAACTCCTCCTCAAGCAGCCATGGGCAACAGAAGTCCAATCAGACTGTGCAATTTAGTTCTCCAAGCATATCTGTCCTGAGCTACATCAGCTGCATCTGGTCATTGCACACCAATTCTAACAAGGTCTTGTTTGACACTTTATGTCCACCGCATCCTAGGTCTCCCCTTCTTTCTGCAGCCTTTAGGCACGTTGTTCATAACACTATTGGCTAATCTATAATTATCCATACGGGCAACATGGCCAAACCAATGGAGTCTCTTTCTGCACAATATGCTACTTAAGGAGGTTGCTGACTCCTTTGCCCTAACCTCATCATTACAAAGTTGAATCACCTAATGCCCAAGATACTGCATAAGCATCTAGAATCAAAAGCATCTAGTTTCCTGTTATCTTGTTTACAAAGCATCCAAGTTTCACTACCATAACTAACCCTAGAAAGAACCAAACTATTATACAGTCTAATTTTAGTCTTTAGGTGTATACGCCTATTTCTCCACACTCTCCATAGTTTCTTAAAAGTCATGGCAGCAATCCCTATTACACTTGACTTGGTACATGAAAAATAAAAAATCTAACAGTGAGCAGGATAGATGCTGATATCAGGAACTTTATACGTAATATACAATTCCTTGTTTACATAGAAGGGTTCATGATGATAAATCTCATCACAGCCACTTCAGTAGAGATGGCATGATGAAATATCTCATCATTACCACTATAAACAGGCACAACAAGATAATTATCATAACCACTTAAGAGTTAAATGATTTAAGAAATAAAAAGTAATTTGTAAGTCAATGCAAAATTACATTCTTCAAGTTCACTATTGCAATTTTAAAACTAGCTACTTACAAATGCAGTATATTTGAGGCCAGGCTTGAATGAATCTGAGGTTCTAATAAGTTCTACTTTTACTTCTTTATCATATATCCACATAGTATTGGTTGCGTTATATTTGTGCCCAGTTGCTTCCTCCTCTATCAGGGCAAAGAATTCAATCTCCCTTTTAAAAAAATCTGTTCTTAAATTAAGATCAAAAAGCAAATTCATATAGATATCAACAGCCCCATCTATCTGCAAATTGGAAAAAAAAAAAGACCAGTCATTAATATTACACTATTGATTTAGAAATTGCTATTATTTTTAAACATGAATATAAACATATCTGCAGTGTACACAAATTGCTAAATCCTAAAAAAAAAAAACCTCGTAAATATTGCATTTTGTTTAGACAGCAAAGTTCTAATGTAATACTATTTAAAAAAATTCTTTTTTAACTATTTATTGTTGTTTTTCTGCTGAGGTCCTGCCATCCTATGACATTTAAACTGACAGGCTCCTGTCAGACCTCTGTGGCAAGCAGCTGCTTGAGGGGGTATTTATATATATATATATTATTGTTTAGGGAAGCAAGTTTTAAATTTCTTTTAGCTCAAAATGAATATATGAAATAACTGCAAAATAATGACATAACTGAAAAATATTTTTCTGAATACATATATGAATGGTTCAAAAGAGGTTCATATAAAAAAATTCGAACCTTTTAACTGAATAATGTTGATCTATGAACTAAAAAATAATAATTTCAATTTAAAAGACCTTGAAACAAATATATTATAATTTTTACCTGGTTTTTGCCAATACATAATCATAAAAGAGAATTTTCTATGTATACGAGATCATATTTTCTGTGTATTCGACATTTCCAGAATAATACTTCTTCTTGAGCCTTCCCTTTCATCTTACAATTCTTCCTTTTACTCATAAATTTAAGAACTATTTTTTTTTTATTTTATTGGTACCTGTTTCCTTGCCTTGCAATCTATTCTTAATGAATCTGCTCTTTTTATGCCCAAGTATCAGGAAAATGCATGGGTGTAAGCCTATGCATTTGTTCTACTATTAGTTTCCATTAAGAATTTACTCTTCAGAATATACTCTTTGAATAAAGTGTCATTTATTCCTGCTATGAACTTTTTACCTTATTTTTACTACTTTACTTACTTTTTTTTTTGTACTTTTTGTACAATAGTCAATTTAATACTCTCATTCCTGCATCCTTTATTAATTGTTAATGTTCACTTAGATCTTCTTCTATAGGTGGAAGGGGTGGCTCAGCCGGTAGTATACCAGACTCATAATCTGCAGTTCCCAGGTTCAAGTCCTGTCTGGGCCAGCATTGAGATTTATCTCTGCAAAACCCCACCTTGTCCTCAGTCAGTAGAGGACACTGATGTGCTTAGAAAGGCCACAGTCTGTCAAATGGAACATTAAGTTGTGACCCCGTGTGCTGGAGAACCATACCCTTTGCATGTTAAAGAACATGCTGGATGGCCTTGATGGGAGCTATCATCTGTCTCCCAACAGCTATATGGTGGGTCCCCTCCCCCTTCTTCTCTGAGCTCTTGGAGTCCCTGTGACCTGGCCAATTAGATTATTTTGTGCGAAAAAGTGCCACTCAGGGGTAAAACAACCCAACTTCTTCTGTAAACTTTTCCATCTTTAATAAATTCTTCCACATTCAGTGCCTGAATTTCAGAACCTTTTTCTATCCCTTGATTAACAACACTGTTCTACAAAAAAAGAAAAAAATATTTTTTCTAAGTAAGAGTTTTGTGATTCTTAAAGGTTTACTAGTGCAGACTTCAGATCTGTGCTTCACATGTTTTCTATCAGGGATAGTTTTTGAGTTAGACGATTTTTAATTTTTCATTTTATTCCTAGATTTACAATGAATAAATAATAGGGGGGGGGGGGGAAAAGGGATTATTCTTAGATTCCTTAGTATTAAAATGATTATAGATTCATAGAGAAAATTTTACAGAATATTATACAGAAATAAATTGAATACAGAATAATTAAATAACAAAAATACCAAACATAAATCATTTTTTTCTTTTATGTTTATCTGTGCTGTCTCTTTTGAGATTCCAACAAAAATCAGCTAACAATAACATCCACTTCCCTTCATATTGCTTTTCAATTGTCGAAATATCTTTGTGAAACCTCTCACCGTGTTCATCAGAGACATCACTGCAGCTTTCTGGAAAGTAGTCCAGATGTGAATGCAGGAAGTGCACTTTCAAAGACATGTTACATCCTAAATCCTGATATGCATGTAGCATCTGGTTTACTATTTCTTTATAATCTTTAAACCTCTTTTTACCAAGAAAATTGTCCGTAACTTTCTTAAAACATGTCCAAGCAAGTCTTTTTCCACATCTTTCTTCAACTGTCTTATTTGAGGGCCAACAAACACGCCCTCTTTTATCTTTGCTTCTGAAAGATGAGGGAATTTTGTTGTTAGGTAGGCAAATCCTCTACCATATTTATCCACTGCCTTGACAAATTGCTTCAAAAGTTCCAGTTTTCTATGACCAGTGTTGCCAACTTTTTTGATGTAACATTACCTGATCTTTCATTCCCTAAGTAATATGTATGAAATTGATGTGTTATATCTCCATAACTCTAAAACCAGCCCTGATAGGCCAATTCTGATCTTAGATTTCATTTCTCACACCAAAAATACTTTAGGAACACATCAGTTAACCAAAAGAAAAATTTCCCTTGTAGAACAGTGTAATTAATACCCTTGGGTAAACAGAATTATTAAAACAACTTCCCCCTTCTGTGTCACTCTTAACATTATATTTTAGTTCCTCATATTTCTTTCTTTCCATAAAAAGAACATGTTTAAATTTACATTTATGGTTCATCTTAGGAATTGGAATTTCATCTGCACATTTCTTTACATCTTTGTTTGCTAGATCAGCATCTTGGCTAAATCTCTAACTTCAGTGTCATCTTGGCTGTTAAAACAAAATCTCATCTCTCTTTTCATACCTTCATCAGTAATTAACTGAATTTCTAAGGCTTTATCATTAATTACGTATGCTAATTTCTTAATATTCTTTCTATCTAAAAATATCTCATCTATCTACATTACCATTTGCCTCTTATCACTCCTATTTACATAATTCTCAATATTAATCTTGTTCTTATGTTACAATTATTTGATATTTACATTTCCAATATTGAGTAAATTCTTAGACACGTATCTTTCATTATTTGCCTAATTTCCACTGAGTTACCTTTACCTAATGTCTGTGTACTATCTGTTACTTCAGAACTATAGTATTATTTGATTCTTATCTTCATTTCCTGATTAATTTCTTCTATGTTTTCGACACAAACCTAGCATCAGTTACATTTTCTACCATATAATTATTCTTAACATCAGAATTAGACACTTTATCTAACTGAAACTAATTGTTATCAGAATTACTCATCTGAAAATTACCCTCTTCCTTAGGATTGTTTACCTTCTCTATTTGACACTGATTCTTTATCTCAGAATAAGTGAACTTCTCTAATCAAATTCTATCTTTAATTTCAGACTTACACAAAGTTTATATCTGATAGTCTTATCTTTATATTTACCTGCATCTGCTGTTGGAAATAAACTTCATCTTCAAATTAATATATTCCTATACTTTATAGTTGAATGTTATCTGTTATGCTTCCATAGATGTCCCATGGCCGAGTGGCTAGCGCGCTTGGCTACTGATCTAAGGGACCTGGGTTCAAGCCCCGGGTAAGGCATGGATGCATGTGTCGTTTTCCGTTGAGGTTCTAACATCCTCTCAGATCTTCTACTATGACATATAAACTGACAGGCTCCTGTCAGACCTCTGTGGCAAGTAGATGCTTGAGGGGGTAGTTGTTATTATTATATCCAAAATATCCTGATTTCTAGTTATCACTTTTACTTCATCATGATTACTGCTTTCATAACAAATATCTTTATTATGTACACCTGTAGTTGCTCCTACATTAATCATAAACTTCTCACAATTAATTTTATCATACTCATTAACTATTCTGCAATAATTATCAGCTTTTTCAGAAAAACCTGTATTTAAACTATCTTCATCTTCCTCACATTTAATTTCATTGTCACTATCTACACTATTATTTACTTTGTTCTCAATTAAATTCCTTGACTCTATTTCTCTATCCCTGATGTTATTTGCTTCACTCTCAAATAAATTATTTGACTCTATTTCTCTATACAATATTATTACTCCTAATATCATCGTTTTTCTTATTGGGCATATTACACATTTCCCACTTATCACCAATAAAAATATTTTTCTCATTAATCTTAGAAATATTTTAAACTATAAATTTAATTTCATGACACTGAGTCACTTTTTCTCATTAGATACCCTGAACATCACCTTATTCTTAAAAAATGAAATGTTGGTTGAAACTGTTACCTTTACATGTGCAAGTCGTTTGATTAAAATTATTTTTATTATCACACTGCAATTTATTGCCTCTCACATAACTTATATTGCTTTCATGTACTTTATCAGAGTATCTATACAGCAATGAGTCTCCCTGTTGGTTCTCAGCCAAGTTCTTTAGGGTGGTGAAATTATTAGGAGTAATTAGCATATCTACATTCAAATCTTCAACTATTGCACACAGAATTTCAGAACTCCCTCTATATTCCCCTGCCTGATTTACATTGGTAGCTAGCCTAATAAGGACATTGATTAATAGAGTGTCTGTGCAGTCTCCAAATGCAGGAACTAACTCAATATTTCTTTGAGCTCTCCTATATTTCTCACGAATTAAAGAACCCTTTATAATTGAAACTAAAGTTCCTGAATCCACAATGGCATTAAATTTTTTTATCTCTACTGAACAGAGACAATCAGCAAAGATTCTAGGTCATGACAAGGGCACTCTCTACTTCTGGTTACCTAAGCTGAAATCTACTAATCCTATATCCAATTCCAATATCAATAACTGGGAGGTAACTTTCCCAATAACTGCACTGCTACTTGCCTCTATCCTAAATTACTTTGATTAGAATTTAATTTTGCAACTGAATGGTAAAATATGTGCTTTATGTTTTCTGATTTACTTTTCCCATAGCAATTAATCCTGCATGTTCACTGTGCCTGCAGAAAATTCTTGCAATTTCGGTAATTTCATAGCAATATTTCCAAGATCCATTATTCTGAAACATAATGTGATTTTCCACATCTGCTGGCAACAGATCTTTAATCTTGCCAGCTAACATTAAATCTTTCAGCTGCTAGAAATTGTCTACTTCCCTGCTCTTATGATAATAATTAAAATGACTTTTCATCCAGGGTGAAAACTGAGTCCAGGTTTCAGTAGAGAACTTAAACAGTGTCTTTTTTTTTCTATATTCCAATGGAGACAATTTGTTATTGTTCAATATGGCAGATTTCATTTTTTCATAATCCTAAATTTCCTCCTCACTCAACAGAGTAAAAACTTTCAAGCTCTCTCCCATAGTAATGGGTGTTTTAATATTACTTGTGAGTCATCTTTTATATGATACTGTTTGAATAATTTCACTATTATCTTGAAATAAGCCAGTAATTTCCCTACTTTAGTCAAGGGATAATTATTAGGGCTAGCCTTTTCATTTTTAGATCTCCTAAATCTGTTAAACAGACTTCTCGGCTAATATTATTTACCTTTTCTACATCTAATCTTCCTTATTCTAGAGCTAATCTTCTACATTCTGTTTCTCTATCCAATCTTCTTTCTCCTCTATCTCATTCCTGCTTCTCCCCTTCTTTTTCCCTCATCTCTGCCATTTCATCATCTCATATTTCCTCTCTAACCTCGATTTCAGACCTGAATCACTTATTTTGACAAGATCCAAACTACATACACAAGAACCCTCTTTTACCCCAAAATCGCCATCAATCCTATCAATTTACACCCCTTACCCAGACTCAATGAGTCTGGTTAAATCAATGCTTTCCTCCTGCTTGGTTCCATCCTTGTTTTGATCTTAACTCCTAAGCATCATTGGTAACTTAGAATTTGTACAAAAATGAAAATAGGCAGAAAAATCATAGACCATCCACTCCTGCAGAGAGATGACTCTGCTCTCCTTCCTGCTAGAGCTGGAATGATGATGTCCTTCCAAAATAAGGAACCTTACTGCACAGTGATGAACACTGAACCACTCTGGAACATGAGACAATCAGGGAATACTAGAAGTGCAACAAAAAATCACAACGACTGGAAGACTTGTGGAAATTGCACACTGAGAACACTTAGCTGAATGAGGCATAGTTTATTGAACTGCTTTCAATATCTTTTATCACAACTGAAAATATTTTTTTTTTCCTTTGGAACACCAAACAATCATTTCTTGACTGCACCAGACAATGTAGTTGACTCTTCAAGTGGTGGTGGGTCCTGAACTTTTTTAATTTTTTCTTTAATTACTTATTTTTTTGCTCTTCATCCATATTTTAGGCGAATCCACAGATCCATGGGTCTTTATACCTGTGCTTTGAAGTGTATCAGACATGATGTGCCTTTGATGTCAGAAGTAAGCCACACACATATATATATACACTATAGTAATGCACTTCATTCTGTGGGCCTTAGCTGGGCTCAACCCTTCGCTGAATGAAAATCCTTGCAGTGCCAAGAGCTGGTTTTCAAAAATCACCACAAATGATCTTGCAATATGCTTTTTATACTTAACTACATTTTTTTTCCTTTCAGCTTTTATAATTTTTGTTCAGAATTAAATGATCTTTCTCTTAGTATGTAATGTGAAGTATTTCATTCATTAGCTGTTTCATAATATGGCTTAGAAATTGAGTTGCATTTTTAGAGAGAGAAAAATACTCTGGCACTATAAGGGTTAATTGATGTGCTTGGAAACTTTCTCCCATCAGCATAACATGAATGTTGTTGTTTGAATTTAATGTTACACAATCTCTAGCTCTATTATATTTAAAGTAAATGATTCTTGAGGTGGTCATTGTTACCAACCTTTTTCATCACCTAAGGTATATTGCCTCCTGTGCAATATCCCGATTAAAACTATTCTATTTTCTAAACCTTAAATCCTTCTTTACAAACAAAGGTGATGAAGGACAAGAAAACATATTACCAGTTCTAAACCTTGATAATGGCTGGCACAGACAATATGCCTCTGGATGTTAATCTTCATAGGTTACCGCTGTTATATTTCACCGTTTTGAAGCTCACACTTTTTTTAACGTCACAGCAACTACGTTTACCATTACGGTATGGATTGTCCCGTGCACTTGGTTTTGAATGTATAACTGTTATGCTTAAGAGCCTTGGTTGCTAACTCTTGCACACACATTTCAGGTTCCAGTTCAGAAAGAATGTTGTTATGCAGTTAAAGTGATTCTGACATACACTCAAAAACATTTTTTTTAATTGCTTTGCTTCTACAGGCATTCACATCATGAGGTTGAAATCTGTCTTGTTCCATACAGAAATCACTTTAGACTTCAGAACTTGGTGAGCAGATATCCTAATCCCTGTCTACACAACCTGGTTCTCCACAGAACTGAACCCAGCTCATTGAAGGTTTTCAAGAAAGAGCTACATCACTTTGATGCATTGAAGAACCTGAAGTCCTGTCAAATTCATCAGCCACTCTCTTTCTGACTTAGTTATTTTTGCCACTCTCCTTCACCTGACTTGGTTGATTCACACCTTAAACCCTCTAGCTAAATGAAGGGAGTCAAGTGACTGGAGATGCCACTAAGTACATTCACTTCCATAAGCATCTGGAGAAGTACACAGCTAAGCCATGAATGACAAATAAGGTGCAACAATCCCATTTTTGCCACTACCAAAAATACCTATAACACAAAGTATAATACTACATATACAAGGACAGGGGTGGGGTGGCTCAGTCGGTAGCATGCCAAACTTGTAATCTGTAGTTCCCAGGTTCAAGTGCCAGCTGGGTCAGTGTTGAGATTTATCTCCGCAAAATTCCCCGCCCTGCCCACAGTCAATAGGGGACACCGATGGGCTTGGAAAGGCCACCCTCTGTCAGATGGGATGTTAAGCCGTGGCCCTGTGTGCGGGAGAGAGCCATACCCTGTGCACATTAAAGAACACGCTGGATGGCCTTGACGGGAGGCTACCCTGTCTCCCAACAGCTGTTCCAGTGGGTCCCCTCCCCTAACCTTCTCTGAGCCTTCGGGGTCCATGTGACCTGGCCATTTAGCCCATGGTGTGCAAAAAAGTACCGCTCAGAGGCAAAACGACCCAACCCTTATATTACTTCTAAGAAATGACAATCAGATGGCTTTAACAAATTATTTGTCATAGTTTAATAAAATATGCATCAAATGAAAAAAGAAAATATTATTTATCAAGCCTGAATTTCATATTTTTAAAAAATTGTTGGTTTTTTTTGTTGTACTAAAAACGGATATATATATCCTTGGCCTCTCATTTCAAATTCTGCGAAAGTATACAGAAGTCCTGGACACTGGAAGGGCTAATAGCTTTCCAGTGGGTTCCCTTCCCTATACAACCCTGAGCCATTGAAAATCCACTGTGTGCACAAAAGTGCCACTCCAGTAAAACAATTTTGGGATTCTTTCCTGGCTTGGGAAATTTACAGCTACTGGAACAGCTGTTGGAAGACAGATGCCCAAAGTGAACAGAGGCACAGGATACCTCATATCAGAAGGCAGATAATCCTGATCAGAGGCCAATGCAAGTACATGAACCCTTACTTTAGCTAGTTAAAAAGTCAATCCTACACTGGAATAATGTGTCTCACGCAAGTCAGTTTCTATTTAGATTCTGGTTCTTCAAAAGGTCCACTTGTAAAGGCTGCACCTGAAGCGTCAACATGGGTGGCTTTAGTCTTTGTCTCATGCCTGCGATTAGGGGGTGTTTGATATTGTTGGCCCTACCTCTCTCTCAAAAAACCTAATTTCTTTAAAAATGCTACTAATTATTTTCTCTCCACAGGTATGTGGCATGTAAGGACATTTCATACAGATTATTCTCTCGATGTCCTCACACAGGAATTCCTTAGTTATAACCTAGATATTCTGGGCTTGCAAGAGACCAGATGGATAGGTAAAGGTCAGATACTTAAAAATACTTTTAAATTTCTCTTTACAGGGAAGGATGATTGAAAATATATCTATGGCAAAGGTTTGCTTCTCAGCAGACATGCCAGTGATGCTCTTCTAGACTAGGACTACATTAATGAAAGATTTCTTACAGCTATAATTAAAAATAAGATAAAAGACTTGAATGTTATCTGTTGTTAATACCCCCATAGAGGAATTTGATGAAAATGAGAAAGACAGGTTTTACAGACAACTTCAGTATACCTTGAATAGTGTCAAGAAAGGAGATATTTTCCTTGAGCTGGGCGATTTTAGTACTAAAGTTGGTACTGATTCTGACCTTCGGGCAGGAGCATTCAGATTAAAAAAATAAAATCAAGGGGGGGGGGGGGCAAGAAACACGACCAAGCCACAAAAAGGGTTGGCAAAGAGACTGGATTTCAAATAGTAACATTTCCCCCTTCGTTTTACAGGTCAGTAAAAAATTTGAAAAATACATAAATATAAATGAGTTTAAATTTTTTTTGCCTCTATTACCCTTACAAGCATTCTGAAAGAGGGGATCATCCACCCCTAGATATAGCCCTGGGAAGGGGTGATATGTTCTTTTGGTATTGTGACTGCAGCTGCAATAAGGAATGTCGCCTACAGGTAACAAAACTTAACCCTTCCCAGGTCCAGCCTGAAAAACTGATTTACATCCAGAGGTCCAGCTATTTTTTCACTCTGATCAGCCAAAAAAAAAAAAAAAAAAAATCAATTTTAGAATTTTTTTTACCCAAATAACTAATGAAAGGAATTATGGCATATTAAATGCCACATTATTCAGCGTTTAATTCTGGTTTTTCTGAAAATATAATATTTAACGAAAAACACAACTAGTTTTATTTTAATAGAGCTTTTTTTATAATCATGTAATAAAAAATGCATCTGACAACACAGATAAAAATTTATTTAAATAAAAACTAATAGAGAGAATGATTATAATGCACATGAATACAAAGGGTATTTATTTCTGAGTAACAAAAAAATTAATATTTATATGACGCAAGAAAATTAGTCCTGTTTTTAATTTTTTTTTTCCTTGGTACCATACTTTGAGAAAATTCCAGGCTTTCAGCTAATTCTTTTGAGTCAGACAAACAAGTCAAATTTAGAATTAAAAAAAAAATAACCAATCAACAGAAATAGGTCGTGTTATATACCAAATTAAACAGAATTTAATTATGAATTTAATCAAAATAAGTAATTTAAATAAATTTACAAGTGTATTGATTTTAATAAGCTTTTTTCAATGTGACATGGTGAAAAAATAAATCAGACTACACAATTAAGACTTAATTTTGGAAAACCTGATGAATAACTATCAGTTAAATTATATAATAATTGAAAGGAAATTTCCTCCCAAATAATATATTTAACCTAAAACATGCTTTTTACTTCTTTTAATGATTCTTTTCAGTATTGTATATTTTAAACACCACCAGTGTTATACAAAGTGACTTGGACTTCTCACATTCACAGGATTTTCTGAACTGGTTATGAAATGGAAAAAAAACTTTCTTGGCTGCTTTTTATACCAAACATTATGATTTATTTTTTCTTTGACTGTCGAAATTTGGCAATCTTGACTAAGTGCAGAAAGGTTTGTGAACCAAAGCAAAAAAAAAAACGTTATGTTGTCAGAGTGGCACAGCCAAGATAACTGAGAGGAAAGGGGGTTAAAATCATTCAATGCAAACATAAAAACTGCAAATTTTTTTAAATTAAATTTTTCTAGGGGGGGAGGGAGGGAAACATTCACACTGAGTTCAGTGGGAGAGGGAGAGGGTAAAGACCCTTCCTGAAATTGTCCTCCCACATGAGGACTGATTTCCGGCCAAAGAAGTCCATTTTGCTTCTGTTATGCAAGACCTCATTCATTTTCAAAAAATGGTAGAAGCTCAAAGTTTTTTTACCACAGAAAAAACAAAAAATAATAATAAAAAAAAACCTAATGGAATGTTAAATAAAATATCCCCAATTATTTTTAAGTGGGCCATATGATGTAGTATAACACAGAAAGATCGAAAGATCAGCCGACAGAAAATATCTAATTTATGGAAACAAAGTAGATCTACAGAAATTAAAGCTAAAGTTTAATTATAAAAAAATGAAATAAAATATTAACTTTACACAGGGAGTTTATACTCTAATTTCTTGGGAGGAAGTTTTTATATTGACATTAAAAAGTCAATAGGTAACACTGTGATTGTCATCTATGTTTAACTTAAATCAGCCATGTAAGCAACTTGTCATGAGAAGGAAATCCTTTTAGCTTCCATATCTAATACCTCATTCATTTTCAGGAAACAATACAAGATCAAAGTTTTTTACAAGAAAAGAAAGTAATAATAAAAGAAATATTAATATATAATCTAACGTGATGTTAAATACTATCCGAAATGACTTGTAAAGCTGACCATCTGATGTAGCATAACCCTTCCAAAAAAATCAAAAGATCAGCTGATGAAAAAAAAAAGTTAACTTTTATCGATAAAATGGTAAAAAATCAATATCAGTAAATCTACAGAAATTAAAACAAAGGCTAATACTGATTTGATAGATGCATGGACGTTATCCTATATCTTAGAAGAACTCTTTCTGCAAACATTTACTATAGAGTCACTTTACTGCACGTGTGAGCAATAACAAAGTCATGCACTCAACTGCACCTATTAGATGACCTACTTTAAACTGCAAGGAACTTTGGAACTGCAACTCGACTTACTTACTTCTTTCTAAGAAAGCTTTTGTTAGTATAACAGATTTAACACAGCTGAGTTAACTTAAAAAACTTAATCCCTATCCAAGCTATTTTATTATTGTTCCAGTAGATCAAAATAGCATTTTGATCAGTTAATACAGGATAGAGTAGGAATGTTAGTCACTTCTTGTCCAAATATATGAAGTAAGTCCTTTCCTGTTGCAAGGATCACACAATGGTATTTAGACCATCGTAACTTGACACTGGAACAATAATAAAACAGCTTGGATAGTGATTAAGTTTTTTAAGCTTTTGCCAGTTACAGTTTCAATCTGAAGGGTGGGAAAGTCACCTAGAATGCTGGGATAAATGATAAAAATGAAACAGGTTTATGGCAGAAAGGAGTGTAAAATGAAAAAAAAAACTACAATACATACTTTGCAATTACTTCCAAAGTTTTCAGTTTTTAAAAAATGGCAATTTTTTGTTTATAGGAGATTTTCAAAATTTTAAGAGAAAAATTTATTGATAATAGTTCAATTCAAACTTGTGAGCTTAAGTCAGGTGACTACTTCAGCATAGAGTAACATTAACAAACAAATCAACAATACCGTATGGTGCTTTCTAAGAAAGGCACCAGATTGGCTTTAACAAATTACATTGGTCAACAAATTTTCATACAAGTCATGCCTCTGAGATAAAAGTAGCCATTTCTTAAAGATTACAAGGTGCTGAACATGAATATGATAATAAAAATGTGAAATTGGCTATAATTTCTCATATAAGTTTCTTACATACGTACATGACATGTATTGGTAAAACTCTTCTATTTCCGATGTCACTTTGCCCGTTGCTTGTACAGCTGCTCAGGATCATCTCTGGCGAGTGTCCAACAGTAGTCAGTCAACATTGAAGTGGATCAGTTTCCCTGGTATCATTTCTCCATCATGCAATGTCCTGGTGAAAACTTTCCCTATACTCATCACTAACCATGCTACAGTTGTCAGGGAAGAAATCTAAGTGGGAATGGAGAAAGTGGATCTTTAAGGACATATTGCAGCCAAGTTTGTGATACAGAGACATGTCCTTAACCAGTTTCTTGTAGTTGTCTGCCCTGACATTCCAGAAGAATTTAATTGACACCAAATGAAACGCACCCCAAGCCTTTTTCTCGTCACCCTGAAGCAGGTTGTCAAACATCTGGTCCTGAACAACTCGCGGATCTGAGAACCCACAAAAATTCGCTTAAATTTTTGCTTCACTGAGTTGAGGAAGTTTGTCAGCTAAGTACTTGAAAGTTGATACAGTCTGGTCAATGGCATTTAAGAAGTTTTTCATCACACTGAGTTCGATGTGTAGGGAGAGTAGCACGATTTTGTGCATTTCTGCCAGTGCTGGGTGTTCCACATTCTTCTCTCCGACCTTCAGATTTCCTATGAGACCAGTTTCTCTTCACATAGTGCAAAGTCTTTGCTCGGCTGTCCCATTCACGTAAGAAACAGCAGTACTTCGTATATCCCAGCTGCAGACCCATCAGCCTTCCAGTCACAACAGAGATGCCAGCCATACTTGCTGTATTGAAAACAGTTCAACAGCTGTTTTAGGTTGTTGAGTATTGTTTATTTTAGGTTGTTGAGTATATTTTTCATGCAGACGTGTCCAACCAGAATGGATGGAAGTCAATTTCCATTATGAAGCAACACTACCTTGAGACTCAATTTCGTGGAGTCTATGAATAGTCACCATTCTTGATGAGGTCATGTTTGATTCTGAGGGCATTCATCAGGCCATCTACATCAGAACTATCTCACTCATCTACACACAAAAAAAAAACTCATCTACACACAAGGTCATCTTCCTTTTTGATGTAAGGCGCAAACTGCTCATGACGAGTTTGAAACGAAGTCACTTGAACATTTTCCTTGAGAAGATTCCATTGTTTAAGTCTTGATCTAAATAACCCTGCTTTGGCCTTGGACAGCTCCAGATGGTGAACAAGATCATTCATTTCTTCGGTGAGAATGTGTTTATATCCATGATGCGTCATCTGTGTCACAGATGACGCATCATGGTAGACATATGCATCATCATTAGACACAGAAGGCTGTGGAGAACCTGATGTTGGTTCGCCTCCCTCCTCATCATCTGAATCGATGGAAAATTCTTTTGGAGGTTCGGGAAGGCCTTCACAGTGTGGAACTGGTCAGAGAACAGATTGTATATTAGGGTATGGTATTGTCCACTTCTTTTTCCTTGTGATGCCTCCAGAAACAGGTCTGGAGTCATTTGCATGATTGCTTGGCTGTCTCCAAACTATAGGAACAGCAAACGACATCGCCACTTTTTCGCCTTTCAGTCACTTTGGAATATTTCTTGCACATGCACTGCAGCATATGTGTGGGGCCCAGGTCTTGTCCCCCGATCTTATATCCAAAATAAAACTCATATGCTACTTTCACTATTGGAGTCATGGCACTTTTCTGGCTTGCAAACATCACTTCCCTGAAAATGCAACAAAATGCATCTGAACTATTAACACAGTTACGAGGCATCAGTACTGCTGGATTAAAACTGCAAGGATCACTTGTGTTGTACTTATGACTCAGGGGTAAATGGGAGTCACTCAAAAGATTTGTTCACCGTATGAGACGTCGCTTACAACTAACGATTGCATCATCTTTCGTCCGCTATCGTAAAGCTGCAATGTCATGACTAAACTACATTGCATCAGACAATGATGCAATACCTCCGGGGGTTGTATTTATGATGGGCTGATGAAATACAATGCAATATGTTGCAATCTGGAGTTTAAAATACAGCATTGCAAAATGGTTACCTATGTACTCAATGCGGACTGAGTCCTTTATACATGACCATCTCTGTCTCTCCTAAACGAGCAAATCGACAAATTTCATTGTCATTTTCATGTTCATGTTCAGCACCTCGAAATTAGTAAAGATTGGCTATTTTCACTTCAAAGCCTTTTTGTGTGTTGCCCAGTGCTATTTGCATTCAAATTTATTTCAAATTTGAATTGTGAAATTTTTTAGAAGATATATCTGAGAAAATTTTCAAATGACAATTTTATTTTAAAAAAAATTGAGGTTTTATGTGTTGTACAAAAAACGTCAGTTGACGCCCTTGATCTCTCATTGCAATTTATATCAATGTCTATGTTCAACTGTGACCCAGAAAAGGTTAATGGTTTGAGAATACCTAATGCTTACTTCAAACACTCGAACATTTATAAATACATGTGGCTTTCTCCCAATGGGTTGAATAGAATATGGCAAATTATATATTAATTAACAGCAAATGGGATAATTGTGTTAAGAATACCAGCCTATGCAGGGGAGATGAAATTGGATCTGACCATAATCTTGTTAAAAATGTCTTGCAACTTAAACTTAAGAAGTGTTGTGCTAAGGTTAAAAGAAATACCTTTAACACTGAAGCTCTGAAAGACCCAGTTATAGACAAAGCTTACCATGGTAGGTTAATCATTATTACAATCGTGGTTTACTTACTACTGAAGTTGAGGAAGAATGGGACCATTATAAACAGGTTTTTCTTGAAACTAATAGTACTCTTTTGGGTAAAAAAGGCAGAAGGGACAAAGTTGTTTGAGTGATAAGTTACTGGAGCTTATTTTCAAAAAAAAAAGAAGCTGCAAGAATATCCTTAATCCACACCCTACTAATCATAACAGACAGCATTGCAAATTACTTAATCAACAAGGTAAAGGGTCAGTTAACACCTGATAGCTTAGCTGACAAAGAGGAAGCAGCTTGACAGTACAAGAATAGAGAGTTCTACTAGATAGTTAAAGTTTTGTGTGGGAAGAAACAGTGGTACACAGGGATTGAGGGATAAACATGGTAAAGTCATTGAAGGTGAGGATTCTGTCATGATTAGATGGACTAAACATTTCAGAGATGTTCTAAACAATATTGCTAGTTCTATATGGCTCTATATCACATTCTTAAGTTACTTTGGCTATCTCTAAATTAAAACTGCATAAATCCCTTATGTAGATGAAATTACTGCAGAAATGCTTAGACCTGGGAGTGTCCCTGTTGTCATATGGCTGACCGAAATTTTGAGTATTTTTATGATAAAGGTGTTGTTCCTAGGAATTTTACTGTAACTATTATTATCCCTATTTTTAACAAAGGTGATTGTAGTTCTTGCAATAATTATAGGTGAAGTAGTCTACATTCTGTTCCAGGTAAAGTACTTTGCATGATTGTGATTAATACACTGAAGTGACACTGAATTAGGGATAGCAACCTAATAACGTGTTGGACCCTCTCTGGCCCTGATAACAGCTGCCACATGACAAGGCAAGGACTCCACAAGCTTGCATAAATGTTCCATAGGTATGGCGACCCATGCATCCTCCAAAACTGTCCATAATTATCTCAAGGTCATCGCTGATGGGACATGGGGCTGAACACTGCTCGATGGTATCCCAAAGATTTTCGATGGGATTTAAATCTGGGCTTCTAGGTGGCCAATTCATTATTTCAAAGTCAGCAGAATGCTCCTCCAACCATGCAGTAGCCAACTTAGACCTGTGAGATGAACAGTTGTCTTGCTGGTAGACACCATCTCCATTGGGATGCATGATGGCCATAAATGGGTGTAAATGGTCAGCCACGAGTTCTACATACCAAGATGCATTGAGAGTCATCGGTACAAAGGTCCCACAGACATCCAATTGAAGACACCCCAGGCCATCACTGAGCAATCACCAGCTTGTACTGTTCTGACCTGACATGCAGGATCCATGCATGGCTTCATGGGGTTGTGGTGCCATATCCTCAGTCTCCTATAGGCATGATGAAGTTTAAATCAGGATTCATCACTCCAGGCTATCCGTTGCCAATCTTCGATGGTCCAGTTTCGATGTTCTTTAGCCCAGGCAAGGCATTGAGCCCGGTGTTCTGCCATTAGAAGTGGAACTCTTGTAGGACAGCAGCTCCTAGTGTTAGCGTGTGAGCTCCTAAGTGAACATTGCACAATCCATGCACTGATTTCCCAGCTGGAACCCACGTTCAGATGGGATGTGATTTCAGATAATGTTTGGCCCCTATCTGTCTGTAGGATGTGGGGTCAGACTGCAAAGTCCATGATCATTCAAGGCTGGTTGTCCTTTGTAGTTTGTATGGGTGTTTTTTTTTGTCAGAATTTTCATATTCCCAGAACACTCTTGAAACTGTCATATGAGATAATCCAAGTTTGTTGACAATTTTGATGATTGAATGTCCCATCCATCGGGCACCTATGAACTGTCCTCTGTCAAATGCATCTAAATCCCATGCCTTTCCCATTATGCTTGTCACGATGAATGCTCGGAGCAGCCAAAGATGACAGCTATATATGACTATAGTTTCAGCCATGAATGCACGCAAATTCGGAACTTGCAGTACTGAATTTGGATAACGTCTCCTATCCTTAATTCAATGGCACTTCACTGTAGAACTAAGAATTTGGTGTGAATTCAGAAGGGGTAGCAAATGTATAGATCAAAATTTTCACTTGAGCTAATTCCTTCTGTTGTTTTACTTCTGAGGGGCACTTTTTTTTAACACAATGGGCTAAATGGCCAGGCCGCAAGAACCCCGAGAGCTCAGAGAAGATTGAAGGAGAGAACCCACTTGGCAGATGGTAGCCTCCTGTCAAGGCCATCCAGTGTGTTCTTTAAAGTGCACAGGATATAGCTCTCCCACACATGAAGTCATGGTTTAACATCCCATGTGATGAATAGCTAGCTGCCTTTCCAAGCCCATCGGCATCTTCTACCAACTGAGGGAGGGTGAGAAGTTTTGTGGAGATAAATCTCAATGCTGGCACAGCTGAGACTTGAACCTGGGAACAACAGATTACAAGCCTGGGATGATAACTAAGACCTACCCCATTTAGGCAAATTCTTGAGAAATGTTTATAGTTTCAGCAACATGTGGCTATTAGTTTACAGAGTGCACAAAAAGCTTTTGACTCTGTTGATAATTAGATTGTATGGCATACTGGAGATGTTAGCATAATGAAAGATCTCTATAATAACATTAAGTGATGTGTTATTGCTTACACATGCAGTAAAGTGACTCTATAGTGGATGTTTATAGAAAATGTTCCTCTCGGATATAAGATTGTGTGACTATGAATCAAGTCAGTATTAAACTTCGTTTCCATTTCTGTAGATTTATCTCATTTCCAGAAATTATCATCTTTTCATCAGCTGATCTCTCGATCTTTTGGGGTTAATCTGCATCGGATGGATGGCTTTACAAGTCACTGCAGATATTATTTAACATCACATTAAGGTTATATGTTAATATTTCTTTAATTTCTTTCTTTTCTTGTAAAAAAACTTTGATTTTGTATCTTTTCCTGAAAATGAATGACCTATTAGATATGGAAGCAAAAAGAACTTTCTTCACACAGCAAATTGTTTAAGTGGCTGGTTTAAGTTAAAAACTTCTTCCCAAAAAATTGGATTATAAACTCCCTGCATGAAGTTGGTATTTTATTTTTATTTTTTTATAATTAAACCTTAATTTTCATTCTTTCTTTTCTTGCAAAAAACTTTGATCTTGCATTGTTTCCTGAAAATGAATGAGGTATTAGATATGGAAGCAAAAAGAACTTTCTTCACACAGCAAGTTGTTTACATGATTGGTTTAAGTTAAAAACTCCCAACAAATTGGATTACAAACCTGCATGAAATTGGTATTTTATTTCTTTTTTTAATAATTAAACCTTAGTTTTCATTTCTGTAGATTTACTTTATTTCTGTAAATTACTGATCTTTCTGTAGATTGTTTATTATCGATTTTTGCGGAGTTATGCTACATTGGGTACTTTGTTGCTGTAGATATTTTATTTAACATTGCATTAAGTTATCTGTTAAATTTTTGTTTATTAGTTATTACTTCTCCAGCAAAATAAACTTTGATCTGGTATTGAAAACAAATGAGGTCTTGAATACTGAAGCAAATTTATTTCTGACATTTATTTCCGTAAATTAGCAATCTTTCAGTAGGCTTATTTATCGATCTTCCTGAGATATGCTACATTGGATGCCGGTTTAAAAGTTGTTGCGAATATTTCATTTAATATCCCATTAGGTTCTATGCAATTTTTTTTTATTATTTCATGTATTTTTTAGTAAAAAAACTTTGAACTTGTATCATTTTCTGAAAATGAATGAGATCTTGAATATGAAAGCAAAATGGACTTCCTTGGCACAGAAATCAGCCTCATGTGGGAAGGCAATTTCAAGAAGGGTCCCCCCCCCCTCAGAAAAATTTCATTGAAAAAATTTTTATGTTTATATTGAATGTTTTTAAAAGGACCCTCTAGTATCTTGGCTGTGTCGCTCTGATGATATGTTTTTTTTTTTTGCTTTGGTGCACAAACTTTCTGCACTTAGCCACTATCGACAAACTTCAACACCCAAAGAAAAAATTCATTACGTTTAATAAAAAAAAAAGCAGTCAAGAGAGTTTTTTTCTATTTCCCAAAAAGTTCAGAAAATCCCGTGAATGTGAGAAGTTCAAGTCACTTTGCATAATAACACTGGCTGTGTTTAAAATATACAATACTGAAAGGAATCATTAAAAGAAATAAAAAGCATGTTTTAGGTTAAATATATTATTTGGGAGGAAATTTCCTTTCAATTATTATATAATTTAATTATATTCATCAGGTTTTCCAAAATTAAGCCTTAATTGTATAATGTGATCATTTTTTCACAATATCACATTGAAAAAGGCATATTAAAAATCAATATTCTTGTAAATTTGTTTACATTATTTATTTTCACAAAATTCTTAATTAAATTCTGTTTTAATTTGTTATACAGCATGACCTATTTCTGTTGATTGGTTATTTTTAAAAAAATTCTAAATTTGACTTGTTTATGCAATTCAGCACAATTGGCTAAAAGCCTGGAATTTTCTCAAAGTATGGTACAAAGAAAAAAATTAAAAATGGGAGTAATCTTGTCATTTCAGGTAAATATTTATTCTTTTGTTATTCAAAAATATCCTTTCTATTTATGTGAATTATAATAATTTCTTCGATTTTTTTTTTTTAATAAATTTTTGTGTTGTCAGATGCATCTTTTTTTACTACATGCCTGTATAAAAGCCCTATTAAAATAAAACTAGTCGTCTTTTTTGTAAAATATTTTATTTTCAGAAAATCCAGAATTGAATGTGATTAATTGGGGATATAAAATGCCATAATTCCTTTCATTAGTTATTTGGGAAAAAAGTTCTAAAGTTAAAATTTTTTTGACTGAGCACAGGAGAAAATAGCTTGGCCTCTGGATGTAAATTTTTCAGGCTGGACATTGGAAGGGTTAAAACTAACTTGAATTTCCTTTCTACAGTTCATTATCAAATTCATGTTAAACTTATTAATTAACTTAACATAGTATGTCAGTTAGAGATATTTTACAGAAAGGCTAAAATATTAAAAATAGCTACAAATTTATGAAGATTCATCCTACCTTTGCTTTCGTTTGAAATGATTCATATGGTCGAACTGTCAGTTTATTGTATCTTGTGCGTGGAGCAACTGTAAGAGTTAGTTCCCCTTGAACTGGTTTACCATAAGAGTACCTTCCAAATTAAAATATATATATAATTTACAAAATAATATAAATATATATATAATATTAATATAAATATATAATTTACAAAAATATTCATTGTACACTGGTGCTTAAAATGATTACACGTGATAAATAGTGAGAAATGTGTATTATAATATAATTGGATAATGTACAGAAATTGAACATACCCTGATCTGAACATAAAATGTTATACTAATGAATTTACAGTAGGAAAAAAATGCATTAAGAGTCAATGACAACATACAGGGTGATTCAAAACTTATCGTTCAAATTTCGTGGGGAGGTAGGGAATACGTCAGGAAACCGATTTCACATAGGAAAGTATGTCCGCAAATGTACGCATGCGTATGTAGAGGGCGCTGTGTGTACCCAACCAGTGTACAGCTCGCCCGACCACTCCCGCTGTCATCAGCGATCGTTTGGCCACCTAGGTCACCTGATTTATCGCCCATGGATTTCTTTTTGTGGGGGGCCATGAAATACCATGTGTACGAGACCCCCGTCGACAGTGAAATGGACCTTGTTGCACGAATAGTGGCCGCCGCAGGCATTGTCCGGGATATGCCAGACGTTTTTGAAAATGTTCGACGGTCAATGCAACGGCGCTGTGAATCCTGTGTCCGTGTAAATGGTCGCAATTTTGAGCACCTACTGTGAACCTGTACTTTACCTTGTTGGAATAAAAGTCACATTCGTTACCACTTAACTGTACTGTTTCCTTGTGTTCACTTTACTTGTCCATTTTGTTCATGTAGATGACGTTTGCGGACATACTTTCCTACTATTACCTTACCTTATTTTCCTATGGTAATACCATAGGTATTTACCTACTTTCCTATGTGAAATCGGTTTCCTGACGTATTCCCTACCTCCCCACGAAATTTGAACGATAAGTTTTGAATCACCCTGTATACTACTATGGTTTGTGATCTCTAGTGACAATACAAACCTGACACAGATTCTTCATGCTGAAAACAAGGTTGCCAATTAGTGCTAAAGACAGGGTTGGGTTGTTTTACCTCTGAGCGGCACTTTTTTGCACACCATGGGCTAAATGGCCAGGTCACACGAATCCCGAAGGCTCAGAGAAGGTTGGGGGAGGGGACCCACTGGAACAGCTGTTGGGAGACAGATGGTAGCCTCCCGTCAAGGCCATCCAGCATGTTCTTTAACGTGCACAGGGTATGGCTCTCCCGCACATGGGGCCATGGCTTAACGTCCCATCCGACGGACGGCGGCCTTTCCAAGCCCATCGGTGTCCCCTACTGACCGTGGGCAGGGCGGGGAATTTTGCGGAGATAAAACTCAATGCTGACCCAGCTGAGACTCAAACCTGGGAACTACAGATTACGAGCCTGGCGCGCTACTGACTGAGCCACCCCCGCCCCATTGCTAAAGACAGGATTTCCTATTTTAATAACAGACTCTAGATCAATGATGTTTATCAGAGAGGGGGGCTGAGTGTGGCAATTCTTTTCCCTCAAGCATCCCAAACATGATTTATAAAACTGTCTATTTTCAATTGCCTTGACAGGTAATTGAAGGTTCCAACTGTCTCATTCTGAAGGCATTTTCAACTAGATAAGCTCTGTATGGATGAGTATCATAGTCCATTAAAAAAGTCTGGATCAATTGCTCCTACACATAGGTGAACATACAGAGAGAATCTTATCTTGATACCCTATACCCATGAGAATCTTTACTGAGATCACATGGAAGTCTCTGCAGACTGACAGTGAAGCCTGACAATATCAAAGAGTGAGGGTTGGCTCAGTCAGTAGCAAACTCATCAGTTCCCAGGTTCGAGTCAACTGTGACTGCACGGAGATTTATCTCCATTAACCCACATTCTGCCCTTGGTGAGAAAGGGGATACTGATGGGCTTGCAAAGGTCACCACATAACTTGTGCAGAAGAACCATAAACTTGTGCAAGTTAAAGAACAGGTTGGATGGCCTTGGTGAGAGGCTTCCATCTGTCTCCTAACAGCTGTCCAGTGAATCCCCAATCTTCTCTGAGAACTTGTGATCTGCCCATTTAGCCCATTGTGTGAACAAAAGCATTGCTCAAAGGTATAACAACCCAAATCAGCCTAATGCCATCAAACCATGATGTTGACTTCAATTCTTTCCCTGATATTAATGGGGTAGAATCTGATTTCCCATCCTCTCCAGACAAATGCTCATTGAGAATCTATTCAAAAGACTGAATTGCAACTCATCTGTGGGGCATTGTTCCTAGATCCAATCAAGATGTCAATGAGTGAATTCAACAATTGTTCTCTGTAAAGGAATTAAGGAAACACAGATAGCAGAATGCATCACACGTAAAGATCCCTCTCTCTTGAATCTGAGAACAATATGCCTTGATACAACCCTTCTAGTGAATAAAATGATACCACTCTGGAACATTAATGGCACTTTGCAGTTAAGAATGCATAATGATCATCTTATGTAAGTGATTCTACGATGGCCTGACTGGTTGTTTCCATTCTTTTTATTACTCTTCACCTCAAAGAATCATCCAAAGGTTTCTTTATGACATTGTCAGAATGCTAGTTATAATGGCTGTTTTTAACTGATTGCCATTTTGAAATCTTAGATAAATTTGTTTAGAGAATCTGAAATGTTTTGTTTCACACATTATATGAATTTGGTTTATTTTATCCATGAGGATAAGCATCTTGGGAATTGCTTTAAGAAATACTGCACCCAGAAAACGTTCAAGTAGTGGCATATAATGGAGTTGCATCATACATGCATTTAACTAACATGAATTGAACTATATGTGCTCACAAAAAACATTAGGAAAAAACCTGATTTTAATGGTTTCCCAACTATTGACAATGAAGTGAGACATTGTTTAGGTGGCCAGGCAAGTGGAGTGTGATGATTTTGTTGATATCCTCAAGAAAGAAAATGAAGAATAAATTGAGAGTCATCAAAAAATAGAGTTACAGGAACCGATAAGACAAAAGATTAAGATGATGATGACAAACAGGAGGAGCCTGCAACTTGGAATCTGCATAAATTTGCTGCAGTTTTCTGAGCAACAAAATACTTGAATGATTTAATTTCAGACTATGATTCCTCTATGGAATGCAGCCTCTGAATCACACATGGTACTATGGACATTTTGAAAATATACCAAGAAATGTTTGAGTAGTTTAAGAGACAACAGTGACAGTTGCTGATCACCATTTTTGCAAGAAAACAAGAGCAGCAGATCTTACAGAATCAACTTCTCCAGCTGAACCAGAGCCAACCACTTTGTCTACAACTCTCTCTCCATCACTCAAGACTAAGAGGTGTCTCAGTTGGTATTGCACCACGCTCATAATCTGCAGTTCCCAGGTTTGGGTTCCACTTAACATTGAGATTTATCTCCATAAAATTCCATGCCCTGCCCTCGGTCAGGAGGAGGACACTGATGGGCTTTGAAAGGCACCATCCATCAGATGAGATGCTAAGCTGTGGCTCCGTTGTGCAGAAGAGAGACATATCCTGTGGGTGGGTGGGTGGACAGACAAATTAATGAGAAAAATATACAATAATTTTATTTTCAATGTAACCTTAAATGGCCTTAACCTTTTAATGACCTTGAGATGTACCATTCTGCCTCCTAAGTGCTGTGCAGTGGGTCCTAACCTTCTCTGAACTCTCAGGGTCTTTGTAGCCTGGCCATTTAGTTTGTTATGTGCAAAAAAGTGCTGCTCAGAGGTAAAGGTTCAAGGTGTTGCAAGATCATGGTGAAATTAGCTTCCAATGAGGGGCTCCCTACACCACACCCAAGCTGCATCTCCTGTCTGTTAAGCAACCCAAGCCTACATCTCCTGGATCAACATCACACCCTAACTAAATGTATCAAATAGTTTTGTCAGGGGAGGATTAATTACTGAAACACCCAATATGGTGATTATTAAGGTTTACTGGTTTTCTTTTTGATTCTTTTGTTTGTTTCACACACACACACATACATGCGATTAAAGGAGGCCGAGTGGTTAGCGCACTTGGCTGCTGATCTAAGGGACCTGGGTTCGAGCCCCAGAGTTAAGGCATGGATGTTCTTGTCGTTTTTTCTGCTGAGGACCTGCCATCCTCACAGACCTTCTACTCTGGCATATAAACTGACAGGTTCCTGTCAGACCTCTGTGGCAAGCAGCTGCTTGAGGGGGGTATTTATTTTTATTATTTTAATTCTGATTATACACAATTTTGAATTATGCAGCATAACCCAAATTAGCCTTTGCAATATTTATTTGAAGAAGTAACTATTATTAGCCTTTGCATAAAATGCAACTGCATTGTATTCATTTAACTGGCATTCTTGGTAAATAGTGGTCTTTTTTTCACATAGATATATAACATTGTGTAAATATATTGTTAAAATTCAATTAGATCTGGCTGATGAGCAGCAGAGGAGTAAATGAGTCAAATGTATGAAATTATTTCAGAAAATAATTTTAACTTCCAATATACTAGATATTAAGTTTAAATAAACTTCCCAGAATCATATATTTAATGGTAAGCAATCAAATTACTTAAGCAGTTAAATGCAACTATATCATAAAAAACATATTAAGTTTTTAATACCAAAATATATCTGGTGCAAATGCAGAGCATCTGGTCTTCACATGGTTTATTTTATAATAGTTATGGATTGAAGCACAGATACTGTGTATTTGAAATAAGTTACTTATGAGACTTTTACACAATCTGGCATAGTAAATAATAAATAATAAATATGCAAACTTTTACACAATCTGGATATCTGAAGAAAATTGCAATTGAAAGAAAGTATTCAGCAAAATTACTTGAAAAGCAACTGCTGTTCTATGTGGATGTATAAACAGTAAATTTTCCAACACAAAATGAAAAATAAAACTTTAAAAATTCTTTTAACTATAAATGGATACAACACTTAAAAAATGCAAAAAATCTAATGTTTATAAAGGAAAATCAAGACTTGCCCATGGATGGATACTTCCAATATCCACACTTAAGTTACCAAGGAAGTAGGGACAAAATCCTATATACTTTAAAACAATGTCTGCACTTATGTCACTTCAACATATAATTCAAAAATAGCTGTGCATTAATATTCATTTCACACTCAAATATGCAATAATTTGCATTTAATAGAAATCCCCCTTGCTGCATGTAGCTCATTAACCAGGTTGGGTTGTTTTACCTCTGAGCGGCACTTTTTTGCACACCATAGGCTAAATGGCCAGGTCACATGGACCCCGAAGGCTCAGAGAAGGTTGGGGGAGGGGACCCACTGGAACAGCTGTTGGGAGACAGATGGTAGCCTCCCGTCAAGGCCATCCAGCGTGTTCTTTAACATGCATAGGGTATGGCTCTCCCGCACACGAGGCCACGGCTTAACGTCCCATCCGACGGATGGCGGCCTTTCCAAGCCCATCGGTGCTTGACCGTGGCAAGTGGGGAACTGACCGTGGGCAAGGCGGGGAATTTTGCAGAGATAAATCTCAACGCTGACCCAGCTGGGACTCAAACCTGGGAACTACAGATTATGAGCCTGGCGCGCTACTGACTGAGCCACCCCCGCTCATTAACCAAAAGGAGATATGGCCAAAAGCATTGGTGCTGAGTGTGTGTGTGTGTGGCTGGGGGGAGGGGGGGGCTGAAGGGCTTAGCCCCTCCTTGAAAAATTTCTATTATATATCTAACAGACAAAATGAATATGTCTGGTATCCTGTTATGGTATGTGGAGCCCTCCCCCAATTTAAAAATCGAGCATCAGTGGCCAAAGGAGTGAGTAATACAGTCCCTTTCTTTGACCACCTCTCAATATCCTCATCAACAATGAAAATCAAACCCAACATCATGTTCCCAAAGATAATAAAAATTTAAATTTATTAAAATGTCATCATAAACGTTCTTTCTCTAGTAGAGTAGCACAGGACCTGTAAACATGGGACTCAAGTATAATTAACTGAAAAAAAATGAGTTTTACAGTGAGTGAGACTCAAATCTATATCCCCAAATATTGTACATGCCAGGCGTTCTAACCAGTAAACTAGGGGTTCTCAACATGGGGTAAGCGGTACAATATTTTGGGGTACGCTGTGAGAGCTCAAAAGTCACTAGATCCAGTAACAAAGTTGCTAAGTTGGCAACACTGCTACTGGTTTTTCATCTTTAACTGCTTTAAAAAATAAATATAGGAACAGGCTGGATGTTGAAGATGACTTGCGACTCTACCTTAGCAAGATAATCCCACCCATTGATGAACTGTGCAAGCATAAACAAGTGCAACCATTTCACTGATTATCCAGTAAAATGTTTATAATTTTATAAGATTTGTTAAATTGTTTGTCATTTTTTGTGTTTATCGATATATATGTAACTTATGAATACAAAATTTAATGTGTGTATATATATATGCTTTATTTTATTTCCATTGTTATATTATAACTATAGATTTATCTATCTATACAAGGGGTACGCCAGTTAAATACACATTTCCATGGGATATGTGAAGCATAAAAGGTTGAGAACTACTGCAGTAAACTATTAGGGAAGTACCATCTTCCTTTTTTTAAATTATATATATACATATTGTGTTTTGGTAATCTGTAATTCATGATTCATTTCCAATTTTTCTTTTAGAAGAAAAGGATCTTTAAAACATTCATTTACTTGAAATGTCAGATTAATGAGAATACTAATAGTCCCATGCATTTTTGTTTCTTGTAGATATTCATTTTATTTGAAATTGTTTCACTTAGAATGAAGAGAATGGAATAGAAATATAAGAATCTGTTTTATCGAAGGCTGGATTAGAGAAAATAATTGTTAACAATGGCTGTTTTAATTTCCTGTAATACATTCGATTGATTCTGCTTGTTTCTTTTAGAAGAAAGGGATCTTTAAAGTATTTGCTTAATTGGGTATCAGATTAGTGAGAATACTAATTGTCTTATACAGTTAAGTTACTTGTGGTCCATTAATTTTACTTCAGGTCATTTTACTTAAAACAGAATGGAATGGAAATATAAAATCCTTTGCATCAAAAGCCAGATTAGCAAGAATAATTGTCAATATTGGCAATTTTGATTTTCATAATACATTCGATTGATTTCCAATTGTTTCTTTTAGAAGAAAAGGATGTTTAAAATATTTATTTCATTGAGCAATGGATATTGCGATTACTGATAATCATACAGTTTAGTTTTCTATGGTCTGTTATATTTCAGGTAATTTTACTTAGATGGAACAGAATGGAATACAAATAAAGGAATATGTTCTATCAAAACTCATATTGGTGAGAATAATTATCAATATTAGTTGTTTGGATTTCCTGTAATGCATTTAACTGATTTCCAATTGCTTCTTTTAGAAGAAAAGGATCTTTAAAATATTCGTTTTATTGAATGTCAAATTGGTGAGAATTCTGATAGTCTTATGCATTTTCATTCCCTGTAGTTGTTCCTTTTATTTGAAGTTGTTTTGCTTAGAATGAAGAGAATTGAATTTGTGATGATTCACCATTCACTTTTACTTTTCCTTAACCAGTTTTACTTTATATTTATTATTTTGGTGCTCTGATTTTCAGTTGGACATCATTTCTCTTGCCCAGGACTGCTTAAAGAATTGTGCATGCGTGCAATACACACTTCCCAGTGTGCAACACACACATGCCAGTTGCCCGCCACATGTATAATAAGTGACATTAGGTCATAAAGTTAGTAGGAATGAAGCTAAATCAGAATGGAATTCAAAAGATTGTCAAATTATTAAAGTTAAAATCTAATCAAAATCAGTTATTCTGCTAAGAGAAAAAATAGAAAAGTCAAAATATTTCATAAAACAAAGTTTATTTCCAAAAAAATCAAGATTCACCAAATAAACTGATGAATACAAAATAGAGCAACTAAAAGCTCACATCCTCACAACTACTAGCTCTCTCTGACTAACTGCAGAGTAGTCAGAGAGAAAGTAGTAGTAGTTAGTTTGGTTTGGTTTGTTTTACCTCTGAGCGGCACTTTTTTGCACACCATGGGCTAAATGGCCAGGTCACATTGACCCCGAAGGCTCAGAGAAGGTTGGGGAAGGGGACCCACTGGAACAGCTGTTGGGAGACAGATGGTAGCCTCCCGTCAAGGCCATCCAGCGTGTTCTTTAACATGCACAGGGTATGGCTCTCCCACACACGGGGCCACGGCTTAACGTCCCATCCGACGGATGGCGGCCTTTCCAAGCCCATCGGTGTCCCCTACTGACCGTGGGCAGGGCGGGGAGTTTTGCGGAGATAAATCTCAACGCTGACCCAGCTGGGACTCAAACCTGGGAACTACAGATTACGAGCCTAGCGCGCTACCGATTGAGCCACCCCTGCCCCAGTAGTAGTTAGTAAGAAACAGTAAACTATTTACTATTGTACTGAATGTTAGTATTTAGTAAGAAACAATAAATTATTTACTTGTATATATACAGTATACAAGTAAGATGGAGTGGTTTGAGAAGAGCTAGTAGTTAGTTTTTGTTATTGAGTAGAGATGCAGTTAGTCAGAGAGAGCTAGTAGTTGTGAGGATGTGAGCTTTTAGTTGCTCTGACTATTTTGTATTCATCAGTTTATTTGGTGAGACTTGATTTTTTTGGAAATAAACTTTGCTTTATGAAATATTTTGACTTTTCTATTTTTTCTCTTAGCAGAATAACTGATTTTGATTAGATTTTAACTTTAATAATTTGACAATCTTTTGAATTCCTTATAACTAAGTAATGCAAAAATATACTTAGAGAACCCTTATATAACTTTATTTGGCAAGATTAATTGCCTGGCACCCAATGTTATCTGGAAAATTAGTTTAACTTGGATCAGTCTAAAGGTCCAAAGTGAAGAAGTTTAACATACTTTTGGAGCATTACAAATATAGATATGAGAATTCATTTTAATGAAAGGTGGGTGAAGAAGTTTAACATACTTTTGGAGCATTACAAATATAGATATGAGAATTCATTTTAATGAAAGGTGGATTAGCGAGAAAAATTGTCAATATCAGCTGTTTTGATTTCCTGTGATACATTCAATTAAAATCCAATAGTTTCTTTTAGAAGAAAATGACTTTTGGAAATTTCGTTTTATTCTTTATATGTAGCCTGGTTTCCAGTTGGCTTTTCTTCCATTTTCTGTTTTATATGCTTAGAAGGAACAGAGTTTGTAAAAAATACACCATAAAGTCAGATTAAAGAGGGTAGATGCACACCCTTTATTGAAAAATGGATAAAAGGGGATAAAAATACAAATACTGCTGTGAGTTCGTTTAATTTAGAATTATTTCAGTCAGATGGAATAGATTTGTTAAGAAATTTGCTGTATTCAATGTTGGATTAACCCCTTAACAGTTTCTTTTTTCTGCCATATTGTGTCCAAAAATAAGCTCATTTTTGATAAACAATTTTGTATTCAAATCGATCATATAAATTCAAATCAGCAGTCAAAACTGTTACAAGTATTGAATTGCATAATTTATGATAATTTTCAATTATAGCGAAAAATTGGCATTTTTTCTTAAAGTTGGCTTTTCCGAACAAGAAACTTCAGAAACTATTATTTCAAGGAGGTTACAATCAAAGAAAATATCAAGAAACTGTAAAGTTCCATTACTTACATCAATATCCAAATGAACAGCAGGATTCGCTGTGAAAGGAAATCACGGCGGTGCTGGAGGAGGATTACTAGTATCAATTTCACAAAAGTTCCACACCTGAGTTAGATCATCGGAACTTTCCATTTCCTCATCACTAGAGAAGTCCGATAACGAACTTTCACAACTTCCAGAATCATTTACAGAAATTTCTGATTCATTATCTGATCCAATATCAGAATTATATTCTGTTATGAGCTGCTCACTGTCACTCATTCCCCTTTTATTTTAGCACAAAATTCAAAAGAAATAGTATTCGCAACGTGTGATACACTACACAAGTGAAAATAAAATTCACTCCTTCTCCCGTGTAAACGAAAAGCAGTAAAACCTGATATTATAACCGGTGTTTGCATTCCAATCTTTATTGGACTACTAGAGCCATCTATTAAAAACATTGCAAACGAAAAAAAAAAGTTAAAAAGCCGGGCAAATCATTGGATTGGCGTAGAAAAATAAGATGCCCGAGCGGCGTACGGGCAAATCAGAAAAGTGACCTTTCGCAGCACCCAAGTGGTGTTTGGGCAAACCTGTTAAAGGGAATAGATGTAAATATCACCTATGGAAATTGCTAAATAATTTCGTTTTATTGAGAATCTGGTTCAATAGACTTATGGAGAGCATTTAATTTGTTTGCTCTAAAGCAGATTTTTTTGAATTTGTCATAGTAATCCCAATTATTTCTCATGTTACTTTTTTTTCCACCCTATTGTTGTACCCTCCCAATTGTCTTCCACCCAGTTGTCAACCATTCAATTGACTTCTATCCAATTGTTATAGACCCATAATTGGTTTAATTACACAATAAATTTCTCGATGTCTTTTTTCAGTTGAAAGACATGAACTCACTCTTAACATCAATATCAAATTTAGAGGAAAAATTGCCTTGAGCTGAGTGGGATATGAACCACAACCTCCTGGTGACATGTTAGGTGTTCTTGTTGCCACTGACCTACCAGCCACCAATCAAGATCTTGTTTATTTAAGAACATGAGCTTTGCTACCTGCAGTACACAATTCAAATATCTGTGTCAGCTGAAGGTAATGTCTTCCCTGCTTACAAATATCATTCTGAAATAGATGGCAATGTACGTTATGAAGTATACTAATTTAATTACTTAATAAATTTCTCAATTTTCTTCAGTTGAAGGGTATGAAATTACTCTTAACACTGATACCTTTAAATATTTATCTAAGGAAATGTGTATCAATGTGTGTGTGTTCATGTGTTTGTGGTCATAAGTCTTCACATAAGATTAGGAACCTGAAACTTTGAAAATGGTTATATATACTTTTTATGGGAAAGTGTGACTAAAAGTAAAGATCTAATTTAAATATAAATCTTGATTTTCAACAATATTCATTTGGTATTAAGAGTTCTGAATACTAAAATATTACAACAGTAATGTCAATCCAAAGAAACTTATACATAATAAATGAACTGAAAAAATTACTTATACAAACTTATAAAATATAGTTATTTTATAAAATGGTTTGAAATCTTATGAGTAGGACTGCCATCATTAAATATTTAAACTAATTCACTCTTTCAGGATGGGTGCAGAAAGTGCATGATTTCCAGGCTGGATGAGCTCAGGAAAACGCTTATGCACTAAACAGAATCAGCTGATTATTTACAGAAAGCATTATATACATGATTCAAGATTTTTCATACTAAAAAATACTAAGTTTATATTTTTAACAATGTAATTGAATTACATCTATCCCTCAATTTGCACAGTACTCAGTTTACAAGATTTTGGTTTTTCACGGTCAAAGAAATGCAACCAGTTACATTTTTCATGATTATAGACTCGGTTTTACATGGTATGAATTGAGATTTTTTTTATATATGTTAATATACACTGAGAGGCAATAATAGGTAATCACAGGTAAGCACCTGTAGGTTAAAGTACATTAGATGAGTATAATAATTTACAATAATTTAATAACACGATAATGCTGTGGTCATCATCATCATCATCCTCAAGCAGCCATGGGCTACGGAGGTCCAACCAGACCATGCAATTTAGTTTTCCAAGCAAGTCTATCCTGAGTTACATCTACTGCATCTGGCCACTGCACACCAATTCTAACAAGGTCTTGTTTGACATTGTCTGCCCACTGCATCCTAGGTCTCCCCTTCTTTCTGAGGCCTTTAGGCACACTGTTCATAACCCTATTCGCCAATCTATAATTATTCATACGGGCAACATGGCCAAACCAACGGAGTCTCTCTCTGCACAATATGCTACTTAAAGGAGGTTGCAAAATCCTTTACCTAATCTCATCATTAGTTACAAAGTTGAACCACCTAATGCCCAAGATACTGCGTAAGCATCTGGAATCAAAAGCATCTAGTTTCCTGTTATCTTGTTTACAAAGTGTCCAAGTTTTACTTCACTACCATAACTAACCCTAGAAAGAACCAAACAATTATACAGTCTAATTTTAGTCTTTAGGTGTATACACCTATTTCTCCACACTCTCCATAGGTTCTTAAAAGTCCCGGCAGCAATCCCTATTCGTCTGTTAATCTCATGCCACACATCACCATTATCTGTTACATAGCTCCCAAGATAATTAAACTGTGACACCTGCTCAAGACTGCAACCATTCAGATTAACTGAATCACAGCCTGCCTGACCATTTTTCATCACTTTAGTTTTCTCTCTGTTTATAACCAAACCTACTCTACTACCAGTCTCATCAACAGCTCGAATGAAAGAGTTCATCTCATCAACATCATTTGCCAAAAGGGCTAAATCATCAGCATAATCTAAATCAGAAATTTTCGTATCTCCAGCCCATTTAAGGCCAAAATCTTTCCCTTGAAGTGAATTTCGCATAACATAATCAATAACCAAGCTAAAGAGAAAAGGAAACAAAATGCACCCTTGTCGAACACCAGAAGTAATGCTAAACCAATTGCTACAAGTCTTACCAACTCTCACACACGACTCAGTGTTATTATAGAGAGCTTTCATTATGTTAACTAACTTGTCTGGTATACCATATGATCTCACAATCAACCACAAATTATGACGATCAACAGAGTCGAAAGCCTTTTTGAAATCAGCAAAGCTAGCAACCAAAGGTTTCTGAAACTCTAAACATTTCTCAAGAATCTGCCTAAGTGAAAATATCTGATCCACACATCCCCTACCACTTCTGAATCCACATTGCTGATCACGCAATTGACTGTCAACCAGATTCTTAATTCTATTAAGCACAATCATGGAAAGAACTTTACCTGGAACAGAGAGTAGGCTGATACCCTTATAGTTATCACAAGAACTGCAATCACCTTTTTTGAAAATAGGGATAACAATAGCTCTGGTAAAATACTTAGGAACCATGCCTTTATCATAAAAGATATTCAGAATTTCAGTCATCCAAGTGGTAACCGAAACATTCCCAGCTCTAAGCATTTCCGTAGTAATTTCATCTACCCCTGGGGATTTATGAAGTTTAAGTTTAGAAACAGCCAAAATAACTTCAGATTGTGTTATAGATCCAACATTAAAGCCACCAATGCATCTATCATCATTGCAAACAATGGGAGCAGAACTAACTACATTGTTTAGAACATCACTGAAATGCTCAGCCCACCTAGCCATGACAGAATCCTCCCCTTCTATAACCTTACATTGTTTATCCTTCAATCCTTGTATGCCTGTCCGTTTTCTACCACACAAAACATTAACTATCTGGTACAGTTCTCTGCTGTTGTTCTGTCTAACTGCTTCCTCAGCTTTGTCAGCCAAACCATCAAGCCAAAGATTCTTATCAGCAGCTAACTGATCCTTTACAAGTTTATTAAGGTCTCTGTAATGCTTTCTATTAGGACTAGTAGGGTATTGATTAAGGGCATTCCTGCAGTTCTTTCTTTACAAAATAAGCTCAAGTGCCTTATCACTCAGATAATTTTGCCTCTTCTGCTCCTTTTTTCCTAAAAGAGTACTGTTAGTGTCCAAAAAAGCCTGTTTAAACTGATCCCATTCTTCCTCAACTTCAGTAGTAAGCAAACCATGACTGTCATAATGACTAAGTAACCTATCATGGTAAGCTTTGGCTATAACTGGATCTTTCAGAGCTTCAGTATTAAAAGTATAAAGTGTTGTGCTAGGGTTAAAAAATTTAAGTTTAAGTTGCAACACACTTTTAACAAGGTAATGGTCAGATCCAATTTCAGCTCCCCTATATGCACTGGTATTCCTAACAGAACTAGCCCATTTGCTGTTAATTAATATGCAATCAATCATATTCTTATGCAGCCCATCAGGTGAAACCCATGTGTACTTATGTATGTTGCGGTGTTTTTAATAAGTGTTAGTTATTCTGAATCCATTGAGTTTACTTACCTGTAGGAGACGTTGCCCATTGCCATTGCAGCTACCAATACCAAAAGGGCCTATTACTCCTCCCCAAAGGGCAGAGTCAGTACCAACTTTGGCATTGAAGTCACCAAGAACAAGGGTAATATCTCCTTTCTTGACAGAATTCAAAATATCCTGAATTTGTTCATAAAACCTATCCTTCTCATCCTCATCCTCAGTGGGGGCATAACAGCAGATAACATTCAGGTCTTTAACGCTTGTCTGAAATTTTGCTGTAAGAAACCTTTCATTAATGCACTCATATCCTAGAAGAGCATCGCTAGCGTGTCTGCTGAGAAGCAGACCCAGGCCTTGGTGATGCTTATTGTCGTCCCTCCCTGAAAAGAGAAATTTAAGATTATTTTTAAGAATCTGACCTTTATCTGTCCATCTGGTCTCTACTGTGGTACAAAAGTTAAAACATTCTTCCAGGGGAGTAGTTTTCAAGCCCAGGGAAGTGCTGTACATTACCATTAACTACAATGGAATATACTTAAAACAACACCTTATAATTACCCCAATTTTTACATTCATACTCAAGGTTAACTCTTCAATATCAGAGACCAACTAGAGTTACATATAAAAATGAACGTATTTACCAATTTGTTGGTACAATTGCATTATCAGAGACGATGTGATGCTGCAGTTAGTGAATATAAATGCTACCAGTCCTAAACTGGTCCTCCTGTAGTTTTACAATATGTGCATATATGATGTGAACTGAAGTACTTCTTTACAATTCCACATTCAGGTCAAAAACTTCTTTCAACACTGGTGCTTGAAATGCAATTATACTGCCAGTTGTTCGTGGTTTTATCAGTTCAATCTTTTATGCCAGATGTTATCATTGCAGTACTTTTTGCTATATAACTGCATAATTATTACACATTGAAAACATACAAGGAAATGGTATCTTCCGTTGCACATTCGTTAACGTAAGGTAATAAACAAACAGTTGACATACGGTGATTAGCACTTTTTCCCCTGCTTGAAAAGGATCTTTAGTAACTCGATTACTGGAAGTCAGCAAATGTCATTATAACCCATTGTTTAACATAGGTAATGCAATTGCTTTAAGAATGTTAAGAAACTTTAAAAACATCTAAAACGAGAACCTCACAGGTTCATACGCTACGCGTTTCACCACGAACTCATAACGGTGTGGCATCCTCAGGTAAGAGAGATGGTAAAGAGTTGATGGTTTAAGTAGGCGTTACCTACGTTAAACAATGGGTTATAATGACATTTGCTGACTTCCAGTAATCGAGTTACTAAAGATCCTTTAAAAGCAGGGGAAAAAGTGCTAATCACCGTATGTCAACTGTTTGTTTATTACCTTATGTTAACAAATGTGCAATGGAAGATACCATTTCCTTGTATGTTTTCAATGTGTAATAATTATGCAATTATGTGGCGAAAAGTACTGCAGTAATAACATCTGGCATAAAAGATTGAACTGATAAAACCACGAACAACTGGCAGTATAATTGCATTTCAAGCACCAGTGTTGAAAAGTTTTTGACCTGAATGTGGAATGTAAAGAAGTACTTCAGTTCACATCATATATGCACATATTGTAAAACTACAGGAGGACCAGTTTAGGACTGGTAGCATTTATCTTCACCAACTGCAGCATGACATCGTCGCTGATAATGCAATTGCACCAACAAATTCGAAAATATGTTCATTTTTATATGTAACTCTAGTTGGTCTCTGATATTGAAGAGTTAACCTTGAGGTAAATTAAAAATTGGGGTAATTATAAGGTGTTGTTTTAAATATATTCCATTGTAGTTAATGGTAATGTACAGCACTTCCCTGGGCTGAAAACTACTCCCCTGAAAGAATGTTTTAACTTTTGTACCACAGCATTATCGTGTTATTATATTATTGTAGAATTTTAGCTGTGTTTAAACTTATTATCATTAGATGAGTATAGGGGGAAAATTGTCATTAGTCAGATGGGATCCAAATCCATGACCTCCAGAGCACCTAACATGTCATCAGCAGGTCAATGAGTTTGGATCCCACCTGGCTAATGACAATTTTTTCTCTATACTAGAAGTCAGTCAGTTGATTGAAATAATGACCTCACCTGTCCCAACCTGCAACCGAGACACTGGAATCACCTTCACAACATGTGGAAAGAAGTTCTCAACAGCCCTAATGTCACCATAAAGGTGTCACTTCACTGAAGACAGAGCACTGTCCTTGCTCCGAAAAGCTTCTGAGTTTTCTGCTAAAACTTTTAACATGCAATTAGTTTGAAAGATAAACTTAAAAATTTTATTGCTGAATGTCAGAGAATTTTAATGTTATTTTAATTAATTTCTGAGCAAGAAGATCTTTTTAATTGTGTATTCATAAAATATTGTATAAAAATTTTTAAGAAATAAAGCATTAAGTGCTGGTATAAATGCTTTATTTCTAATTTGTATTCAGTTCATAAATATCATTCTTTCAAATTTTGTCTTAAAATTTGATAGTGTATATCTACATGAACAATGAGTCATTTTTGTGACCAAAAAGAAATATATGTGAAATTAATCTAAGCTTAACTGAATTAATGCAAATAAAGCACAAAATTATGTTACTTTAATGCGTATTATTACTGCTTAAAAAATTTGAGATAAATATGTATAAATAAAACTTTTAATGTACATTTTACTCATAACAAGGTTTTTTTTTTTAAAACCTATCCCACTTTTTCCACAAGTTGGGTTTTGATTTACAGAGTTTCAATTTACATGGTGATTTTCCAGAACCCATATGGAAATCAAGGAACTTGGTGGAAAACAATATTATGTTCCCCACATAGGTTATATTGTGAATGTCATGAAAGCTATTTTTCTGGAAACTATGGGAAACTTATTGTAGAAATCAAGGGATGAGTGTAACATTATGCTCAAATTTCATTAATTTTTATAACAGTTTATATTTTTGAAAATATGTCTATTTGTATAAATTACAATATTTTCTGTTTACTGACTGTCATTTTCACTGGCAATTAATTGCAATTTATTCAATAAAAATATATTTTATTGCAAAAATTACTCATATAATTCAAAAGTATGATTACTAAAAATGATGTAACTCTGCTTCCAATATGCGAATGCTAGATGTAAAAGTAGATGTGCAGTCAGAGAACGAGTTAGAAATCGTGTATGACATGCAGCCAGGGAATAAGACTGGAATTGCATACATATATAACAGCTAGCCTTCAGAAATATATATTTGTTAAAATTCATCCACCAAAGTACAATTGAAAATCTAAGAGTGTAGCACAGGGCCTGAAACAGTAGCTCTCTCTGAAATCATACATGTACAGCACCCATCCTGAATGGGTTAAATATTGAACAAATGTTGGAAATTTGAGATTTAGGTTAATTTGATTCAGATTTATTCAAATTGAGCCACATTTTTTCCATAAAAAACTTAGTTAAGAACTTACAAGCTTTGACTTTGCTTCTGAATCAACATAACAGGGAATCTTTCATTTTTCTGTCTGGTAACTAGCATAGAGAATTTAGAAAGAATTTTAATACTTACATAGCTTTTACTCTGGCTACAACATCAGACTTGTTATAGGTAACATAACGAGGAAGCTCAATATGAACTTCATATGTGGGTAGGACTGAAACAAAAAAAAATATGAAATGCAGGCAGAGGGGGAAAAATATATTTACAAGTAAAATTCAGCAAATATAGTTTAAAATTTCAAATTTATATTTTACTTTAAAACAATTGTTCTCATAAACTGTGGTGAGCCATACAATTAAGTCTTAATTACTTCACATTTATGAGGCTGGAATTTTAAACATTTCAAACACTCAAATGGTCATTGATCACTTTGAGATATGTTTCTTTCTGTGAACTCTCTGTCAATCTCTATAGTCAAAACCTGTCATTTCAACTATATCCAATTTCCCCAATTTTCTATACTCAAATCTCAATTCCCTGACTAGTGCTGCATCTCTCAGCCATTAAACACACTACAATTAAATTTCAGTTTGCATTTTAAACTTCAATAATTTTAAATGGAAATTCAAGCAAATTTCTCTTACAATGGAATTATATTTACAATGGAATTGGAAAAATGAATGAAAACTAAATTGAATAATTTTTATGCTATAATGGTAGCTAGGTAGTCACTGGAAGGAGAGCTATGCACTAATCCTCTGTGATAATGCATAGAACTGGCCACGCCTAGCACCTAATGTCTGACGCTGCCTTCTCGTGGTGCAGACTGTTAGTACCTTTCAAAAGAGATACTCTCTTGTGGAAGTGAACGGAAGGGCAGGGCTGCCAGATTAGTGTGGCCTAGTGATCTGGACAACTATGACTACTTATCTTTTTTTCCTACCCAGCTGAGGAGTGGTCAACAACACAGAATCCTTGTGCTGACCACATAAACCTAACGGACTGGAATATGGCTCTGAGCTTGATTATGGATCCTGAATTTGCAGCACTGGAGGGCTTCTGTGGAGACAAAATCTTCCGTTATGTTTTCTCTTTGTAGGTTGACAGCCCCAAGTGAATATATTCATAGCATATGTTTATCAGCTGGTGGATAATCCTAAGCAGAGGTCACCGCAAGCACCTGAACTCTTTGCTTCTATTAGCATTGTCAATATTCTACATTGGGGGAAGTCTTCTAGTGTAGATGACTTCAGCCTTCAGTGGTGGGGGAACGGGTCTTTGCCCCATGTCTGCGATTAGGGGGCTGTTTGATATTGTCGGCATTCCCTCTCTCAATAAACATAGTTTCTTTAAACATCCCACTAACCATTTTATCTCCATAGGTAGATGGAATGTGAGGACTCTGCACAGAGCTTTTTCTCTTGATGTCCTCACACAAGATTTTCACCATTATAATTTAGATATTCTCAGCTTGCAAGAGACCAGATGGACAGATAAATGTCAGATTCTTAAAAATAATCTTAAATTTCTCTTTTCAGGGAGGAACGATAATAAACATCACCAAGGCGTGGGTCTGCTTCTCAGCAGACACGCTACTGATGCTCTTCTAGAATATGAGTGCATTAATGAAAGGTTTCTTACAGCAAAATTTCAGACAAGCGTTAAAGACTTGAATGTTATCAGCTGTTATGCCCCCACTGAGGATGCCAATGAGGATGAGAAGGATAGGTTTTACGGACAACTTCAGAATATTTTGAATTCTGTCAAGAAAGGAGCTATTACTCTTGTTCTAGGTGACTTCAATGCCAAAGTTGGTACTGACTCTGACTTTTGGGGAGGGGTGATAGGCCCTTTTGGTATTGGTAGTAGAAAAGGCAATGGGCAACGTCTCCTACAGGTAAGTAAACTCAATGGTTTCAGAATAACTAACACTTATTACAAACACTGTGACATACATAAGTACACATGGGTTTCACCTGATGGGCTGCATAAGAGTATGATTGATTACATATTAATTAACAGCAAATGGGCTAGTTCTGTTAGGAATACCAGGTCATATAGGGCAGCTGAAATTTGATCTGATCATTACCTTGTTAAAAGTGTCTTGGAACTTAAACTTAAAAAGTGTTGTGCTAAGGTTAATAATTTTACCTTTAATTCTGAAGCTCTGAAGTTATAGCTAAAGCTTACCACGATAGGTCATTACGACAATCATGGTATGCTTACTACTGAAGTTGAGGAAGAATGGGATCATTTTAAACAGACTTTTTTGGACACGAACAGTACTCTTTTAGGGAAAAAGGAGCAGAAGAGACAGAATTATCTGAGTGATAAGGCACTTGACCTTATTTCGGAAAGAAAGAACTACAGGAATATCCTTAATCAATACCTTACTAGTCCTAACAGAAAACATTACAGAGAACTTAATAAATGTGTAAAAGATCAGTTAGCTGCTGATAAGAATCTTTGGCTTGATGGTTTGGCTGACAAAGCTGAGGAAGCAGTTAGACAGCACAACAGCACAGAGCTGTACCAGATAGTTAATGTTTTGTGTGGTAGAAAATGAATAGGTATACAGGGATTGAAGGATAAACAATGTAAGGTCATAGAAGGTGAGGATTTTGTCATGGCTAGGTGGGCTGAGCATTTCAGTGATGTTCTAAACAATGTGGTTAGTTCTACTCCCATTGTTTACAATGATGATAGATGCATTGGTGGCTTTAATGTTGGCCCTATAACACAATCTGAAGTTAGTTTGGCTATTTCTAAACTTAAACTTCGTAAATCCCCAGGGGTAGATGAAATTACTATAGAAATGCTTAGTGCTGGGAATGTTTCGGTTACCACTTGGATGGCTGAAATTTTGAATATCTTTTATGATAAAGGCATGGTTTCTAAGTATTTTACCAGAGCTATTGTTATCCCTATTTTCAAAAAAGGTGACTGCAGTTCTTGTGAGAACTATAGGGGTATCAGCCTACTCTCTGTTCCAGGTAAAGTTCTTTCCATGATTGTGCTTAATAGAATTAAGAATCTGGTTGACAGTCAATTGCGTGATGAGCAATGTGGATTCAGAAGTGGTAGGGGATGTGTGGATCAGATATTTTCACTCAGGCAGATTCTTGGCAGTTTCACTCAGGCAGTTTCAGAAACCTTTGGTTGCTAGCTTTGTTGATTTCAATAAGGCTTTCGACTCTGTTGATCGTCATAATTTATGGTTGATTGTGCAATCATATGGTATACCTGACAAGTTAGTTAACATAATGAAAGCTCTCTATAATAACACTGAGTCATGTGTGACAGTTGGTAAGGCTTGTAGCAATTGGTTTAGCATTACTTCTGGTATTCGACAAGGGTGCATTTTGTCTCCTTTTCTCTTTAGCTTGGTTATTGATTATGTTATGCGAAATTCACTTCAAGGGAAAGATTTTGACCTTAAATGGACTGGAAATACGAAAATTTCTGATTTAGATTATGCTGATGATTTAGCCCTTTTGACAAATGATGTTGAGATGAACTCTTTCATTCGAGCTGCTGATGAAACTGGTAGTAGAGAGGTAGTAGAGAGAGGGCATTGCCTACAGTTGGAGAAAGTTGCTGTGTAATAGAATTGATCTTAACTGCGAAAAGCTTAACACTCAGGGGGCAGTCTTGTGGCACTGCCTGTTCATGGGGGAAAGGCCATGACAGAGTGTGCTGACATTAACTTGAAAAATATGAGATAAATAATTCATGATGATGTTCAGCATGTGACCCCTCATGCCGAATCTATGGAGGTCACAATGCATGCCTAATCTCCATGTCGTGTCAATGGGATGATAATTCGAAGGAATCTTTGAATCCTTTCCTGGCTTAGGGAAGGCCAAGACGATGGCCTCCCCTAAGCCAGGAAACAGGCTCTGAGAAACTCACTCAGGTGTGTTTGAGTGCTTCAAGGTTGGAGGATGTCAGGTATCTCCAAAATAGACAGATATTCCCAAGCTTTGTTCTGAGCCTTAACGAGCTGCAGTGCAGTCAGGATACCACAACGGTTTTGTAAACCATGGAAACAGAGTTGAGATCTGAGGAATAGTAGAGGCAGCTGAATAGATGATGCAGTCTGTCATCTCTGCCACTGCAACATTAACTGGCTCCTGGCTGACAGAGTGGTCACCAAGCTTAGAGAGGAGCTCAAAGCCACTCTAGACAGCCTGATCAAGCCACCACTATGAGATGTGTGAAGGGCTACAAGGCCTCCCACGGAAGGTGGTGCACACCATGGGGAGATCATCACTTCCTTATGGATTGTTCTTGACCTCCCATGTAAAGAGTGGAAGGATTGAGGAGGAGCAGATAGTGCGATCAATGGCAGTGAAACTGTGGGTTGGAGTGTGGAAGTATATACTGACATCAGTGTTCAACAGGGAGAGCGATGGATCCAGGAGCCACTGCTCCAGGACCTCGCCCCTCCCATTGGTGTCAGCACTTCCCCAGAGTGGACTGTGTCCATTGAAGTCCTCCATGATGAGGAAGGGAGACAGCAGCTGCGAAACGAGGTCATCAAGGTCTTCCCAAAAGATGAGATTTCTGGGTGGTAGGTAGATGGAGCAGACAGCCAATGAAAATCCCACAAAGAGGCAGATGGCGACCTCCTCTAATGCGGTGGTGGTGAGGGGCATGACCTGGAATGGAGAATGTTTGCTCACGAGGATGGCAACACCTCCACAAGCTGGACTATCTCCATCTCAGTCCCGGCAAATGAGAGAGAAGTGCTAGATAGAGGGATCATGGGCTGTCTGCAAGTATGTTTCCTGAAGGCACAAACAGATGGGCTCGTGTGCCCTCAGAAGGACCTTGATGTCATCAGTATTCCTCTGCAATCCATGACAATTCCATTGTAGGAGTGTGGCCATCTCGTGTTTGGAGTTAGGGTGGATGACTTTTGATTTATTTTAACCATTCCCAGCAATGGTTTTGGAAAAATAGGGTGGTCTGTCTCCATGTCCTCAGAGTCGTTCGAAGCACACAGATCAGAGACTGCTGAACGATGATTTTCTGTCTAGGCCCTGGTGGAGCGCCCTTTGGGTTTGTAAGGTCTTGCTACCTGTGGGCGGGAAGGAGGGGGTCCTGCACTATCATGGAAGCCATCGCAACGATGGGCATTCCGATCACTGCCCCGTCATAAGAGACCTTGCTGGGCAGAGCAGGCAGTGCAGTGAGCTTCCTCGCCTCGGGATAAAAGATGCTATTAAGCATTTTGAGGCACTGTACTTCCTTCTTTAACTTTCCATTACAGCGTTGTGAAACCCAATGGACTACAATAACTCCCTGGGAGAAAACTTCCACAACAGCCTGCTTCTTGACTGCCTGGAGATCTACCAACCCTCCAGGGTCAAGGTCAGCCCTTGTGGCTTGACCGTTTCTCCCCCATAGTGGGGAAGTACTACTGTTCTACTGAGTTACAGATATCCTGAGGCTTAGCTTGCAGCTCTGCCAAAGGAAGTTTACCCCTAAAAATGTTCAATGAAGTGAAAATTTCCTCCTCAGAAACATTGTGGAGGCCCCACTCAGAGATCACACCCTGGAGGAATTAAGTGTCTTTTGTGGAGTGACAGTGACTGCCACTTCACCAATCACTGTTACATTCAAGAAGAGCTCAGAATGTTTTGAGCAAGTAGTTTCCACCTGCAAGTCACCAGAACTTAGGCACTTGACTGATAACGGTTCTCCCGCAAGACTTTTCAATCCGTTATTGATAAAAAAATAGGGACACATCCCTGATCACCCATAGAGTGGATAACCAGGAACCTTGGGGATGGAGAAACACACAAAGATGTCAGTGACAATGACAACAAAGACACAGAAGACAGGGGCTTGTGCCAAGTTCTTCTTGTGGCATTTGCCAATGAAATTCCATTTTTGGAACTCATGGTTGTGTTTTGTGGTTTAGTGCCTGTTGTCCCCACCCACCACAGAGTCCAACAAGGGGACACCCAACTGGGCACCAGGGCATCATATCCACAGAGCCAGTGGGCCAAGTCCTCACAACAAAATAAGAAGGGAACAGAAAAATGTGAGAAACTCACTCAAATCCTCACAAAAATAAGCAAAAAAAAAATGCAATGTGAGAAACAAACTGGCCTCATAAAAGAAAGAAAACTACAAAATTAATAAATATGTGGAGAAACTCACAAACCATTGCCAAGACATGGGCAAGGCACCAACCTGCTGCATAGTTGGCCTAAGCAGGTCCAGCCCACTAGCCAATGGATCCTGAGGGGGGGGGGGGGGGGGGGGGCACCCCAGAACCTCCCATTCACCTGAAGCAGAGGCAAAGCAGTATATAGCAGTGGCCCCAGAATTTGTTGCTCAGCCTGTAACGCTCCAAAACAAATGCAAAATACTTGAAGTTCTATGCTCTGGATAGCTTAGACGGGCGCCAGGCAATAATTAACAAATTGCCAAAAGTAGAATAAGTTGATAATAAGTTGATTTAGGGTTCAAATACCAGCGAGCGTTAATGAGTAAGAATTAAAACGATTGTCAAGTATAAAAAAAATCCTTAATTCGCGTTGCTCAAGAGAAAAAAAACTGTACAGACTCAAAATGTTTATAACAAAACAGATTTATTTCCAAAATAATTCAACTCACCAAGACATCAATGCAGAAACATAACTCCGGTGCTACGCACCTTGTGCTCGTGCACTCACTTGTGCTACTCCTTCTACTGCCCTTACTCCCTTCTACTCCCCAAGTGACTCGCAGGCCACTGGTTTTTGACAATGAGCCGGCGCATGCCGGGAAAGACATTTGCATACTATGACGAACAACGCAAGCTATGACGCAAGAGGGGGCGTGTAATTTGCATGCGCTTTAACGGTACAGTCGGAAGATCGGAGTTGCGGCGCATGCGCAACTCCTAGAATCTCTTGGATGTGAGCGCTGTGATGCCAAAAAGGAAATAAAAAAATCCCCAAAATGATAAATATAACGTAAATTAAACAAAACTGATTAAGGTAAAGCAAAAGTGAACGATGGGGCATCACAAGCCCCGCAATGGACAGGCTCCCCAATGGCAAGACGGACAAAAGGGATCCCCAGTCACAAGCCAAGGAGAGAAGACTGGGATTACCAAGCAACTGCCAGGATCCTTTTCTCTTACCCAAGTCTATGGTAATTATGGATCTTACTGATTCCTTGTTCACATTTAGTTCATTTTGCATCATTCCAAATGTCGATCAATGATCTCATACAAGTAAATTGCACATTTTGTCTACTAATTTCGGGTTAGAGATCATTTTCAATTGTCAATTGCAAGGGTCATCTTCCACATCTACTCTGTCCTCTTGAAAATGCTTAATCCATCAAAATATTTGTACTGTACACAAAATCTTATCCCTATAAGCTGTTCATACCATTTCATGTTTTTCAGTGAGGCTTTTCCCTAGCTTTATACAAAACTTGATATTGGTACATTCTACTGACAAGTTCCTGATGGCAGAGCAATACACAATGCACAAAGCAAGCCTTTACAAAACAATGCAATTCTGACTGGTTATAGTTAGCATGACTGACAAAGTGACACCTGCAATTCTCAGGTTTGGGTTCCAGCTGGGCAAGTATAGAGATTTTTCTCTGCCAACTCCCCACCTTGTTCACAGTGACAAGGGGTCACTGTTGGGCTTGAAAAGGCTGCTGTCCATCGGATGGGACTTTAAACCATGGTCAATTGTGTGGGAGAGAGCTACACTCCACGCACATTAAAGAAAAGCTGGATGGCCTTGAGGGGAGGTTGACACCCTAGTCTCAACAGCTGTCTAGTTGGGCCCCCTCCCAACCATCCTTGAATCCACGAGAGCTTGGAACATGGACATTAGTCCCAACTATTTGATCTCATGGTAGCAATAATCATTTTTTTTTTATATATAATAAAAAACAAAGCTCAAAACTCCCCCTTCGAAAATGGTCAACTCTGGGCACAATTAAATTACAGAGTTACAATATATATTCCGAATTTATCACTACCAAATCCTATTGGCAATAATTCCTTGCAATGGCTGAAAATTCAAAAAGTTTCCATTTTCTTTAATTGAATGTACAGGTGGAATTAGACAACTATTGTGTAGATCTTTTCGAGAGGCTGCTTTGGAGCTTTAATGTCAGTTCTCCTTTTGCATCGATCAGCACACGAGAGTGACATGTGGTGCCTTCCATTAGATGCAATACTATCCTGTATAGTGGAGCATTGGATGGCATCACTCAACCGTATTTCCACTTCAGTGCATTTAGGTGGCCTCTTGTAGAACTGCATATTTTTATTTCAGCCTCCTTACTCTCTTACCACACTGTGCAGGAAGGAAGGGAGGTAGGTAGGTATTAAATTTCTTTTGTTATACTAATTGCCCCATTCAGCATTTTTGACCATATATGCAGAGTTGGTAAAGTGTATTTTCATGGTTTTAGCATGTGTTTTTTTAAATAATACAAAAGAAAATTTTAAGAAACATAGTTATAGAAAAAAATATTTGCAATATTAATTCATCAGTCAGGGAAGTAATCACTTTTAGTTTAACATTGATATGAAATAAAGAAGAAAACTTACTTGAGCCAGGTGGGATACAAACCAATGCTCACCTGGCTCAAAAGAATTTTTTCCTGTGAATTGATATTGATGTTAAACTAAAAGTGATTATTTCCCTGACAGTTGAGAAAAAAAAAATAATTGTTAAATTTATTAATTTATCAGTTTCTTTTAATGTTAAAAGTGGTGATAGTGACAAAAAAAAAACCTGAAATTTTTATGTTAAGATCATGCTCACAAAGACTAATAAAGTACGTATCAGTAAGCCTTTTTCACAGCTCTGTGAGCATCACAGTGCTCATGAACAACAGAGTGCATATATCTATTCTAGGTAGTTGTATCAATCTCAACTGTTTCAGGGTGTCATAATAACTGTTAAAGAGTATAGAGATGAGATCATAGACCTTAATATGCAATTCTTTGTAGGTGCAGTAGGTTTGGTTGTTTGGGGTTTATGATGCAACAGCAGTGAAGGTCATAGTGTGCCAAAGGAAAATAAAAAGATAACACATTAACCCTCACCAAAATTAAAATAATACACAAAAGAGGAAAGTAAAAAAAGAAAGCGAAATGACAAAACACCAAAGTCTTGAACAAACAGTGTGTACAAAAACCTGGGTAAAAAGAATGAACTGTAAACAAACAGAAAAATCAACAACGGGTGTATAGGACCCATAGAATAAACAAGGGCAACAAGGTAAATATCAAAAAGTAAAAACATTAAATATGATTAAAATATCCAGTAAAATGCAAATAAATAAAAACAGGGGTTACGTATGAGTCATCGGATAAAAGATGTCCGAGTGTAAAGGGCTTGGATATAAAATTATGGAAGTTAAAATAAAAACAGGTTAAAAGAAGGGGAATTTGATTAAAATATATTTCACACATTAAATTGTTTCACAAAAGTCATACTGAGGTTCATCGGTGGCCCAATGAAGAAATGAATGAGTGATAAATAAATGACCTAAGCAGAACTGAGCAAGTACAAATTCCTCCTTGCAATTCCTGTGGAAACATGACTGCCATGGTTTGACAATGGGCTTGATCACAAAAAATTTGTTGCCGATGTTCAGATCAAGATCACTGCCACTATGCCTGGAGCTCAGTAGAAAAACACTGCAGGAAGTCCAGGTAGAGTCTGAAAGAATGTCTGACTCTGAAAGTCAGACAGAGGCATGGCTGACATGGCAGCAGCATCTGCCAAGTCATTGCCCCTGATGATGACATGACCAGACACCCAACAGAAGAGAATGGTTGTTGTGGCTGCCAGATTATAGAACTGATGGCAGATCTTGGAGAGAGTAGGGTGATACTGATGCCTCACCGAGATCAAAGCCTTTAGCGAACTAAGCAAGTCGGTGTAAAAGTATACATTGGCAATGATGCTTAGTTGCTATGTGGTCCAAGGCAATGCTGATAGCATGAAACTCTGCAGTGAAGATGAAATACTGCTGTAGGATCTGGTCTGCAATGATTACATCACAACAGACCAAGACCCCACTGATATACTGGACTTTGAGCCATCTATGAAGACAGGGAAGAAGGTCGAAGTGCTTGGCTCAGTGGCTGGCAAAGACTTGATGGTACACAGTCGGTTTTAAAGGCCTACCAGAGCCTGCAAAGAGAAAAGTTACAGGAAGGGCAAACAGTGAGCTATTGTAGAAGTGGCTCAGTTGTCAACTGGGCAACACTATCGAGACATGTTGAGGTCTCTGAGGTAGCATCAGACATGCAAACTGAAAGGACGAATGGCAGTCTGCTGATTCTGGTATAACATTTCCCACTGAGAACTGAAAACACAGTCCCAAATGCGATGGCCTGGAGGGGATTGCAATTTTGATGCATACCGTAGAGACAACTGCTGATGGTGGATAAAGATGGTTCATCGTTCTCAATGTAAAGACTCTAGACAGGTGAAGTGTGGAGGCTCCTATGCTTACACAGAGGACCTGATAATGTAGAGGGTTCAGCATCATCACCACTGAATCCTGGGCATAGTCTTACACCTGGGACCTGTAGTACAGTTTTGACAGGATAAGTGCGTGGTAGAGGTGGAGCAAAGAACATTGGTCCATCCTCCAAGAGAGAGAGTAGAAGACCTTGGGGTCGAAGATGAGACCGAAAAACTTGGTCTTAACACAACTGGAATGGTGGCACTCCTGAGCAGCAGTTGGGGGTTCAGATGATGATTATACTTGCGATAAAAGTGAATGCAAGCAGTCTTCTATGGGGAGAACCATAACCTATTGGTAATCACCCAAACTGAGAGATTGTTCAGGGCAGTTTGCAGTTGTCATTCAATAACTCTCATGCTGGACGATGAGCAAAAGATGGTAAAATCATCAAATAGAGAGCATTGCCTACAGTTAAAGGAAGTTGTCATGTAATGAAGCTTATCTTGACAGCGAAAAGTGTAACACTTGGTTAGCAGCCTTGCAGCACCCCCTGCTCTTGGGGGAAAGGTCATGAAAGAGTGATGCAAACCTCGAGACGTAAAGAACGAGAAGAAGTTGGATAAGGAGACCCTCGTGTGCCTCTCAAGGCGAAGCTATGGAGGTCTCCATGCCTTATTGTAAGCTTTTCAACGTCGAAGAAAATTGACACCAGGTGCTCTCTACGTAAAAAAGAATTCCTGATTGCCAATTCGAGGTGGATCAGGTGGACTAAGGTAGACTGGTGCCTGCGAAACCCACACTGGGTGTTGGAACAAAGGCTGTTGTGTTCCACAAATACAGGCCAGCTTGGTATTTAACATTCTTTCCAACACCTTGCATATACAGCTATCCAATGCAAATGGATGATAATCTGAAAGAATCTTGGTATCCTTGCCCAGCTTGGGGAGACCAAAACAATAGCCTCCCGCCAGGAGTCCAGAAACTAGGGTACAATAGGAGACATCATTATAAACTACAGTGAGCCAGACTTGTCAAACAATATATAGAGGCAAATACTAACATCTATGTGGAATGGTTCGTGAAGCATAAAAGGTTGAGAACCACTGCTCTAGGGAATGTGTTGCAGCCCTCAACCCACCACCTGAAACAAAGGGGGAGCTTATTGCTGCTTTAAAGGAACAATGGTTGTGAGCACTCCCTACTGAGCACTCCCTAAATTCACAACATCAAAAACAGCATGGAACATTGCTGTTGTGCCTGCATTGCTATAAGGGGTAGCTACACTCCTTATTAAAGAACTTTGCCCATTGCATTCTGACACCTCATTTTTGGACTAGTTTCTGTGTTATTTTTTGACAAAAAATGCTTCTAGTGTAAAATATTTTACGTTATTCTGAAATTAGCATTGTAATTCATGTTTTCATCAAATTTCATTAAAATCATTCATATCATTTTGTGTGTATCATGATTTTTCTGAGTTTTCTTTAATTTCTGGAAATTAGTGTAGTAATAAATATTTTGTGGCAAAAATTTCGCCGACATAAGGGACTTGAACCTGCATCTCTCCAGAAACATGCCAGAGTATTCTTACCGATTGAACTAATGCCAACTATCTTTTTTTCACTAATTTAAGACTTTAAACTCTTCACCAATGATTTTTGGTGCCTATCATTGGCGCCATCTATGATCTACGGGTGGCAACTATTTCTTTTTTTATTGTGCTGAGTAAGATGGAAATAATAAAGTCTCTTCACGTTATTAATGATTAATGATTATTATTAATGATTATTAATGAGCGTTATTAATGATTTAAACATGGGTGACAATCAGAGCATTACTCAGTTGACATTTTAACGTCAATATATAAAAATTTTGCCCACATGGGACTGAACCCGCATCTCTTCAGAAACATGTCAGAGTATTCTTACCAATTGAACTCATTCCGGCTCATCTTTTTTCCACTAATTTAAGACTAACTCTTCACCAATGATTTTCGGTGCCTATCATTGGCACCATCTATGATCTACGGGTGGCAACTATTTTATTTCCATCTTACTCAGCACAATATAAAAAGAAATAGTTGTCACCTGTAGATCATAGATGGTGCCAATGGTAGGCACCAAAAATCTTCGGTGAAGAGTTTAAAGTCTTAAATTAGTGTAAAAAAGATGAGCAGGCATTAAGTTCAGTCAGTAAGAATACTCTGGCATTTTTCTGTAGAGATGTCGTCGAAATTTTTTCCACAAAATATTTATTGACATATTGACGTTGAAATGTCAACCAGGTAATGCTGTGATTGTCACCTATGTTTAAACTAGTGTAGTTGCATGTAAAAAATTAAAGAGAGCAGATACTGATTATTTCAGTATCTGCTGAAAAAAAAATTCACATGAAAAAATAAAAGGTATACATACTGAATTCAGCAACTGTAAATGATTTCTGAAACTTCTGGCCCTAGATAAAAAAACAAATGGGACAGAAATTAGCTTTTCACATATTCATTATTGGAAAGAGCTAGGAACTGCAAAGTAATGAAATAAACAGACACAAATACAAACACACAGAGAGACATACATACACACACACATATACGGGAGCATATCAAAGAATAAGTTGCACTCTTGAATTCATAACAAACAGCAAAGTATATGAGAACAGCAAATATATTAGTGAAGATACAACCTGAATCTACTTCTCCAAGTTATGTAAACACTTATCTAAACATGTGATTACTTTGTCCATTCCTTGAGCAAAAAAATCAGCTCCATTGTCCACCAACCAGGTCAAAACCACTTCTTTAATGTCTTTGACAAAAAAATCTATGCTTCCAGATGCTCTTTCAATTTACCAAACATATGGCAGTCACAGGGGGATAGTCAGGGCTATAGGGTGGATGATGCGATGCTTCCCATTGAACTTGTCTCTATGGTATTTCTCTATCAAATCTGTATGGCTATTTTCAAACTGTTGGTATCATTTAATAGCTTATGAGAAATAGCATCTCCATGTGTATGCAGCAAATATTTCTCAATGAATTTCTGTACAATTCAAAGTTTTGTGGGCTAGAGAGGTTCAACAAGACAGTGCAATTTACTTCTCCAAGCAAGTCTATCTTGATCTACAGCTGCTGCGTTTGGCCACTGTATGCCAATTCTAATTGGCATACAGTGGCCAAATAGATAGACAATACTGTGGCCCATGTAGGAGGTCCTGTTTGACACTTTCTACCCACTGCTTCCTAGGTCTCTCCCTTTTTTTCTGAGACCTTTAAGCACACTGTTCATAATTGTATTTGCTAATTTATATTTATGCATAATGGCAACATGACCAAATGAATGCAACAATATGCTGCTCAAAAGTTGTGGCCAACTCCTTTGTCCAACCTCATCATCAAAACACCTGATACCCAAATATTGCATAAGCATCTAGAATCAAAGGCAACAAGTTTCCTGTTACCTAAAGCAACAAGTTTCCTGTTACATAAAGGGTCCATGTTTCACTACCATAACTAACTTTATTAAGGAACAAACTATTATACAGTCAAAATTTAATCTTCAGGTGTATATGCCTATTTATCCACACTCCCCAAAGATTCTTAAATGTCCCAATAGTAATTCCTATTCTTCTCTTTATCTCATGCCACACATTACCAGTATCTGTTACATAGTTCCCAAGATATTTAAACTGTGACACCTGCTCAAGACTGCAACCATTACATATTGTACCATACATATTTATAGTTATGTTGTCTAGCAAAAACTCGAGCTCTCCAATAAATTTCTTTGATCATCATCATCATCCTCAAGCAGCCATGGGCTACGGAGGTCCAACCAGACCGTGCAATTTAGTTCTCCAAGCAAGTCTATCCTGAGCTACATCTACTGCATCTGGCCACTGCATACCAATTCTAACAAGGTCCTGTTTGACATTGTCTGCCCACCGCATCCTAGGTCTCCCCCTCTTTCTGAGGCCTTTAGGTACACTGTTCATAACCCTATTCACCAATCTATAATTATTCATAGTCAACATGGCCAAACCAATGGCGTCTCTCTCTGCACAATATGCTGCTTAAAGGAGGTTGCAAACTCCTTTGCCTAACCTCATCATTAGTTACAAAGTTGAACCACCTAATGCCCAAGATGCTGCGTAAGCATCTAGAATCAAAAGCATCTAGTTTCCTGTTATCTTGTTTACAAAGTGTCCAAGTTTCACTACCATAACTAACCCTAGAAAGAACCGAACTATTATATATATTAATATCCCAAGATAATTAAACTGAGACACCTGCTCAAGAGTGAAACCATTCAAAGCAACTGAAGCAGCATCTGCCTGATCAATTTTCATCACTTTAGTTCTCTAGAGTAGGCCTGTTTATCACCAAACCTACTCTATTGCCAATATCATCAACAGCTTTAATGAAAAAGTTCATCTCATCAACATCATTTGCCAAAAGGGCCAAATCATTAACATAATCAAAATCAGAAATTTTCAAATGTCTACACCATTTAATGCTAAAATTATTCTCTTGCAGTAAATTATGCATAATATAAACAATAAACAAACTAAAGAGAATAAGAGACAAGGCAACAAGGGTGCATTTCACCCTTGTCAAACTCCAGTAGTAATGATAAACAAATTGCTATAAGCCTTAGCAACTCTTACACGTGACTCAGTGTTATTTATAGAGAGCTTTCATTATGCTAACTTGTCTGGCATGCCATAAGACCTCATACTCATAAAAACAAATTATGATTCAAAGTTAGTAAGCACAGAATTCTGAAACTCTAAGCATCTCTCAAGAAATAAATTTAATCACAAACTTCACTGTTTAAAAGAAGTTTTAAATATCCTTAGTTGCATTCATAAGCATAACATGGGTAGTTTACCTAACTTACATCATTGTAGTTTACAACATGTAGTAATTTCAACTCATACTTCAAAGTACAATATTACTTTGTCTTAGTAAAGTTCGATGCACTGCCTTTACTTATTATACATTATGTTGAACATTAAGTTCTTGATAATACTCGCATATCAGTTGTGATGAGAATGTTCTATCATGGCATATCCTGAATGAAACATTGGAAGTTGAATCTAGGCTCGCTGAGGGTGCTCCTGTCAAGCCAGATTTTCATTTGCTATAACAACTACTTGTCCACTGGCTTTGGCTGGTACACTCAACACTAAGTTCTGTTTTAGTGGAGAAACACAGTCGTTTCGATTTGCAGAAATTCAATACTTAAAAGGTTGCCGGTGAATATCAATGTTCCGTACTTGATGGTAAATATTAACCACAAAATTTTTTTTAAAAGAAAGAATGTACTTCCCTACACAAAGGACGGAGATTACCTAGAAGCTATGGTAGGCTTGTCCTGGTTTCTCATACAACATACAGACACTTACACAAGGACATGCCCCACTGGTCTTGGTAGTCAGGTACACTAACCACTTGACCAGATAGGGACCCAGTCTTGTCCCATAGATATTTTAACCAGTCAATATTTTAAAGGCATTTAAAAGTACATCACAGAGTTGCAATTTAATTTAATTCATTTAAACCTTAAAAAAATTTAAAAGTTTATAAAAAAAAGTTAAATTTCTTGCTATGCATTTCTACATTTTTCAGCCAATGTCATCATCAGACAGTGTAGTCTGAAGTGCAAGCTACTTTTATTATGCGATTCCCTGGCAGTGGCTTACAGTAAGGATATTGTAATATTGCATGAGAATATTCAATGCTGAAAGCAGAAGGATTGTGTTAGTATGGCAAAGGTTCTCTTTATGTAAATTAATAATTACATTTTGTGATGCCCCATCATTCACTTTTACTTTACCTTAACCAGTTTTGTTTAATTTATGTTATATTTATCATTTTGGGGATTTTTATTTCCTTTTTGGCATCACGGTGCGCTCATTTCCAAGAGTTAGGAGTTGTGCATGCGCAACTCCGATCTTCCGACTGTCACCCACTAAAGCGCGTGCACTAGGGCACGCCCCCTCTTGCGTCACAGCTTGCATCGCTTGCGTCACTCATCAGTTTATGTAAATGTCTTTCCTAGCGTGCAACATGACACGTGCCGGCTTTGTACCTCTGGTTAAAACTGGTGACATGCTAATCACAGCAAAGTGCACTCTAGCGCAGAGAGTAGTAAGCATGGATGAGCACAGTTAGTGCAATGTGTAATTAGAATTGATGTATCTTCTTCATTGAAGTTTGGTGAGTGATTTTTGGAAATAAATTTGTTTGTTATTTAAACTTTTCGAATCTTTACTAATTTTTTCTCTTGAGCAACGTTAATTGTTTGATTAGCACTTATATTTACATTTTGACAATCATTTTTGAATTCTTACTCATTAATGCTCGCTGGTATTTTGAACCCTAATTTAACTTTATTTATTTGGCAATTTGTTGATTATTGCCTGGTGCCCGACTGAACTATCCAGAGCATAAACCCAATTGGATCAGAAAAAGGGTCCAAACTTAAAAGTATTTTGCATTTCTTTGGAGCGTTACAGAGTGTTATAAAAGAAGTGGTGCAGTGAATAGGGACTGTATATTTGTGTGTAAATTTTGTATGTTATTTAAAGTGATTCTCAAAGATAGTAATTTTTGTGCTCATTAGTTGTATGTACTATTTATAGATTTAATGGCAGCTTAAGCCGAAAATTTTTGTTGAGCAAGAAGCTTAACTTTTTTGTGTATTAGTCAAAGGTACTGAAGTTTCAGCGCAGTTATTGCTGATGATTAAGATATTTATTGTATGTAAGGATTAGAAGTGTCCGGGCACACATGTACATAGGCACGATAGAAAAAAACTTTTTTGATAAGCAAATTTATATTTTTGCAAGCTTAGTTGTAGCTTTAGTATTGTTGTATAGCAGTACCTTTGAGCGCTGCTCAAGATTAAAAAAGGTTTCAAAATTTCCAAAATTCAAAATTTTGGCAGACCGCTAAACATGTCTGCTAGCAATATGGCCGATTCTGCCATAATGACTCCCAACTTAGAAAGAGTAAAGGGTAGGTTGCAAGATGTAATGATGGAAGCAGAAGTGCTAATGAACCCCTAAATTTACTGACAATGCTATGTCAGTTCACCAATGTAGAAACCTTGAACGTAAGGTTCCATTTTCTGTTCCGTCAGAAGCAAGTGATAGAACAGAGTATTTTCAACTGCCACAACGACGATTTGCCAATCCATCTATTAACTATAGTCCTCATGTTAATTGGCCTTTACCTGAGATAAGGTTCGACAGTTCGAAATGTCCGTCATCATGGACATTTGTCAAGTCCATGGAGGAGCACTTCTGTTTACATGAAGTGCCAAGCAACAAAAAAGTTGTTTTAGCAGTATCTTGTCTAATTGGATGTGCCAAGCAATGGTGGAATAACGTAGGATGCTGTCATAGAATTGAACATTGGGAAGAATTTAAACATGAAATCATGGACATATATCTGGCTTATAATGATTTTACAGAACTAGCCACAGAGTTGTTTTCACGAAGACAAAAGGAAAGAGATGACACAGAAAAATTTATCTGGGGTACAGTAGAGTTATACCAGCTGTACGATGCTGATGCCACTGAAATTGATATTGTAAATTGCATATTGTCTCAATTGCTTTTGCCCATTAGAGAATACCTAGAAGTACGAAATGTGAACTCAATCTCAGATTTAGTCAAATTGGCTCGACAATATACTGCAAGAAGAGAATCTGCAGCAACTGCATTCAAACAACAATGGATACGATCCCCGCCAAAGCAGCGCTATCAGGTTGAGTCTCGTAGAATGATTCCCGCATGTTACACGGAAGTTACCGGTTTTACCGGAAGTTACACGGTCCCGACAATTTGCACCGAACGCGCCTAGAATGAGGCAGAATGAACAAAGCAGAGAATTTGATCCACGTCAAGCTTCAAACAATGACACTAGACCTAAAACTTTTTTAAGAACAATAAAGAAACTTTCAGATGTGATTTTTGTGGCCGACTAGGACACACGGAGCAATATTGTTATCGAAGGAATGAAAATTCGGGAAACTTGAATTAGGATCTTTGAAGCAAGAGCCAAAGTTCCTCATGAAAAGCCCTCTCATGAGTTATGTCTTGCCACTATGGCTTTACCTTTTGTTAATGCTTGTCACGAAGAAACTAAACTAATAGATCGAAACGATACAGAAGCCGATCTTCCGTTTTCAAAAGAACAAGTTTTGAATAATAATTATGACAATTGTCAATTGACAGTGCAGCCGCAGTCCCGTGGTCTTTTTGAATTACCTAGTAGTCCAAAGCAGAATATTCAAAAAGCACCTACAAAATGTCCCATTAGTGCAAATAATGCAATTTTAGATAACGAAGTTTGTGAAGTAGAACAACTTTATGAGAAAGCCGTTTTAGTTGATGAAAAGGTTTTTGAAGTAGAAGTTTTAATGGAAATTAATAATGATGAAAATATTTTTGAGTCTGCTTTAAGGAAAACTAATTTTAATGAAGAAAAAAGCAACCAAGAAATTGTGCCGACTGCAAGTATTCCTGACAAGTCTGGCAAGTTTGAAAGTCCTCAACTGTTGAAGCGTCATTTGGAGACGGACACCATGAAGCCTAGAAAGTACAAGACCAAGTTCTTCAAAAATCCGCACGTAGCGACAAGATACCGACACAACAACCAGATCCTGCAGAGCGACAACTGGCAGCGAAGAAGTCAACATAGCAAAGATGACGTCACAAGTGAGATCTTCAGCAACGATTTTACTTGAAGCAAGCCAGCGACGACAGAAAGATGTCATCGGAACCGGACTGGATGAATTATCACAAAGGAGTGCCAACAATGAAATTTAAGTATATTATTATTCTTCCACTTTGCACTTATTGATTTATAAATGTTCGCTTTTCTCTGGAATAGATGAAGAAGAAGCTTTATTGTGATTTATATAGTTAGCAATATTTAATTTCTTGTTGAAACTTTGGAGTTTCGATATTTATTTTTGGAAAGTGAATTTACTGTAGTTTGAGTTTATACTGTGTGAATAGAATTTTTTTTGTATTCTTGTTCATCTAAGTTCTAGTTGTTATATTGTATTAACATGATTTAAAGGGTATTTTTGTAGTTGTTTTCGCTTCAGCTGACCTTATATATGAAAACTTGGGAAGTTTAGAAATTGTAAAATGTTTATGGATATGAATGAGGAGAGTGAAAGAGAATTAGTGATTTAATAATTTTTTTTCATTTTTTAAGATTTTTGTATTGTAAAATAACGTGCATTCCAAAGTGAATTTATGTATGAAAAAAAAAAAGAGATTCATGTAAAAGTTATTGGCTGAAAATGCTATCATCGTATATTATAAATTATTTACACTTTTTTTCTTTATTCTTAGATACGATTTATGTATATGTGTTTAAATCTGTTCAGTGTCATCAGTGATATTTATGCGTCGATGTGTAACTTTTGTGATGACATTGGCAGTATTTATTTGTATACATATGAGCTGACCATGATGATTGCAGAATTTTTTTTTTTGTGTACCTTTTTGGAGCTGTCCCCAAATGGCCAAGTCTGGTGACCGAGTTGTTACCAGCATAACTCTTTTGGGAGGGGGACGTTAGCTCTGAAGGAGGAGGTATCTAATGATTGTTTTATTTCAGCTAGCTCGTGATTGCTGTGTATAGGAGAAGTATTAGCAGATGATTACATTCCTGCTTGTTTATAAAATTTGAATTTTTTTTAGCTTTGCGTATTTGATGTAATTAGGACGAGATAACGGTGTTCGAATACCCATTTTTTTTTGTGTGATTTAGGAGAAGATTTAAATTTCACGTATTTTTTTATTGTGGTTAGGGGATAAGCGGAAGTTATCACCCCGCTAGCAACGAATGTAAACTTTTCTTTTTCTCTTTATGTCTTTAACCTTTCTAGAAGTTAAGGAAGCTAGGAGTGTATTAACCTTTTCCACTGTACAGTTCAAGTTATGCCAATTTTGAGTTTGTATCAGAATGTGATACTAGTTAGACCGATAATGCTAGTATACAGTTAACTGCCACAGCCACTGGTATAAATTACAATAGGTTAGCTGTTACACACTTTTGATAGGGGAACTGGGAGGAGGTACCTTTGGTTGTGCTGGAAAATTGTGTCAAAGTGAGAATAGTTCGTCTTATCAAAATTTGCGTTAGCATACTTTTACTTATTTATGTTCAGCCATGTGTAAATGACATAAGATGTGTCCTTTATTCAAAATTTGCTCATCAAAATCTGTTAAGTCAAATCTTTTGTCTCCCTTTGGAAGGGGGAGTTGTGATGCCCCATCATTCACTTTTACTTTACCTTAACCTGTTTTGTTTAATTTTTACATTATATTTATCATTTTGGGATTTTTATTTCCTTTTTGGGGCTCATTTCCAAGAGTTAGCAGTTGCGCATGCACAACTCCGATCTTCTGACTGTCACCCGCTAAAGCGCATGCACAAGGACACGCCCCCTCTTGTGTCATAGCTTGCATCGCTCGTCAGTTTAGGTAAATGTCTTTCCCGGTGTGCCGGCTTTGTACCTTTTGTTAAAACTGGTGACATGGTAGTCACAGCAGCACAGCACACTGTAGCGCAGAGAGTAGTAAGCATGGAGGAGCACAGTTAGTGCAATGTGTAATCAGAATTGATGTTATCTTCATTGAAGTTTAGTGAGTGATTTTTGGAAATAAATTTGTTTGTTATTTAAACCTTTTGAATCTTTACTGATTTTTTCTCTTGAACAATGTTAATTGTTTGATTAGCACTTATATTTACGTTTTGACAATCATTTTTGAATTTTTACTCATTAATGCTCGCTGGTATTTTGAACCCTAATTTAACTTTATTTATTTATTTGGCAATTTGTTAATTATTGCCTGGCGCCCGACTGAACTATCCGGAGGATAAACCTAATTGGATCAGAAAAAAGGTCCAAACTTAAAAGTATTTTGCATTTCTTTGGAGCGTTACAATTTTCCATGATATTTAATGGGTGATGAGACAATTATTTTATAACCTAGTTTGATGATATGTAAATTACATTGTAATATTAGTTGCAATAGGGTAGTGTGACATTGTTTTTCAGATACCAGTTTCATGTTCTGATATGCGTTTATTATTTAGTAATTTTGTGGGATTGTTTACTATTATAGAGTATATTCTGTTGGAGGGGTGTATATTGTCTTGATCGTTTACTGTTAATAATTTAATGGTGTTAACTATATTACTTGGAGTCTTTATATTATAGGATTTTAAAATATTACTAATGGTTTGTAAGAAACCTTCAATATAGGTAAAGCTTATAGTACATTTTTGGGGGTTACTATTAGTTCTTTGAGCTGGGTTTATTTGTGTTTCTGTTTTGCATTTAAATTTAATGCATTTGTGAACTCTGTCTATAATATATCATATCCTTAAATGCTGCTCTTTTATACTTTAGTGGATGTGCAGAATCCAGAGATATTAAATTCGGAATATAAGGATATTAAATTTCTTATGGAGAAATTAAACAAAGCTGATTTTCTTTTATAATAATAATAATTACCCCCTCAAGCAGCTGCTTGCCACAGCGGTCTGACAGGAGCCTGTCAGTTTATAAGCCACAGTAGAAGGTCTGAGAGGATGGCATGGAGTTTAATTTCAACAAACATTTGAGGTGTAATGGGGTATTAAATTTGGAATATCATAAGTTTTCTATAAACAGTTGTATGACACTTATTATATCAATGGGATATTAGTATATCCAGATATGTTAATGTGCTCTCATTCTCAGCTGCATGGATGGATGGTATGATATTATTAAAGGTATCAATTTGAGTTTTTAATTCTTTGATGTCATGATTCCAAAATAATAATATATCATCTACATAACATAAGTATAAGGTAAGTTTTAAGGAATATTTTTCTAATGTTTGCATTTTGACATATCTAATAACAGCTTTGGTCATGGGGAGAGGTGATCCCATTGGAACACCCTCTCCCTGGACCCATGCATGATTATTGATTATAAACCAGTTTGAGGATGTGGCTAGGTCCAGGGCTTCATGTAAGCTAAAGCACTCTTGGGCTTGTGGTCCTGGTGATGTTAAGCCACCGTGACTTGAATCTCATCACTGCATACACCAGAGTGCTAGGATACAGCAATATGACATCAACTAAATGAAATGTGGTGTTATAGGTGTGTGTGCTATATGAGTTGAATGGAGTTATAACAGGAGTTATTACTCTATTTAATATGGGAGAGGGGGGGAAATATGGTTTAAAAATTACTACCTTCAACTTCTTATATATGCCCGTTCTAAATTATATGTGAGATTTCTTCTTTTAGAAATTAATGGTCTAAAAGGGTGGTTTTTCTTATGGATAATTTTAACAAACATCTGAGGTATAGCAGGGTACATAAGGAACTATGCAACCTTTGGCTATACTCTTGGGTAAAAATGGAACATTCTTCAATTCTTGAAACTTTATTAAGAATAACTTACACTGTGCTTTGAAATATGAGTTGAAACTACTACATGTTGAAAACTACAATGATGTAAGTTAGATAAACTGCACCCACGTCTATGCTTATGAGTGGGACTAAGAGCATTTAAAACATGTTTCAAACAGTGAAATTCGTGATTAAATTTATTTAACTAGTCATCACTGTGCAATTTAATCTATATCTCTCAAGAATCTGCATATATTTACATTTTATTAAATAATTAAGAATCAAAAGTAAATTTGTGTCCAAAATGTCAAGAAACTGTCAAAGTTTCCTTGTTATGACATTGTGTAGTTAATATCACATGGTGGGACTAATATCAAATGAAATGTCCAATGTGAAATTTTCAAATTGCTGGATTGGTAGAGGTGAATTGATCTTGTGGTCACTGAGAAGCCCTGATCTGACACCATGGGACTTCCTTTTAGAGGATATATTAAAAAATACATTTTTTTTAATTAGCATTTAGAGGAAAGGAATCACTGCAGCTGTTTAACAATTACAATACTGATTATGTGAAAAAATAACGTTTTTCACCATTCCATGCAATATCATTTTATAGGATAATACTTCAAAAACTGGTCAGCATAGCCAACCACTCACATTTGAGTATTATAATCAAAAACTTAATTGGGTTTGTAAACAGCTGCTTCTTCATTGTTCCCGCCATCTTCTTTGATGAACTTATATCATTCCAGCACCATGAAAAGAAGAGAGCATGATAACGTTCCTCTTATCATACCATTACTTAGACCAGTGACAAAACAATATATTACACATATTAATGACTACAGGATGATTGCGTTCCAATTAACAAATAGTATAACGAAACTGACAGATGTGTGAGTCTAATGTAGAGCTTGTTCAATGTACCCATCAGCTACAATGCACATCTGAATGCAAGAAAGAATATCTTGTACAGCAATCAACATTGCAGGTGTCACTCTATCACAGGCACTGATGATCCAACATTGTACAACTTTCAGGTCTGTGCTATACATTTGTTCTTTCAGATAACCCCAGAAGAAGTCCGTAGCAGTCAAGTCTGGTGGCCACTACACAGGACCACCATGATCTGATGCCTGAACATTTCAGAAATGAAAGAACATACATTTGGTGAGTGATGCAATGGTGAGCCATTGTGTTGTACTACCACATGTGTTGTACAACCCTGAGGGGAAGGTCATCCAATCAGCTAGGTATAATGCTCTGTTAACAGTTGGGAGATATAATGTATATGATGTTCCCTTGTAAAATACCAGTCCAAGGAGTGTGTTGTTCCAAATACTGCACAAGACATTAGTTGACAACTATATTTTATGTCTTAGCACAAGTAGGGAAATGAGTAATCATTCAGGTAAGGTAATTTGGTCAGGTTAAGTAGACCAATGGTTTGGAACAGTTATGTGCACTTTGACTTTAAAACATTATAGCTACTGACCTTTAAAGTTAGCAGTATCTGTCCACAGAAAATCAATCACTGAACTATAAAACTACATCAAAAACGTATTACCTTGCCTAGCATGGCATTTATACCTGTAACTTAAAACAATTTTGTGCACTTTATGACATCAAAAATTGTTATTTTGTGCATGACTATTGCTAACCAACAGCTAACCTTGTTGGTTAGTGATAGTCATCCACATAAAGTATTATCATCATCATCCTCCTCATGCAAATTTAGTTCTCCAAGCATATCTGTCCTGAGCTATATCTACTGCATCTCTCCACTGCACACCAATTCTAACAAGGTCCTGTTTGACATTGTCTGCCCACCACAAAAATACAAAAGAACATCAAATATGTATTGTTTCGCCTTATATGGCAATTGCCTTACCTAAAAATATTATACAATGTCGGCTTCTTTCTCATAAGTAATCTCATTCTATAGAAATACAGAACTGTGTATTCTATGTTAAGAAGATATTGCAAAGCCATCGGCACCCATTGTTGAAAAATCTTATTAACTCAGATACTAATACTTCATTGTTACCATTCATGTTGGATCTTACTGCATCACTCCTGCTGTGTTTTAATTATATAGTGTAATTATATAGAGTTTATCAAGAAATTTTTGGAGAATACCAAATCTGAAATATTTATAATATGTAAATTTAAAATATGTACACTGTGACCTTGTTGTATAATGTCCTTTCTTTTGGTATATAACATGACCTATTTCTGTTCATTGGTTATTATCCTATTGCTTTTGGCTTTGACATTTGTTGGTTTGTGGATTTGACAAAATGTTGTTCCACCATATCTTTCGAACACAATGGAGAAACAATGATTTATGTGCCAAATGAAAGTTTGTGATGAGAAGAATGTCATAGGCTATAAAAAAATTGACCCACAGTGCTTTCTTACCCCCTAAAAAAGGGGAAATGTGAAAACTATTCTTAAATTATATCTCCAGAATGTGAAGGCTGAAAGTAACAAGCTATACATCAAATGAAAGCTTGTGATGTGGAAGTGGGCTATAAAAGAATGATTCTCCCATACCCTTAAAAAGTGGGAAATATGAAAACCATTCTACTATATCATTGGAAAGTGAGGGTCTACAGTTATGGGTTAAGTGTCAAATAAAAGCTTGCATAATGACAATTGTAAACTATTTCAAAAAATTTCCCTCATTATTCCCCCAATAAAATGTGGGAGGGGGCAGACTTTTGTAAGGGATCAACTTTAATGAGTCATATCTCAAATAAAGCTTGTGACATCTCCAATGTCATGGGTTACCTCAATCCTGAATCCAAAAGGGCGGTAAATGTGATCAATGTTTATGAATCATAAATCAAAAGTTTCTGAAGGTAGGTGTTTTTAATGACAACAAAAAAAAAAATATGAATTAAAGTATTTAAAAAGCAGAAAATAAACCTAAAGCATATTAATGGTGCAATCAGTCACTGAGTTCATATTCACTTCAATGGGAGATAGGGTGTTAATTTACGTACACAACAAGATTGCTGGTGCCCTATCTTCCTTTGAAGTGAATATGAACACAGCGACCAACTGCACCATCGATATGCTTCAGGTTTATTTTCTACTTTTAACGGCCATATTGAAAGATATGCATTTTTTTTTAATTCATATTTTTTTTAATTCTAAAGTTGATTTGTTCATTTGACTTGTGGACATCAAAAGCTTGGACTTTTGTCAGAGTACAGTACCATGAAAAAATTCAAAAAAGAGCAATTTCCTTCATTAAGAAAAAAAATATTTTACTGTTTCATAAACAAATAACCTTTCAATTGATATGCATTATAATCATTTTTGTCTATTGTTTTTTTTTTCTATATGAATTTTTATTTGCATTGCCAGATGCATTTATTTCTACTACATGCCTCTATAAAAGCACCCTATTAAAATGAATCTAGTCATATTTTTTGTTAAATATTTTATTTTCAGAAAATCGAAAATTAAATATTGATTAATTTGTCATACAACATGTGATAATTCCTTTCCCTAGTTATTTGGCAAAAATATCTGAAGTTCACTCTTTTTGACTGAACATAGCTGAAAAAAAGCCTCGTCACAGGGTACAATTTAGTTTTTCAGGACTGGCACGTTAAGGGTTAAGCTTTTGGTAGTGCGAGAATGGGTTTTTTCCCCACAGTTATGAGGAATATGAGGAATCTGCACAGATTATTATCTTGATATTCTCACACAGAAATTCTAGTGATATAACCTTTTGGTATTACAAGAGATCAGATGGGCAAAGTAAGATACTTAAAAATAATATTAAATTTGACTTTTCAGAGTAATAGGACTGAAAGCATTCCCAAGGTATAGATTTGCTTCTCAATAGACATGCCAGTGATATTCTTTTAGGATACTGCATTAATGAAAGATTTCTTATGGCTAAATTAATAAACTAAACTAATTAATAAATTAAAACTCAGATTAAAGACTTTAATGTTATCTGCTGTAATGCCCTCACTGAGGACTTTGATAATAATGAAACACAAGTTTTACAGGCAACTTCAGGATGTTTTGTCAAGAAAGGAGAGCTTACTCTTGTGCTATGTGACATCAATACTAAAGCTGGTATGGACTTTGGCAAATTCGAGCAATGGTGCTATGCTCTCTTGTCATTAGTAGTTGCAATGGGTAATGTCTCCCACAGGTAAGTAAACTTAATGGTTTGATGCAATTAGACTCTTCGAAACTGAATAATTAGAAATCTTCACATATATTCTCTCCTTCTATGATATGTATTGTCAAAAAAGTACTTCTACCCTGAAAACTGAATCCACAAATTCATGCAACATTTCATATCTGAGTTCTGATTTCCAGTCATTCAAAAGAGATTTTATATTTTTATTACCCCTGAAGCAATTGCTTACCACAGAGGTATGATAGGAGTCTGTCAGTTTAATACACCATAGAGGAAACCTGTAAGGAAAGCAAGATCTCAGCAGAAAGACAACATAAGAAATATCTGTGCTTTAGCCAGGTATCAAACCCAGTCCCTTTGTATTAAAACTAAGCACACTAGCTACCCAGACAACTGAGATTATATATATACCAATCATAATTGCAATCTTTACATTATCATGTGACATAATTTATGCTAAGGGTAAAAATAAGTTTATAGAGAAAAAATTTTAATTGCTGAAAGTTTATATGATCAACAGATATAAACAAATTTCCCATTTGCATATCTGACACCAAATTAAAAAAAAATTATATTAATTGCAGAAAAGGTTATATATTAATAATACATAAAATTTATTTTCAAAATGCAATTTTTAAACAAAGAAATTTTTGTGTTAATTAGGCACTAACCTGGACATCCACATGAACAGTCCAGTCCCCAAGAACAGGACCATCTGATAACAAAATATCAGCTGCTACAACACCTGGATATGAAGATATACACAAGCACTAAACATTCATGAATCATTCAAATATATTAATATAATCATATAATGTAAATATTCAGGAGGTTACACTTCTGCAATACAACATAAAGCATTATACAAAGTTAACAAACTAGAGTAAAATATATAGTCTCAGTTATACAAGTCTTGATTAGCATTTCAGTTTATCCAAGGCAGTTTTTTTATTGTGTATGTCTGAATATAAAACCCTGGGATTCCTATAGTGAAAAGTTTTTAGGCCTAAGTACTTGGGTATCCAATAAATGCTGGTAAAGAAAATTTGGAGAATGCCAAATCAAATCTGAAATACTTATAATCAAGTATATTTTAAAACATTTCTTAAATATTAAGTATTGCTTTCTTTTATACTATGTGCATTTATATTAGAAGCAAACTGTTTTCTTTTTGTGATATGCATAAAATATAATTTTGTCTTCCTGTCCCGATGTGCTCTGATTTAATATTTCAAAAAAGCAAAAATGTCCTCAGGGGCACAGTTATGGGGGATGGGGGAGGAGCCCCCCCCCCCCCCCCCCCCCCCCCCCCCAAAGTAAATCGGAGTTTGCAAAATTCAAAGCGACTTTGTAAAATTCTGGTGAGTTGTGAAAATTTGGATTTTTTTTTTTGTAAAACTAAAGAAAGTTGGCAAACTCTAGGGTAGTTATCAAAATCGAGGAACTTGGGAAAATCTAGGGCAGTTGGCAAAATTCGAAGCCATTCTGGCGAGTTGTGAAAATTTGGATTTTTTTTTGTAAAACTATAGAAAGTTGGCAAACTCTAGGGTAGTTATCAAAATCGAGGAACTTGGGAAAATCTAGGGCAGTTGGCAAAATTTGAAGCCATTCTGGTGAGTTGTGAAAATTTGGATTTTTTTTTTGTAAAACTAAAGAAAGTTGGCAAACTCTAGGGTAGCTATCAAAATCGAGGAACTTGGGAAAATCTAGGGCAGTTGGCAAAATTCGAAGCCAATTAGTAAAATACAGGTGAGTTGGCAGAATCGGGACAACTTGGCAAAATTGCAATAATTTGTCAAAATCTTGGGCAGTTGGCAATTTTTTCTGTAAAATTATGGCAAGCTGACAAAATCTAGGGGAGTTGGCAAAATTCAAAGTCACTTGGTAAAATACAATTGTTGTGAAAATTGGGCTTGTTTTTGTACAATTAAGGAGAGTTGTAAAATTCGAAATGACTTGGCAAATTCAGGAAAGATGTAAAAAAAATTTTTTCTCCTGTAAAATTATGGCGAATTGGCAAAATTTGAAATCACTTGGTAAAATACAGGCGAGTTGTTAAAATTTGGATAGGTTTTGTGTAATTAAGGGAAACGACAAAATCGAGAAATTTGGCAAAATATTGTGTAGTTGGCAAAATTTGAAGCCACTTGTTCAATAACAGGTGAGTTAGGTATTTTTTAGATTTTTTTAATTCCCATCTTCCTATATGGCCCTAAAAAGTAGAAAATAAATCTAACACATATCGATGGTGCAATCAGTCACTGAGTTCGTATTCACCTCAAAGGAAGATGTGGTTGGGTTGTTTTACCTCTGAGCAGCACTTTTTTGCATACCATGGACTAAATTGCCAGGTCACAAGGACCCTAAAGGCTCAGAGAAGGTTGGGGGAGAGGACCCACTGGAATAGCTGTTGGGAGACAGATGGTAGCCTCCTGTCAAGACCATCCAGTGTGTTCTTTAATGTGCACAGGGTATGGCTCTCCCCCACACAGGGCCACGGTTAACGTCCCCCATCCGACAGACGGTGGCCTTTCCAAGCCCATCGGTATCCCCTACTGACTGTGGGCAGTGGCAAAATCTGGGGGGCGGGCTTCAAATTTTGCCAACTGCCTAGATTTTGCCAATTTCTTTGACTACTGACTGTAGTCAGGGAATTTTGCAGAGATAAATCTCAACAATGACCCAGCTGGGACTTAAACCTGGGAACTATAGATTATAAGAATGGCACGCTACCGACTGAGCCACCCCCACCCCCAAAGGAAGATAGGGTGCAGCAATCTTGTTGAGTAGGTAAATCGGTGCACTGTCATCATTTGAAGTGAATATGAAATCAGTGATTGATTACACCACCAATATGCTTTAGGTTTACTTGCTACTTTTTAGGGCTCATGTAGGAAGATAGGTAATAAATAAAAAAAAAACTATCTACCTATTGCTTTTCTTTTGTCCTTCGTCAATTTCTTGGGTTTGTCAAAACAGTTGTTCCACCATATATCTTTTGAACACAATGGAGAAACTTGGTGATTTATGTGTCAAATGAAAGCTTGTGACTCACAGAGTGTCATAGGCTATAAAAAAAGTAACCTCTCATATTTTCTTTCCTCTAAAAAAGGAAAAATATGAAAATGACTGTTCTACTATATCTTCATAATGTGAGAGCTGAAAGTTATGAGCTATGTGTGAAATGAGAGTATGTGATGGGGAGAGTGTCAGAAGCTATAAAAATATTGATCCTCCATGCTTTTACCTCCTAAAAAAGGTAAAATTTGAAAACGAATGTTCTGCTATATCTTCAGAATGCAAAATCGGAAAGTAGCATGATATGCGTCAAATAAAAACTTCTGATGCTGGAAGTATCATAAGTTATATAACAAAAAACACTTTCTTTCCTTCACCCCCTCTCTTAAAAGTGAAAATAGTAAAACAATTGTTCCACTTTATCTTTGGAGCTCCAAGGTGAAAAGTAATGGGCTGCGTGTGTCAGATGAAAGCTTGCGATATGGGGAGTGTCACAGGTTATTAAAAAAATCCCCTCCTTTTTATTCCCCTTAGAAAGGGGAAAAATATTAAAACAATTGTTCTACTTCATCATCAGAATGCTTGGAGCAGATGTAACAAGCTGTATGTCAAACGAATGTTTACGACATGGGGAATGTTACAGGCAATTAAAATATACCACCCTGATTTCTTCCCCCCTAAAAAGGGGAAATGTGAAATTCCTTCTTCTACTATATCTTCTGAATTCAAGGGCCTAGAGTTATGAGTTAGTTGATGAATGAAAGCTCATATGAGGGCCTTCGTGGACTACTTCGAATTATGTCCCCCACCATTCTCCCCTTCCCCCAAAAGAAGAAGGAAATTTAGGGGGATCGACATTAAGTTATATCTTAAAGTTTGTGATGTCTCCAATGTCATACGCTACCTTAAACATGACTCCAAAGAAGGGGGAGGAAAAATCTGGTCGATGTTTATTTGAGTCATATAGCATATGCAAGTTTCTGAAAGTAAATGTTTTAATGAAAAAGAAAAAATATAAATAAATTAAAATTTTTAAAAATACCTATCTTCCTATATGGGCCCAAAAAAGTAAAAAATAAACCTATAGCATATGATGGTGCAATCAGTCACTGAGTTCGTATTAAAAATCAATCCAAAGTGAATGCACAGTACTCCCTGTTAAGATAGACATCAAACATTAATTAATAGATTCTGAAAAAAAATTCATCGCCGCCAGTGGGAATCGAACCTGCATCTCTCCAGATTCATGCTAGAATGTGCTACCATTGCACCACGTGTCGGACAATGATTGACTTATTCTGAAAAATTTCATTGTCCGACAATGAAATTGTGGTGCAATGGTAGCACGCTCTTGCATGAATCTGGAGAGATGCAGGTTCGATTCCCACCATGGCGGCAATGAATTTTTTTTAGAATCTATTGATTAATGTTTACTGAATTCGTATTCACTTCAAAGGAAAAGAGTCAGCAATCTTGTTGTGTAAGTAAATAGGTGCCTTATCTTCCTTTGAAGTGAATATGAACTCAGTGACTGATTGCACCATTGATATGCTTAAGTATATTTTCTATATAAGGAGATAGGTATTTTTTTTTAATTTTAATTTAGTTTTTGTCACTAAAAACACCTACCTTCGAAAACTTTCATTTGATACATGACTCATAAACATCGACCATATTTTTCCTCCATTTTGGAGTCATGTTTAAGCTAGACCTTGACATTGGAGATGCCACAAGCTTTAATTTGAGATATGACAACCCCCCCCCCCCCCCCCCCGTTTTTATCAGGGAAGGAAGAGTGGGGGAAATTCAGAATAGTTTATGACGGTCATTACATGAGCTTTCATTTGACATCTAACTCACAACTGTAGGTCCTTGCATTCGCAAGATATAATAGAACAACTTTTACAGTTCGCATTTTTAGGAGGAAGAATGCCTGGGAGCAGAATTTTTTATAAGCATATGACTTTTTTTATAGCCTCTGAACTCACCACATCACAAGCTTTCATTTGACACATAGCTTGTTACTTTCAGCACTCGTATTCTAGAGATATAGGGGGACAATCGTTTTCATATTCCCCACTCCCTTTTCATGTGGGGCATGAAAGCAGGGAGAGGGGGTTAATTTTTTAACAATCTATGACATTCACTGCGTCAGAAGCTTTCGTTTGACACATAGCTTGCTACTTTATAGACCCACATTCAGGAGATATATGGGAACAATCATTTTCATATTTCCCTCCTTTTTTAGGGGAAAGAAAGTACAGAGGTTAATTTTTCATAGCTTATGACATTCCTTGCATCAGAAGCTTTCATTTGACATTTAGCTTGTTACTTTCCGACCTCTCATTCTGGAGATATGTGAAGATTTGTTTTCATATTTCCCCTTTTTCAGGAGAAAAGAAAGCATTGGAGGTTAATTTTTATAGCTTATGACACTCCCCAAGTCACAAGCTTTCATTTGACACATAAATCATAGAGTTTCTCCGTAGTGTTCAAAAGATATGGCAGAACAACTTTTTTGTTAAATCCACAAACCAAAAAATGTCAAAGCCAAAAGAAATAGGAGGATAAGTAAAAGTGGGATTGGTTTTATTTAATTAAATACAGTTCGCACAATCGAGAAATCTTTGCAAAATTTAGGAAAGTTGGCAAAATTTGAAGCCATTTGGTAAAAACAAAAGTCAGTTGCGAAGAATGAAAATGGTTTTGTGAAATTTAGGATAGTAATTCAACAATAAAGCTTGAAGTTTGAGACTTGAGGGGAAAAAATGAAACAAAGTGAATATGAAGAAGTTAGAAAGACTTTTTTTCCCTCTGGTTAACCCAACAGTGTGAGAAATGAGCTCTAATTTCAGGACTATTCTTCAAGATTGCAAGTATGGGATGGTTATCTCAGTGGGAAAATATAAGGTGAATGCCAACTTAACAGTTGTGGAAAAAAAGCTCTTTGCACATGTAAATGTTATTTTAAATTTAATGAATTCATTAAAAAAAGAAACAATTGCAAAAAAAAAGATGCAGTTAACTCGTGATTAGTGTCAGGCTGAGTTAGCCTATAAAAAATCGTTTTTGGCTATTCCTTTTTTTTTTTCAGAATTATTTTCTATTTTATTCTAATACATATGTGATGCAAATGCATTTGGTCACTGCAAGAGAAAGTTATAGCAATCTTTACCAAAATGTTAATTAATGGTTTGCTTGCTTGGGGTTTTGTGGCACATCAGATACTTAGGCTATAATGAGCCAAGCAAAAGACAAAATAAATGGTAAAAGTCATGAAACCCTCAACCAAAATTTAAAAATCAAATAACAAAACACACAAATACAAAAAGGTGTAAATAACCGTAGTAAACAATAATGAACAAATGTATAAATAACAGGTAAATCAACAAGAGATGTATCTTAATATATATAGAAGATTGTGAGTGATTGACCACTGACTGACTGACAGGGGATCATCATCATAATTTGTGGTTGATTGTGAGATCATATGGTATACCTGACAAGTTAGTTAACATAATGAAAGCTCTCTATAATAACACTGAGTCGTGTGTGAGAGTTGGTAAGGCTTATAGCAATTGCTTTAGCATTACATCTAGTGTTCGACAAGGGTGCATTTTGTCTCCTTTTCTCTTTAGCTTGGTTATTGATTATGTTATGCGAAATTCACTTCAAGGGAAAGATTTTGGCCTTAAATGGACTGGGGATACGAAAATTTCTGATTTAGATTATGCTGATGATTTAGCCCTTTTGGCAAATGATGTTGATGAGATGAACTCTTTCATTCAAGCTGTTGATGAGACCTGTAGTATAGTAGGTCTGGTTATAAACAGAGAGAAAACTAAAGTGATGAAAATTGGTCAGGCAGGCTGTGATTCAGTTAATCTGAATGGTTGCACCCTAGAGCAGGTGTCACAGTTTAATTATCTTGGGAGCTACATAATAGATACTGGTGATGTGCGGCATGAGATTAACAGACGGATAGGGATTGCTGCCGGGTCTTTTAAGAATCTATGGAGAGTGTGGAGAAATAGGTGTATACACCTAAAGACTAAAATTAGACTATATAATAATTTGGTTCTTTCTATGGTTAGTTATGGTAGTGAAACTTGGACACTTTGTAAACAAGAAAACAGGAAGCTAGATGCTTTTGATTCCAGATGCTTACATAATATCTTGGGCATTAGGTGGTTCAACTTTGTAACTAATGATGAGGTTAGGCAAAGGAGTTTGCAACCTCCTTTAAGCAGCATATTGTGCAGAGAGAGACTCCGTTGGTTTGGCCATGTTGCCCGTATGAATAATTATAGATTGGCGAATAGGATTATGAACAGTGTGCCTAAAGGCCTCAGAAAGAGGGGGAGATCTAGGATGCGGTGGGCAGACAATGTCAAACAGGGCCTTGTTAGAATTGGTGTGCAGTGGTCGGATGCAACAGATGTTGCTCAGGACAGATATGCTTGGAGAATTAAACTGCACAGTCTGGTTGGGCCTCCATAGCCCATGGCTGCTTGAGGATGATGATGAAAGATGATGGGTCTTTCAAGGTCAAAGGTCAAATATAGATCTACCAGTGCTAGAGAGCTAAAAATTGGTGCCTGGAGGTATTTTGAGTGGTAGATCTAAAAAATTATGCCAAATTTCGGATGTGATGAGTCGTTTGAGATCAAAGGTCAAATTTTGATATACCAGTGCTGGAGAGCTAAAAAACGGTGAGTAAGGCTATTTCTGGCAGTAGAACTCAGAAATAAGAGGAATTTTTAGATCTGGGGTGTTATGTTCAAAGTCAAATAGGAGTTAGAGTGACAGGCTAGAAATCAAGAAGTGCAGAAAGCACAAATTGACCAACTGATTTCTAGTATTTAAATAAAAAGAACCCAGGTGCAAAAGATCAGAGTTAAATATATAGAATAACAAACAATAAAGAAATATTATTGTCAAGTAAAATAGCCAATATAGAATAAAAACAGGAGAAAAAAAGCAGTGATTCGATAAAATATGTTTGAGTATAAGGGGCTCAGAGGTGAAATCATGAAAGATAAAATACAAATGACAATTCAGGTTAAAACCAATACAATCAATTAAAATATGTTTAATAGTTAAAATGGTGTCACAAAATTCTCCCTTAAGTTCATTATTCACCAGTAGAAGAAATGAAGGTGTAATTGATGAATGACTAAAGAGGAGCTGAGCAAGTACAATTTTCTCCTTGTGTTTCCAGCAAAATCATGATTGCTAGGGTTTGACAATAGTCTCAATCTCATTGAAAGGAATACTAATAATTTTAACACGATGGTGTGAGAGAGGCCCCATTCAACTTAGGTTGACTCTGAGCCAGAAGTTCAATGACTTATTCCCTTCAAAAATAAATAACCACTAGAGAAGCAACAGTAGCCCATAAGTCATGATCAGGAGAACAAGTGGTTTCTGCTCCAACAGTGCTGACCAGAATTTATGGCACTCAACTCAGGCTCTCAGTAATCAAATATATGGTGATGGCAAGCTGTATTTATAATACAAGGTGTTTATTAACATCAACAATGATTTTATACAAATTGAAGTAAAAAGAGGTAAATTACGCAAAAAAAGAGGCATATCTCTTAATAATGCTTAATATTAAATCCATGGAGTGATATTTGCAATTACCCCTTCCATATCTATATATACAAATATCTTTGAAAATCACACAGACCTGTAATTCTTTGTTCCCTACACTTAACAAACCTTCCATACAAAAAAAAAAAAATCTACAGATATTAAAAAAAAAAGGTATTAAAAAAAAATCGACTTAAATCAGGAGAGAGAGTTGCCCAGGGCCTGTTGCTGCCAAGTCTTATTCAGAGATTTGCAAAATACTCATTAAGGTACTTCCAAATGATGTTTGCATCATGACTGGCTTCCCAGATACTTTTTTTGAAGGGGGAGGTACAGAGATCTTCCGATAAACCACTGGCTTGAAGCCAGGTCTCTTTGATCCGTAGCCCAGTATGATAATCACTTGGCCAATGAACAGTATTTATAAAAATAAACTCAATCGAGCAGCATTTTTAATATCATGAAAAATATTTCGCCAATGTATTGTAACGCTCCAAAGAAATGCAAAATACTTTTAAGTTTGGACCCTTTTTCTGATCCAATTATGTTTATGCTCCAGATAGTTCAGTCGGGCGCCAGGCAATAATTAACAAATTGCCAAATAAATAAATAAAGTTAAATTAGGGTTCAAAATACCAGCGAGCATTAATGAGTAAGAATTCAAAAATGATTGTCAAAACGTAAATATAAGTGCTAATCAAACAATTAACGTTGCTCAAGAGAAAAAATCAGTAAAGATTCAAAAGGTTTAAATAACAAACAAATTTATTTCCAAAAATCACTCACTAAACTTCAATGAAGATAACATCAATTCTGATTACACATTGCACTAACTGTGCTCCTCCATGCTTACTACTCTCTGCGCTACAGTGTGCTGTGCTGCTGTGACTACCATGTCACCAGTTTTAACAAGAGGTACAAAGCCGGCATGTGTCATGTTGCATGCTGGGAAAGACATTTACATAACTTGACGAGCAGCACAAGCTAGGACGCAAGAAGGGGCGTGTCCTTGTGCAGGTGCTTTAGCGGGTGACAGTCGGAAGATCTGAGTTGCGCATGCGCAACTCCTAACTCTTGGAAACGAGCGCTGCGATGCCAAAAAGGAAATAAAAAATCCCCAAAATGATAAATATAACGTAAATAAAGCAAAACTAGTTAAGGTAAAGTAAAAGTGAACGATGGAGCATCACAGTATGCTTTAGATTCAGTGGTGGATTATCTCACAGGTTGCTTCCTTGGGAGCAGCAATATTTCTGTTGGCCTTAAAACTAGAAATTTAACAAAATATTTCACAACTGGTATAACCTACCATTTACGTGCACATCTCATTTTTTACTTGGGTCTTTTTTGTCTAATCATACATTACGAAGAACAGATATTTAGTTTTATTTAAGATTCTTCTTTTGATTATTTTCAATATGTGAAAAATTATAGAACACTTGTTGAATTATTCATTTATAAAATAAAAATATAATATCCCCTCTCAAGCAGCTACTTGCCACAGAGGTCTGACAGGAACCTGTCAGTTTATACGCCATAGTAGAAGGTCTATGAGGATGGCGAGACCTCGGCAGAGAAACAACAGAAACATCCATGCCTCCACCCAGGGCTCAAAGCCAGGTCCCATTGATCAATAGCCAAGCATACTAACCACTTGGCCACGGGACAGCTTCTATTCATTTCTGCATTTCAATTTATTTAACCTGGTGCATGCATTTTTGCCATTAATAAGTTATAAAAACAGTTTTGACTGACACCTCCCACATCTCCTCCACTGGACAGTTTAGGGCTTTCTGAAGCTTTTAGCCTGGAGCCTTCAAATACTTTAATCTTCCAGTTGTTAGATTGAATAAAAAAATTAAAGAAAATGGTTGTTTGGAAAATTCTGTGAAGAATTTAACTGCATTGCTTATAAAATACCAAGGAAATTGCAACAGCTTTATAGGCAGGAACTGGAAGATCTGATTTCAAAATGGGAGCAGTGATGTGAAGAAGTGTGCCATACAAAAATCATGCCATAAATATTTTATTTATGTGTTTTCAAGTATTGTCTAAGAATTATTCTAGTATATATAGCAATATCTATACGGCATGTGTTATTACATGTGAATTCATCCCAGGTTACATGTGAAATGATGTTTTTATCTTTTAAAAGTTATAAAGAAAGAATAGAGATATTTTTGTTAACTTAAAAATATCTTCTATCATCTATCAGTGGCGTCTATATATCATCTATCAATGGTATCTATATACCATCTATCAGTGGTATCTATATATCTTCTATCAGTGGCATAACTAGGTAATTTGCTGCCTGGGGCGAGTGACTGTTACTGTCGCCCCATACTCCACCCTGCTAAATATTATTTTCACACGCATATACGTTTTATTGGAGTGCGATTTATAAAATATTTCAATTATTCAGGAATGATTCACAGCACAAATAATATAACCAAAATCAATTCTTACCAACAAATGACTGCAATCACAATTCAACCCTTCTTCGATTTACAGGCTACAAAATCATTAATAAATTTGCTGAAATCAACGAAAGAAGCAACTTGATGCTCGATTGACAAAATAGCAAGATTTACAAGTCTTTCTCAAGACCCTGTAGATCGCAGCTTCATAGTAGCTAACCAGTTTCATTTTGCTAAAAGAGCATTGACATGATGCTATCAAAACTGACTAGGTCGGCAGAACTTAAAGTGCTGAGGCCAATGTTTTATAGCACTCTAATCCTGTTGATGAAATATGTATGAGTATTATTTTTATTACTCCAGAAATGCTATTTGTATCAATTTTGCCTCCCTCTGAACTGAGGAAAAAGGCAAAAGGGGAAAATATAAGAAAATCCTCAAAATGGGCAAAATGAGAAAAATTTCCAAAATTTTCCTCCTTTGAAATAAATTTTTTTTCAAAGGCTATTTTTGCCACCCCTACACTGTGGCACTTATGCAACTGCTCTACCCCTAGTTACATCACTGTCTTACAGTATTAATTTGGTTGCTAAAAGTCCATCATATATAAAAAAAATTTGATGGGTTAATATTTTTTGTTAATAAAAATATACATTTTGTTTTGACTTTAGCATTTCAATTGTAATTTAAGGATAACCTTCTACCACTCACCCTCAATGAGAAATTTTCACTTACATAGTATCATGGATGGTCTCAATAATGGACAAGAAAAGGTACTTCGCACCCTCCTGCATTTCATGAAAAATTTAATCATATACTAAATATTAACCACTTTGTAAGAAGATTTAATTTTAGAGGAAAAATTGTCTTGAGCCGGGTGGGATACGAACCCACAACCTCCTGATAACATGTCAGGTGCTCTAAACCACTGAGCTACCGGCCGCCAATCAAGATCTCCTCTAATTGATGATATGAACATTCTCATCCTGTAGTACATATACCAATATGTCACATATAGGAGCAGTTCAGGCGATCTTTGCCACAATACAGCAAACAAATGCCTTATAGATAGAAAGTATATCTTACAAGCATACAATTGATTAAATATTGAATAAACTCGACTTTCTTGGTATATACTAAATATTAACCACTTTGTAAGTTGATTTAATTTTAGAGGAAAAATTGTCTTGAGCCGGGTGGGATATGAACCCATGACCTCCTGATAACATGTCAGGTGCTCTACACCACTAATTGATGATATGAACATTCTCAACCTATAGTACATATTCCATTATGTCACATATAGGAGCAATTCGGGTGTCTTAGCTACAATATGGCAAATAAATGCTTATAGATAGAAAGTTTATCTTACAAGTATACAATTGATTAAATTTTTTTTAATGAACTCGACTGTCTTGGTATATATGAAATATATGCGACTTTGTAAGTCAATTTAATTTTAGAGGAAAAATTGTCTTGAGCCAGGTGGGATATGAACCCTGACCTCCTGATAACATGTCAGGTGTTCTACACCACTGAGCTACCGGCTGCCGATCAAGATCTCCTCTAATTGATGATATGAACATTCTCAACCTATAGTACATACTCCATTGTGTCACATATATTATATCAGTCATCCAAGTGGTGACCAAAACATTCCCAACTCTAAGCATTTCTGTAGTAATTTCATCTATCCCTGGGGATTTCTGAAGTTTAAGTTTAGAAATACCCAAAATAACTTCAGACTGTGTTATAGGACCAACATTAAAGCCACCAATGCATCTATCATCATTGCAAACAATGGGAGTAGAAGTAACCACATTGTTTAGAAATCAGTGAAATGCTCAGCCCACCTAACCATGACAGAATCCTCACCTTCTATAACATTACCTTGTTTATCCTTCAATCCCAGTATACCTGTATACTTCAATCCCAGTATACTTCAATCCCAGTTTCCTACCACACAAAATATTAACTATCTGGTACAGCTCTCTGCTGTTATGCTGTCTAACTGCTTCCTCGGCTGTATCAGTCAAACCATCAAGCCAAAGATTCTTATCAGCTGCTAACTGATCCTTTACACATTTATTAAGCTCTTCCCAATGCTTTCTATTAGGCTAATAGGGTATTGATTAAGGACATTCCTACAGTTCTTTCTTTCCAAAATAAACTCAAGTGCCTTATCACTCAAATAATTTTGCCTCCTCTGCTACCTTTTACCTAAAAGAGTACTGTTTCATGAAAAGCATGTTTAAAATGGTTCAATTTTTCCTCAACTTCATAGTAAGCAAACCATCAGTCAAAATGACTAAGTAACCTATCATGGAAAGTTTTAGCTATAACTGAATCTGTCAGAGCTTCAGAATTAAAGGTAAATTTTTTAACCTTAGCACAACACTTCTTAAGTTTAAGTTGCAACACACTTTTAACAAAGTAATGATCAGATCCAGTTTCAACTCCCCTACATGAACTGGCATTCCTAACAGAACTAGCCCGTTTGTTGCTAATTAATATACAGGGTGTTTCAAAAAGGATACAACCCTAAATATAAGAGAGTTGAACTTATGTTCATGTACATTTTATGCCATAATATTAGTCAGTTAGCATACTGTACTCAAGGTTAACAGCCTTTAGCAGTTGAAATGACCTTGTCACACACTAGTTTCACTCAAGCATTCATTCCTTTGTGTTGTGTCAGCTATGTCATTTTCCAAAAATGAATGCACATTTATTGTCGAGACTTATTGTGCCTACAAATCTTATAAACGTGTGAGAGAGGAGTTTGAGTTGAAGTTTCCATCTGCAGTTCCCAACAAGTCGACAATATCTCGTTTGATTGATAAATTTCATGACACTGGGTCTGTACAAGATCAAGAGCCCTGGCCGGCCATCGCTGTTAACTGCCGAAGTTCTTGATGATGTGTCTCAGCGTTTAACTCGCTCACCCAGAAAGTATTTTAGAAAGTTATCTTCACAGGTTGGACTGTCACCACCTACTGTTTTCAGGGCTACACAAGAAGTTAAAATTTCATGCCTACTGCATTGGTGTCATTAATGAACTGAACCAGACCATGAAAAACGTTTACAGTACTGTTGTTAGTTTCATTCTTTAGTTGATGAAAATGAAACCGAGGTGTTGGACCGTGTTTATTTCAGTGACGAGACTTAGTTTCACTTGGATGGGTATGTGAACAGTCAAAACAGCCGAATATGGAGCAGTGAAAATCCTCACACTTTTCACGAACGACCATTATATGCAAGGAAAATTGATATTTAGTGTGCAATTTCCTATCATTGTGTGATAGGGCCTTTATTTTTTGACTCAACTGTAATTGGTGAAGTTTATCGTGACCTCATCCAACAGTTTATTGTACTATTGGATGTGAATGAACGAGAGTGTTGGTTTCAACAAGATGGCACGACCGCCATACTGCAAATGACACAATGGTCATGTTGCAGGAATTTTTTGGTGATCATTTGATTTCAAAAAATTTGTGGCCCCTAAGATCCACAGATCTTACTCCTCCAGATTTTTTCCTTTGGGGATATCTCAAATGTGTAGTGTTTCAAAACAATCCTCATACACTTGAAGACTAACATTGAGAGATTTTAAACACACAAAAAAAACGTTACGAAAGGTGGCTGCAAACGTCATGAAACAGGTACAAACCTGCATCCAGGTTGCAGGAAATCACTTTCAACATCTGTTGTAAAGGTAGATTAATTTGCATCTTTTGAAATTTGTGTCTTTTGTCAGTTTAAATAGAAAAATACAACAGAGGGTTGCGTCCTTTTTGAAACACCCTGTATAATCATATTCTTATACAGCCCATCTGGTGAAACCCATGTGCACTTATGTATGCAGTGTTTACAATAAGTGTTAGTTATTCACAAACCATTAAGTTTATTTATCTGTAGGAGATGTTGTCCATTGCCATTGCAGTTACCAATATCAAAAGGGCCTATCACCCCTTACCAAAGGTCAGAGTCAGTACCAACTTTGGCATTGAAGTCATTGAAAATGAGAGTAATATCTCCTTTTTTGACAGAATTCAAAATATCCTGAAGTTGTCCATGAAACCTATCCTTCTCATCTTCATCAGCATCCTCAGTGGGGGCATAACAGCAGATAACAGTCCTTAATGCTTGTCTGAAATTTTGCTGTAAGAAACATTTTTAAGAGTGCATTAATGAAAGGTTTCTTACAGCCAAATTTCATACAAGGTAACAAGGTTCAGTCAGGTACCTGTGAACACTGCAAATCAGGGTTATCCACCAGCTGATAAAAGATATGCTGTGAATCTATTCACTTGGGGCTGTTAACCCACCCAACAGAAAACACAGCAGAAGATTTCCCCTCCACAGAAGCCCACCATTGTAGCAAATTCAGGATCTATAACCAAACTCAGAGCCATTATTTCATTCAGGTTGGTATATATGGTTAGCATCAGGACCCTGTGTGGTTGACCACTAGTCAGCAGGGCAGAAATAACAGAAAAGTAGCCATAGTTGTTCAGATAGGTAGTCCACACTGATCTGACAGCTCTCCTTCTTCCACTTTTTATGAGAAGTGGTGTCGGATATTAGGTGCTAGGCCTGGCCGGTTCTAATCATCATCACAGGGGATTAGTGCATAGCCCCCCTTTCAATGATCACCTTGCTACCATTTACAGATTCCCTCAACTCTTTGTTAAAATAAAAATGCACAACCGAGTATCCACTTCACCGACTGTTATTAAAACACAGATCCCAACTTATCACTTAGAGCTTGCTTTATTCAAAATTTTCTTCCTTTTTACTTCTACATTCCTTACACCAGGGGTGCTCAACCTTTCGTAAGTCGCAGGCCAATTTGAAAATTTGGTACATGTCACAGGCCATACTGTAGGCAAGTTTTATATACCGCCTTTTGGCTCGAATTCAGAAGCAACACCTAAGGGAAAATTTGTTTAGTAAAAACACTTAAAATCAACTGCAGTTGTTGTTGTTCCATGCACTTTACTATAATGTAATTCTTTTAATATTCTGACTTGAAAATATTTCCCTTGAGGGTTGTTTCTGAAGAGTTCTTTGAGAATACTTTTCTGGTAAACACTAGAACTAGAAAGTATGCAAAAACATAGCAGCAGCACATGTGCATACTCATTTAGAAGCTGAGCATTCCTTTTTAACTGATAAGTGGGGCAGGAGTTGCTACACTCCATTTTGCGCTGTTATATATATTTTTTATTTTTATGAAAGCTTCATCATGTTTGCGGGAGTCAATTAAGGGTCCAGCAGGAAACAAGTGGCTTGTGGGACATGGTTTGAGCACCTCTGCCTTACAACACCAAAACTGCATATATGAACTTTTACAATACCTACATAGCCTATCCATCCTTCCCCATCTTACATTCTACTCATTCGACATTGTATCACTGTACCTCAGTACTAGCTGAAGGCTAAGTGAGCATCGGTGTCCACATCCAACATATCCGAATTCTTCAGTGTCCATGATGAGCTAGCCACATCCTCCAATTATGCTTCAAATTAATCACAGCACATAGCTCCAGACAGAGGAGTCCTATTGGGTTTGCCCCATTCAGGCCTCATGACTGACTGAGAACACCACATCGAGGACACTGTAATCAGAGGTCCCTGCTATAATATATAACCACTGCTACAGGTATGGTACATGAACAATATATTTCTGGTCTTGGGAAGGACCCCATCCAAACTTAAGGAGCTCTTAAACCAACTGAATAACTTAATTCCCACCATAAAATTCATCCACAAACCAGAAATCGATGGCAGCATAGCATTTTTGAACATTGCAATTCAAAGATTTGACAACTCCATAATACAGTCTCCCATAGACCCACCTTAACTGTTCACACAAGTTCACTGCTATGAACTTATTTTTGTTTTTCAGTTAAGAAATGAGTGAAAATAGTGCTATATCTTATACACTACTTTACTAGGTCAGTTTTTATATCTTCCAACTGCATATTTATTTAATGTCTTAATACATAAATCCTTCAATTTACACTATTCTAGGAACTCACTGTGTAAACTGAAACAATGTAAATCAAGACCCACAACTTAATGGAAAATAGGACAGGTTCAAAAATAAAATTCTTATTATTAATAAAACATACATGAAAAGTTTCATTTTTACATAATTATTTATCATAAATTTAATTTCAGCAGTAATAACAAGCATTATCAAGTCAGTAGAGTGCAGACTCATAATCTGCAGTTCCCAAGTTCGAGTTCCACCTGAGCAGCATGGGGATTTATCTCCACAGAACTCCCCACCCTGCCCTGTCAATAGGGGAACCAATGAGCTTGGAAAGGCTACCATCCATCAGATGGGATGTTAAGCAGTGGCCCCATGCATGGTGTGATGCCCCCTCATTCACTTTTACTTTACCTTAACCAGTTTTGCTTAATTTACATTATATTTATCATTTTGGGGATTTTTATTTCCTTTTTGGCATTACAGTGCTCGTTTTCAAGAGCTAGGAGTTGTGCATGCGCAACTCTGAACTTTCGATTGTCACCCGCTAAAGTGCGTGCACAAGGACACGCCCAATCTTGCACCGCTCGTCAATTTATGCAAACGTCTTTCCCGGCATGCAACATGACATGTGCGGGCTTTGTACCTCTTGTTATAACCTGGTGACATGTTGTCACAGTAGCACAGAAGATAGTAGAGAGAGAGTAGTAGAGCACAGCACAGTTTAAAGATCAGTTTTAGTTTGGAGTTTGTTGAAGATGTTTGTAGTAAGAAATTATGTAGTATCTTCTTTATTGAAGTTTTTGTGAGTACTTTTTGGAAATAAATTGTTTGCTATTTAAACCTTTTGAATCTTTACTAATTTTTTTTTTCTTTTGAGCAATGTTAGTTTGTTTTGATTAGCATTAACATAAAATTTTGACAATCATTTAATATTTTTGAATTCTTACTCATTATTCTTATTATTAATCATACGAACCCTTTTACTTACTTATTATTAATCATACGAACCCTAATTAAGCTTTATTTTTGGCAATTTGTCAATTATTGCCTGGTGCCCGACTCAGCTATCCGAAGCATGAAAATAATTGGATCAGACAAAGGGTCCAAACTTTAAAAGTAATTCATTTCTTTGGAGTGTTATAATGGAACCATACCCTGTGTATGTTAAAGAACACACTGGGTAGCCTTGATCAGAGGCTACCTTCTGTCTCTTAATAGCCCTCAGGATCTTTGTGACCTGGTCATTTAGAACATTGTGTGCAAAAAAAGAGCCACTCAGAGGTAAAACCAACAACCCATATTCAAAACATATGAGAATAGTCCCTTTTTTAATTTCATTAAATTGGTTTAATGAATATAATATTAAATGCTTGGTCGAAAAGTGCAGACGATGATTGAATAATAGGCAGAATAAATCAGAATGATTTTTTACTAAGTTTCATACACTAATAATGCAATCATGATGGATGAGATGAACACACAAAGATGGAAATAGAGCACTGTAATACATTTTACAAACTTCAGAGATATATGAAAAACTGATAGATTAGGCTATAAATTATATAAAATTGTAAGTTCTATATATATCAAGTTTTAAATTGTTGTTGACATTAGGTGAGATGCAGAAGTGATGCACATGTGAGATTAGTTGTCTTCAGCTGTGGGAGTGCTGGTGATTGTTGATTAGACTTTGCTTGGAGGGTAAATTCTTGTTTAATAAATGTGCAACTGATATACTATTTTCTGGAAAGTTTTTTAATAGGTTTCCATGCTGCATTTAGTTGAGTATGTTGGTGTTATAACAATGTACCTGTTGATGAAGATTAGAAGGTTTTCTGTAAATGATAACTTGAAGTGAGAAGAAGTATTGGTGATGATGAAAGTTTCATTGAAGTGAGGTTTAGCTCTTTTTATAGTAAGATAGTATTCTATAGTAAGACAGTAGATGAAAGTGCTGTTTGATTTAATTTGATGCTTGTTTGGTGTTCCTTAATTCTTTCTGAAAGAGTTCTTTTGGTTTTTTCCTATGTAGCCAAAAGGATTAGATGAATTATTAGAATCATTTTTTTTTTGGTCAGTAAATAGTAGAAGAGCTATGCACCGGTCCCCTGAGATGATTCAGAGAACTGGCCAAGCCTGGTATCTAAAGTCTGACCCCACCTTCTAGTGGTGCAGACCATTAGTACCTTTCAAAAGAGATATTCTCTTCTGTAAGGGGTGGACTGCAAAAGCAGTGTGGCTTTCACTCTGGACTACTTTTTCGGGTTTTTTTCTTACCCAGTTAAGGAATGGTCAATCACACAGAGTTTTTGTGCTGACCATTTACACTTATCAGACTTGAGATTTGATTACGACTATGAGCTTGATTATGGATCCTGAACTTTCTGTCCTGGTGGGCTTCTACTGAGGAAAAATCTACAGCTGTGTTTTCTATTTGCTTGTGGGGATGACAAGCCCCAAGTGAATAAATGCACAGGATACTATATGCTGGTGGATAATCACATATACCTGAACCTTTGCTTCTACCATCACAGATACTTGAACCTTTGCTGAACCAATCTGGGTGCCTTCAGCAGTGGGGAAACAGGTCTTTGCCCCATTCCTGCAATTAGGGGGCTATTTGATATTGTCAGCACTACCTCTTCCTATAAACATAATTTTTTAAAAAAAACAAACACTAACCATGTTCTTTCTACAGGTTCATGGAACATGAGGACTTTGCAGAGAGATTATTCTCTTAATGTCTTCATACAGGAAATTCAGTGCTATAGTTGTTGATATTCTGGCCTGGGATAAGACCAGATGGGCAGGTTCAGGTCAGATATGTTAAAAAAAATTAATTTCTCTGTTTAGGGAGAGATGATGGTAAGCATCTAAATAATGTAGGTTTCCTTCTCAGCAGGAACACTAGTAATGCTCATCTACGATATGGCTGCAATAATGAAAGATTTCTTACAGTTAATTTTAAAATTAAGATTAAAGACTTGAATATTATCAGTTGCTAAGCCCCAAAAGAGGACTTTGATGAGAATGAGAAAGATATATTTTACAGACTTCAGGATATTTTGAATTCTGTGAAGAAAGGAGATATTACTCTTGTGCTAGGTGACTTCATTACTAAGGTTCATACTGACTCTTGGGCAGGGGTGGTTAGGTTGGTTGTTCAGGTTTTATGGTACAACAGCAGCCAAGGTCATATTGTGCCAAAGATAAATAAAAGGGTAAAACACATTAAACCCTAAAGTTAAAAACAACACACAAAAGAGGAAAGTAACAAAAAATGAAACAGCACAACAATAAAGAAAAGTGCACAACAAACAATATGTATAAAAACCAGAATAAAAAAGAGTAAGAAGTGTAAAACAAAAAAAAAAAACAGGTGTAAGGATCCATAAAACAAGTCAAAAGAGCAAAATATCGTAGACGAGTAATATAGCAGGAAAAATGTAAAAATTCAAACAGGTGTTGAAAATGAGTTGTCAGATAAAAGGTGGCTGACTGTAAGCTGTAAAATCATGGAAGTTAAAATATAGTCAACATTCAAGATTAAGAACAGGCCATGAGATTAAAATATGCTTGACTGTTAAAACGGTGTCACAAAACTCGCACTTAAGTTCATCATTCACCCAAAAAAGAAACAAATGAGTAATAAATGAATGACTTATGTGAAGCCGATCAAGTACAACTTCCCCCTTGTAATTACTGCAAAAACTTGATTGCTATGATTTTATAATTGGCCAGATCTCATAAAGTTTGTTCCCAACCTGTTCAGACCAAGATCTCTGCCACTGTACCCAGAGCTCAATGGGAAAAACACTGATGGAATCCACATATGGAACTTGCAGTGGAGTCAGACAGGGGAGTGGCCATCCTGGCAGCAGTGTCTGCCAAGTCATTGCCCCTGATGTCGTTGAGACCAGAAAACCAACAGAAGATGATGCTGGTTGTGGCTGCCAGACGATGGAGCTACTGGCATATCTTGCCAGAGAGCAAGAGGGGCCGATGTCTCACCAAAATCAAAGCCTGTAGCGAGCTAAGCAAGTTGATGTAAAGCATACACCAATAATGATGCTTAGCTGCCATATGGTACAAGGAAAAACTAATAGTGTGCAACTCTGCAGTAAGGATGGAACACAGCTGGGGAAACGAATGAAAAATAGTCAAGCAGATGGTGCTTCAGTTGTTTTGAATGGCTGCACTCCTAAGCAAGTGTCCCAGTTGAATCCAACCCCCAAAGTTAAAAGCAAAAACTGTAAAATGCAAAGCAGAAAATCAATACACATACACCAAAGAGCCAAAACATTATGACCACCTGCCTAATACGATGTTGGTCCTCCACGTGCTGCCAAAACAACTTTTACCTGGTGAGGCATGGATGCTACATGATTTCTAAAAGTGTCTTGTGGCATCTGGTACCAACACATTACCAGCAGATCCTTTAACTCTTGTAAGTTACATGGTTGAGCTGCCACAGATCGGATATGCTGTTCCAACACAAACCACAGATGCTCGATTGGATTGATGTCTGGGAAATTTGGAGGCCAGGGCAATACCTGAAAGTCTTCCTCATTTCCGCGAACTAATCTGGGCAGTGTGGCATGGCACATTATCCTGCTGAAAGAAGGCACTACTAGAGTTGCCATGAAAAGATGTACCTGGTCTGCAATTATGATTAGGTAGGTGTTAGACATCATAGTTTCCTGCACGTGAATGACTGGACCCAGGGTTTCCCAGCAAAACATTGCCCAAATCATTATACTTCCTCCACCACTTGTTTTCATCCCACAGCACATACTGGTGCCAACACTTCCCCAGGTGAACAATGCAAATGCACCTGGCTGTCCACATGGTGCAACAGGAAATGAGATTCATAGGACCAGATGACCTTCTTCCAACCATTCAAGGTCCAGTTTTGATGCTCGCATGCGCATTGTATGCGCTTTCAATCATGAACCGAGGTTAGCATGGGCACTCTGAGTAGCCTACGGCTATGCAGCACCATTTTCAGCATGTTCGATGTACTGTGTGTTGTGACATATTACTCCTGTCACCAACTTTCAAATTATGGGTGAGTTGCGGTATAGTATCCCTTTTGTTGGCTCGTACCATACAGCATAGCTTTCGTTCACCTCTAGCATCAACGAACAATGGTCGGCCCACACCTTGCCAATGTTTTTTCCCTTCACAGATGACTTTTTGAAGGTACTAGCCACAGCTGACAGTGAGCACCTCACAAGCCTTGCTGTCTCAGAAATGCTCAGTTAGTTGGTTGGTGTTTTATGGCGCATTGGTGACAAGACCATAATTTGCCAAACAAAACACGATATGAAAGATAAAAGATGTATAACCCCGCAACCAAAATTTAAAATACAAATTCTACATTGTAAAGTGCTAAAACAACAAATAACAAGTGTATAAGTACAGAGTAAAACAACTTGAGAAATACTAAATAACTCCAGGTGTAAGAGACCTGGGTTAAATGATGCAAAAAGATAGGGTAAAATCAGAGTCTATTAAAATATCGACAATATTTTAAAAAGGAAAATACCAATGGTAAAAAGCAATGATCAGGTAAAAGATGACCGAATGTAAGAGGCTTGGGCATAAAATTATGTCGATTATGATTAAAACAAACATCGTTTGATATTAAAACAAGAACATTTGATTAAAATATGTTTAATAGTTAAAATGATGTCACAAAACTCGCATAGAGATTCGTTGTCCACCTGTAGAAGAAACAAATGACCTAAGTAGAGCTGAGCAAGTACAACTTCCTCCTTGTGATTCCTGCGGTAACAAGACTGCCATGTTTGATCATAGGTTTAATCCCAAAGAGCTTGTTAGTAAGCTGTTCTGACCAAGATCTGCCACTGTGCCTGAAGCTCGGTGGTAAAACACTGCCGGAAATCCAGATATGGAACCAGCAATGGAGAGTTGGACAAGGGCGTGGCTGACCTGGCAGCAGCATCTTCCAAATCATTGCCCCTGATTCCTACATGACTGGGCACCCAACAGAAATGGATGGTGGTTGTGGCTGCCAGACGATATAGCTGCTGGCGGATCTTATTAGAAAGAACTGGGTGAGGCCGATGCCTCACTGAGATCAAAGCCTGTAGCGAGCTAAGTGAGTCGGTGTAAAGCACACACTGACAATGATGCTTAGAAGCCACGTGGTCCAAGGCGAGACTGATAGCATGCAACTCTGCAACGAAGATGGAATACTGCAATGGGATCTGGTCTGCAATGATTACATCACAGCAGACCATGTCCGATCCCACTGATGTGCCAGACCTTGAGCCTGAAGCCTTACAACAGGCTGTTATAGATGGGCAAGAAGAAGTCTGGGTATGCAGCATGATGGCTGGCAGAGTTACTGGTACACACAGTTGAGTGTAAAGGCCTTTCCCGGCATGTACAGGGAAAAATCACAAGAAGGGGAAACAACAAGCCAGGTGGTAGTGACTCGACTGTTAACTGTGAGATGCCATCGAGACTGGTATTGATGACTCTGAGGTAGCCTCAGACTCACAAACCAAAAGAACGAATTGCAGTCAGTTGATTAGTGTATAGCATTTCCCACATTGGACTGAAAACACAGTCACAAGTGGGATGGCAATGCAGGGATCACAATTTAAATGTGTATTGCAGGGACAACTGCTGAGGGCAAAGAGATAAAGATGGTTCGTCCTGTGAGGTGCAGAAGGCTCCCGTGAAAACACGGAGGGCTGATGATGGAGGGGATCCCTTCACCACCGAATCCCAGGCAGAGTCGTACACCTGGGATTCATAGTCCAGTTTGACCAGACAAGTGCACGGTACAGGCGGAGCAAAGAACATCGGTCCGCCCTCCAAGAAAGGGAGAAGAGGACCTTAATGATGTTCAATGCCCATGTGCTCTTGGACCTAAGATGACGTTATGTGGTTAAAAGGTCAATTTCTGATTGAAGATGAGACCGAGAAACTCGGTCTCTGCCACAACTGGAATGTTATTACCCCCCGAGCTGCAGCTCGGGATCCAGGTGAAGATTACACTTTTGGCAAAGGTGCACACAAGCGGCCTTCTGTTGGGAGCACTGAAACCTGTTTGCTGTCACCCAAACCGAAAGATTGTTTAGGGCAATTTGCAGTTGTCTTTCAATGACCCTCATGCTGGACGAAGAGCAAAGGATGCTAAAATTGGCAACATTGAGGACATTGCCTACAGATGGAGGAATTTGTCATGTAATGGAATTTATCTTGACAGTAAAAAGTGTAATACTCGGGATGCAGACTTGTGGCACCCCTGTTCTTGGGGGAAAGACAGCAACAGAGTGTGCTGACATTAAGTTGAAAAGTACGAGATGATAAATAATTCATGATGATGTTCAGCATGTGACCACTCAAACCGAATCTATGGAGGTCACGAAGCATGCCTAATCTCCATGCCGTGTTATACGCTTTTTCGATGTCGAAGAAAATTGACACCAGGTGCTCTCTATGCAAAAATAAATTTCTGATAGGTGATTGAAGGCATATCAGATGGTCAAGAGCTATTGCCTGCGAAAGCCACATTGAATGTTGGAAAGAAGGTTGCAATGTTCTAATACCAGACGAGTCTGGTATTTGCCATTCTTTCCAACACCTTGCACATGCAGCTTGTCAATGCAATGGGATGATAATTCGAAGGAATCTTAGAATCCTTTCCTGGCTTAGGGAAGGCCAAGACGATGGCCTCCTGCCAGGAGTCTGGAAACTGATCCTCTAGAAAAATGCGATTGAAAAGATGGAGCAGTCGATCCTTACTTGATAGTGAGAGATGTTGGAGCATGGCATAATGGACATTGTCTGGCCCGACAGCAGATGCATGAGATAAGTGCAGAGCAAGGCGAAGCTCCTTTGCTGTGAAAGGCCTTTTGTAAGGTTCGAGGCCATTCGAGTGGAAGGACAGTGGAGAGCATTCCGCCCTGTTCTTCTGGGTCAGAAACTAGGAGGAGTAAGAAGAAGAAGAGATGGAGGAGAATGACTTCCCCAGAGTGTCAGCAATTGCTTTGGGATCAGCAATTGCCTGTCCATTATGCTCCAGGATTGATAACGAGTGGGACGTGTAGTTCCCACCCATCTCCTGGACTTTATCCCACATGACCTTAGAACTGGTTGTGCAGGTGATAGAAAAAATATATTTGATCCAAGATTACTTCTGGCTGAGGCCTGGCTTCTTCTGGCTTCTGGTGGTGATTCTCCTCTGGTGCCGGATGAAACAGGCTTTTGCCCTGGCATGTTTGAACGCTTCAAGGTTGGAGGATGTTGGATATCACCAAACATTGTTCTGAGCCTTATATGCTATGGTGCAATCTGGATTCCACCACCTTTTCAGAAAATGAGGAAACTGTGTCGAAGTTTGAGGAATTGTGATGCAGCTGCACCTATGATACAGTCCATGATCTCTGCTACTGCCACATTGATGGACTCCTGGCTGACAGAGTGGTCATCAAGCTCAGAAAGGAGCTTGAAACCACTCCAGTCAGCCCGATCAAGCCTCCACTTTGAGATGTGTGAAGGGCTGCAAGGTCCCCCATGGGAAATGGTGCACATCACGGGAAGGTGATCACTCAATGGCAGTGAATGTGCAGGTTGGAGAGTGAAAATATATACTGACGCTGGTGTTCAATAGGGAGATAGATCCAGGAGCCACTGCTCTCTTCCCATTGGTGTCACCACTGCCCCAAAGTGGACTGTGTCCGTTGAAGTCCCCCATGATGATGAAGGGAGATGACAGCTGTGAGACAAGATCACCTAGGTCTTCCTGGAAGACAATGCTTCCAGATGAAAGATATACTGAACAGACAATCAGAGAGAACCCCCACGAAGAGGCAGATGGCTACCACCTCTAAGCTGGTGGTGAGGAGTAAGACTTGGAATGGAGAATAGTTGCTCATGAGGATAGTGACATCCCCGTGAGATGAACCATTTCCATCCCGGTGAACTAGTGAAAAGTGCTGGATCATGGGATCTGTGACTGGCTGCAAGAACATCTCCTGCAGGCACACACAGATGGGCTGGTACACCTGAAGGAGGACCTTGATGTCAAGATTCCCCTGGAATCCACAACAATTCCATTGTAGGAATGTGGCCATCTCAGGACTTAGAAGAGTGGACAGACAATGAATTCTTATTCAAGTTAACCACCATAGAGGATGGTTTAGTAAATAGGGGGCGGTCTGTATCCATATCCTCGGAATCGTCCGACGGACATGGATTGGTGACAGTTCTCTGTGGAAGAGTTATTTTTGTTCCCAGTGAGGGCGCCTTTGGTGTGCTAGGTCTAGCTGTCTGAGCATGGGAAGGAGGAGGCCTTCCAGTGGAGATGGAAGGCTTGAGTTGCAGGAATGGAAACTGGGGTTGATGTCGAAGTTGACACCAACGTGGGCAAGGTTACTCACCGCTCTGCATAGTTAACAATGGCAGGTCCTGCCCACCAGCCAATTGCTCCTGGGGGGGGGGTCCTGTTTACCGAAAGCAGAGGCCAAAACAATGTGTAGCAGTGGCCCTAGAATTCACTGCCCTGTTCCATGACGAAGAGACTCCCCAATGGCAAAGGGGACCCTGCCAGTCACGAGCTGAGAAGAGAAGATGGGGACCCTGAAGCAACTACCAGAATCCTCTTTTCCCAGGACACAGCTCTCCGCACACGGCAAACATGTGGGTGAGAGTTCAGGACCCTGTGAAGGTACCTGAGCCAGTGGAACCTTCACAGGGTGGTCCCCTCACCATGTACAGGAGCTCGCACCAAGGGGTAGAAATGCTCTGACCCAGTCGTCTGGCCATTACAATTTGCCTTTGTCAAACTCATTTAAGTCCGCTGCCTTTCCCATCTGAAGAACAAAAATAACATTGATTAACAGAGCTCAGTATCAGGTGTTATTTATACCATTTCAGAACCTTCACATGCACCATCACTTACCTGCAGTTGCTTCGATTTGCATACAGACACGCTGGTCATAATGTTCTGGTTCTTTGGTGTAAATAATACAAAAAAAAAGAAATAGAAAAACGTGTAAAGCAATAAATATATTAACATAAAAAGGTAAAACGAACCCAGGTGTAAAAGAACCAGGATTATCAATGTATGAAGGATAAAGCTATAAAAATCACAATCTGCTAAAATAACCTGTATAAAGTAAAGAGCAAAGACAGAAGGTAAAAAAGAGTCATCATATAAAAGATGGCCGCCCTGTGTAATTTGGTGTAAATTTGGCATAAAGTGTAAAATTTGGCCATAAATTCATGGAAGTTGAAATAAAAATGTCGTTTGAAGTTAAAAGAGGGAAGGAGATTAAAATATGTTTGATTCTTAAAATGGTGTCACAAAATTTGCACTTAGGTTCAACATCCACCCAAAAAGGAAACAAATGACTTATGTGGAGCTGATCAAATACAACATTCTCTTTGTGATTACTGCAAAAAAAAAAACTTGATTGAATTTGCTACACTGGTGGGTTTCTGTGGTGGGAAAATCTTCCGCTATGTTTTCTGTTTCTTGTGGGTTGACAACCCAAAGTGAATAGATTCACAGGATATATTTTATCAGCTGATGGATAATCCTAAGCAGAGGTCATTGCAGGCACCTGAACTCTTATTTCCACTGGCATTGACAAAATCTACAATGGAGGAAGTCTTCCAGTGCAGATGACTTCAGCCTTTAGAGGTGGGGGAACAGGTCTTTGCCCCATGCCTGCGATTAGGGGGCTGTTTGATATTGTTGGCATTCCCTCTCTCAATAAACATAGTTTCATTAAACATTCCACTAACCATTTTCTCTCCATAGGTAGTTGGAATGTGAGGACTCTGCACAGAACTTATTCTCTTGATGTCCTCACACAAGAAATCCACTATTATAACTTAGATATTCTTGGCTTGAAAGAGACCAGATGGACAGATAAAGGTCACATTCTTAAAAATAATCCTAAATTTCTCTTTTCAGGGAGGGATGACAATAAGCATCACCAAGGTATAGGTTTGCTTCTGAACAGAAAGGCTAGTGGTGGTCTACTAGGAGATGAGTGCATTAATAAAATATTCCTTACAGCTAAATTTCAGACAAGCATTAAAGACTTGAATGTTATCTGCTGTTATGCCCCCACTGAGGATGCCGATGAGGATGAGAAGCATAGGTTTTACGGATAACTTCCGGACATTTTGAATTCTGTAAAGGAGATATCACCCTTGTTCTAGGCGTCATCAATGCCAAAGTTGGTACTGACTCTGACCTTTGGAGAGGGGTTAGACCCTTTTGGTACCGGTAGCTGCAATGGCAATGGGCAAGGTCTCCTACAGATAACTTATTGGTTTGAGAATAACACTTATAAGAAATCCAAATAATTCTAAACACAGCCAGTAAGATAAAAGTTTAGTAAAATCACAATAATAGCTGTACAATAAGTTGTATAAAATTACCCATTTTCAAACATAAGGAGTGCTTACAGAATATTATTGTTATGCTTATATTACAATTATATTTGATCCAAAAATTATCGATCAATCTAAATGATACCTTATATTTACATAAAGTATACTAGGTTAGTTGACAAAAATATTGATATTTACCAGTGATAGTTGCTGGTGTATCTACTTGCATAGGCACTTTAGATGTTTAACATGACATATAATTGTCATGTCAGACTTTGTGAGCTATCTTTGATGTTGAAGAATGCAGTTTGGATGCCGTTAACAAGAAACCAGTCCTCAAGGGCATGATGTTATAGATGTCATTTCTTAACAATGTAGTACAGGTATAATGCAGCTAACATGTTACTCCATATGCATAGTTCTACAGGTGTGCTGGTATAATCCCAATGATACCATGCATCATCTATATTTCTTGACACTATAGAGAACTTAAAGTTGTAGTTGTACCATTATACAAATGTTCTGATGTAAAATATATGATTTGCAGCATTTGCTTCTAATATCACTGGCGTATATCACAGATGGATCCACAAAATGCACTATCATTACTGTATCCTGTAATGCTGTATCATTACTGTTCGCTGTCTTAACATCGGAGGCAAGGGTATGAGAGCATTTTCATCTTGTTTTTATACTAATGTTATCGGTTTTTAAAATGTTTTTTAAAATGTTTAAAAGTACACATCTATGTCTCAAACAGTAATGATAGTGCATTTTGTGGATCCATCTGTGATATACGCCAGTGATATAGAAGCAAATGCTGCAAATCATATATTTTACATCAGAACATTTGCATAATGGTACAACTACAGCTTTAAGTTCTCTATAGTGGCAAGAAATATAGATGACGCATGGTATCATTGGGATTATACCAGCACACCTGTAGAACTACGCATATGGAGTAATATGTTAGCTGAATTATACCTGTACTACATTGTTAAGAAATGACATCTATAACATCATGCCCTTGAGGACTGGTTTCTTGTTAACGGCATCCAAACTGCATTCTTCAACATCAAAGATTGCTCACAAAGTCTGACATGACAATTATATGTCATGTTAAACATCTAAAGTGCCTATGCAAGTAGATACACTAGCAACTATCACTGGTAAATATCAATATTTTTGTCAACTAACCTAGTATACTTTATGTGAATATAAGGTATCATTTAGATTGATTGATAATTTTTGGATCAAATATAATTGTAATATAAGCATTACAATAATATTCTGCAAGCACTCCTTATGTTTGAAAATGGGTAATTTTATACAAGTTATTGTACAGCCATTATTGTGATTTTACTAAACTTATTAGAAACACCTGACATACATAAGTACACATGGGTTTGGCCAGATGGGCTGCACAAGAATATGATTGATTATATATTAATTAACAACAAATGGTCTAGTTCTGTTAGGAATACCAGGTCATATAGGGGAGTTGAATTAGATCTGACCATTACCTTGTTAAAAGTGTCTTGCAACTTAAATTTAAGAAGTGTTGTGATAAGGTTAAAAAATTTACCTTTAATAAATATTTAGCGGAAAAAATTTTCGCTGACATACTGGATTTGGACCAGCATCTCTCCAGAAACATGCCAGAGTATTCTTCCAGTCGAACTAATGCCAGCTTGTATTTGTTCTACTAATTTTAAGACTGAACTCCATCACAGAGATTTTCGGGCCAACCATTGGTGTCATCTATGATCTCCAGTGGCAATTATTACCTTAATATTGCACAGAGTGAGATGGAAATAAATAAGTAATCCTCTGGCATAAAATAATAAGAATACTCTGGCATGTTTCTGGAGAGATGCAAGTTCAAATCACGTATGTCGGTGAAAATTTTTTCCGCTAAATATTTATTAATTTATCAATGCCAAAAGAGCAACAGATAACGCTGTGATTATCATCTATGTTTAAATCATTAATAACGCTAAATAGCATGATGAGACTTATTCATTTCCATTTCACTCTGTGCAATATTAAGGTAATAATTGCCACTGGAGATCATAGATGGCGCCAATGGTTAGCCCGAAAATCTCAGTGATAGAGTTTAGTCTAAAAATTTGCGGAAAAAAGACGAGCTGACATTAGTTCAACTGGAAAAATACTCTGGCATGTTTCTGGAGAGATGTGGGTTCAAATCCCGTATGTCGGCAAAATTTTTTTTTGCTAAACATTTATTGATTTATCAATGCCAAAAGAGCATCAAGTAATGCTGTGATTATCATCTATATTTACTTTTAATTTTGAAGCTCTGAAACACCCAGTTATAGCTAAAACTTACCATGTTAGGCTAGTTAATCATTATGACAGTCATGGTTTGCTTACTCTGAAGTTGTGGAAGAATGGAACCATTTTAAATGGCTTTTCTTGAAACTAGCAATACTCTTTTAGGAAATAAGGAGCAGATGAGGCAGAATTATTTGAGTGATAAGGCACTTTAACTTATTTCAGAAAGAATGAACTGCAAGAATGTCCTTAATCAATACCCTACTAATCCTAACGAAAAGCGTTAAAGAGAGCTTAATAAAGGTGTAAAGGATCAGTTAGCTGCTGATAAGCATCCTTGGCTTGAAAGCTTGGCTGACAAAGCCAAGAAGCAGTTAGACAGCACAACAGCAGAGAGCTGTACCAGATAGTTAATGTCAGTGTGGTAGAAAACGGACAGGTATGCAGGGATTGAAGGATAAACAAGGTAAGGTTATAGAGATGAGGATTCTGTCATGGCTAGATGAGCTGAGCATTTCAGTGATGGTCTAAACAATATGGTTAGATCTACTCCCATTATTTGTAATGATGATAGATATATTACTGGCTTTAATGTTGGTTGTATAACACAGTGTGAAGTTAGTTGGCTATTTCTAAACTGAAATTACATAAACCCCCAGGGATGCCATGAAAATGCTTAGAGATGGATGCCATGAGATCGCAGACTGTAGGAATGTCCTTAATTATGATGAAAATACTATGGAATGCTTAAATGAAATTACTATGGAAATGCTTAGAGCTGGATGCCATGAAATTACTATGGAAATGCTTAGGGATGGATGGCATGATGTTACTATGGAAATGCTTAGAGCTGGGAATGTTTCAGTTACCACGTGGATGACTGAAATTTTGAGCATCTTTTATGATAAAGGCATGGTTCCTAATGATTTTACCAGAGCTATTATTATCCCTATTTTTAAAAAAGGTGATCGCAATTCTTGCAATAACTATAGGGGTATCAGCCTACTTCCTGTTCCAAATCCCTTTGCTTGATTGTGCTTAATAGAATTAAGTATCTGGTTGACAGTCAATTACATGATGAGAAATGTGGATTCTGAAGTGGTGGGGGATGTGTAGATCAGATATTTTCACTCAGGCAGTTGATGAGATGAACTCTTTCATTAGGGCTGTTGATGAGACTGGTAATTGGTTTGGTGATAAACAAAGATAAAACTAAAGTGATGAAAATTGGTCAGGCAGTTGGTGCTTCAGTCACTCTGAATGGTTGCACCCTTGAGCAAGTGTCTCAGTTTAATTATCTTGGGAGTTATGTAACAGATACTGGTGATGTGCGGTATGATATTAACAGGTGAATAGGGACTGCCTCTTGGACTTTTATGAATCTATGGAGAGTGTACAGAAATAGGCGTATAGACCTAAAGGATAAAATTAGACTGTATAATAGTTTGGTTCTTTCTAGGGTTAGTTATGGTAGTGAAACTTGGATGCTTTGTAAACAAGATAACAGGAAACTTAATACTTTTGATTCTAGATGCTTAAGCAGTATCTTGGGTATTAGGTGGTTTAACTTTGTAAGTAAAGAAGCACAATATACTGCTCAGAGTTGGCAACCTTCTCTGAGCAGTATAGTGTGCAGAGAGAGTTGTTTTGTTGGTTGGCCATGTTGTCCGTATGGATAATTATAGATTAGCGAATAGGGTTATGAACAGTGTGCCTAAAGGCCTGAGAAAGAGGGGGAGACCTAGAATGCAGTAAGCAGACAATGTCAAAATTGGTGTGCAGTGAAGAGATGCAGAAGATATAGCTCAGGACAGATACACTTGGAGAACTAAATTGCGCGGTCTCCTTGAACCTTCATAGCCCATGGCTGCTTGAAGATGATGATGGTTTGACAATGGGCTAGATCTTATGAAGTTTGTTCTCAACTTAAACTGTTCAGACCAAGATCTCTAACACTGCGCCCAGAACTTGATGGGGAAAACACTGTTGGAAATCCACATATGGAAATGGCAGTGGAGAGCCAGACAGGGGAGTGGCTGACCTGAGAGCAGCATCTGCCAAGTCATTGCCCTGATCCTGACGTGACCAGGCACCCAACAGAAGAGAACATTGGTTGTGGCTGCGAGACAATGCAGCTGCTGGCTGATCTTGGTGAGAACAGGGTGATGCCAATGCCTCACTGAGATCAAAGCTTATAGCGAGCTAAGCAAGTAGGTATAGAAGACACTGATGATGACACTTAGCTGTCATGTGGTCCAAGGTGAGGCTGATAGCATGCAACTCTGCAGTGAAGATGGAATACTGCCATGGGATCTGGTCTGTAATGATGACATCACAGCAGACAAAGGAGTCAGCAACCAACTAGCCTTAACTGGCATAGTGGTAAGGCAGCTAGCGACTGTTCCAGCAAGGCAAACTTTGTGTGTTGTGTTAGCTCTAACTAAGGCAGTGGTCAGCAGTGACTTCGGTCACTGCTGACCACTGCCTTAGTTAGTGCCATTAATCACTGCTTCAGTAGTAGGGCATGTCCTTGTATGAGAAGGCCTGTATTAAGCTAGGAGTAGCTTCTAGGATTCTTCTCTGTCCTATATGTCACAAATCAAAAAAAAAAACTCTGAGCAGCATATTGTGCAGAGATAGACTCCACTGGTTTCATCATTTTTCTATATGTATAATAATAGATTAGCAAATAGAGTTATAAATAGTGTGCCCCAAGGCCTCAGATGAAGACCTAGGATGCAGTGAGCAGACAGTTTCAAACAGGACCTTGTTATTATTGCCTACAGTAGCCAAATGCAGCAACTGTAGCTCAGGATAGATATATTTGTAGTAGCAAATTACACACTCTGGTTAGACCTCTGCAGCCCATGGCTGCTTGACAATAATGTACATACATGCATTTTTTTTACATGTGATGGGTACTAAATATACTCCACCAATATGCAAAGTTATGTCTCTGTCGAGCCTTATGAGAGATCAAACTGTTGTTAGAGATTTAGTAGGTACTTTGCAATTATATGTTCTCATGATGTTGATTGTATTGTTGATAGCTGGAAAGTGCAGAATGGAAGAAGTATTTTAGCATCTTGAGATTTGTTATCTTGGAAGTGGAAGATGTTAATTTTATTTCTGGTTTGGATTGTTTTACCTGTGAGCAGCACTCTTTTGCACACTATGTGCTAAATGGCCAGGTCACAAGGACCCCAAGGGCTCAGAGAAAGTTGGTGGGATTTGACCTACTGGACAGTTATTAGAAGACAAATTACAGCTTCCTGTCAAGGTCATCCAGGGTATTTATTAATGTACCCAAGGGTACACACAGCTTTACATTCCATCTGATGCATGATGTATTTTCCAAGGCCTTCGATGTCCTCTACTGAGTGAGAGCAGGGGGGGGGGATAGAATTGCAAAGCAAATCTCAACTTGAATGTGGGTTCTGCAGATTATGAGCCTAGCATGTTACCAATGGATAATGGACCATGTTACCTTTGATAAAAATAATATGTTGCTGCAGAATCGATAAGTACAATCATTTTAATTTTTTAACAGGTAACAATGAAACTTACAGAGTTGTAGGTCTGATTTAATTTGTTTCTAATTCTTTTAGTGCAGATGTTAACCCTTAAAGTGCCAAAGCAGAGTTTACTGTTTTTTAAGATTAGGCTTATAGTAGTAGCTTACTTTCAATCTGAATTTATTATTTAGTATTAATTATTAATTAAGTAGCTTAATTTCAATCTGAATTTATGTTGTTTTATTATTAAGAATGAAATTCTCTTACATTTGGTATGTAGGATGACCAATATATTATATATATACACACTGCTGGCCATTAAAAGTGCAACACCAGAAAGAACTCATCAGATTGTCCTGAAATATGCAAGATGTGAGAAAGTAAATTATTCAAAGCACCCTGGAAGTGGTATAAGAGGAGATTATAAAGAGCTAGCACAAAGCATTGGAATTGTATTGGGATAGCAGGAAGCCCATTGTTGAAGGGTTTCTAACCTTCCCATCACATTTTATCACATCACTGAAATTGTATTTGCTTGCAGTACAATTCTAACTAAAGGTGCACTAAAGGATCAAGTATGCCCTGTCAAAGAACACAGCATCCATATGGCCAGGTTTCCGACTTTGATCGAGGGAGAATTGGAATCGTGGGGTTATGGGAAGGTAGATTATCATACCAAGACATCGGTGCTCATGTTGGACAGAATGCTGTCACAGTGAAGAGAATATACTGTCAGTGGGTAGAGGAGGAACTAACTCACTGACGTGAGGGATCTCAACAGCTTTGTCACACAAATGAACAAGAGGACAGACATCTTGTGTGCATGGCTTTGAATGATCATAAAGCTACATCAAACACCTTAGCTCAACAGTTAGGGTGTGTTGCACATCAACCAGTGTGTGCACATATGGTTTGACATTGTCTGCAGCATCAGGGCATCTTTGCTAGGCAGTCATTGCTTCAGCTACCATTGATTGACTCTACAACACAGGCATATGCAAACTGCAATGGTGCCAAGAACGTCACACATGGACATACAAATAACATCACATTGTCGTTTCAGATGAATACCGCTTCAGTATGCAGCACCATGAGGGATGAATCCATATCTGGTGGTACCACGGCAACAGGCTCAGTGAAACATGCATGATGCAGTGCCATACAGGTCTGGCCCATGGTGTTATGATATGGGGTGCCATTGGACTCCACTCACACACGTGCATCGTACTCATTACTGGTACTTTGAACAGCCAGCATTACATCACTGAGGTGTTGGAGCCTGTGGTCATACCTTATCTTCAGGAGCTCTCTGGTGCCATTTACCAAGAGGACAATGCCTAACCACATGTGGCATACATCGTCCAACAATTTCTGGATAGCCACCATATGACACTTCTGCTTTGGTCTGCACATTCACTGGATCTGTCCCCAGTTGAACAAATCTGGTCCACGATCTCATGATGACTACACCAGACACCAGTAGCTGCTACAACAGACGAACTTTGGCTACGTATCAAATTGCATGGACTGACATTCCCCAAACACACATCTGACGTCTTATCCTTTCAATGTTGAACCATGTAGCAGGGGTTATTGCCACTCATGGTAGCTACACAAAGATACTGATTTCTTTGTATTCCACAAGTATAACTGAGTTGTATTTGTAATCATTTGATCCTTGTAACATAAGCTATGCATTCACTAAATATGGATTTGATATCTCTTGTCTTTCCTGGTGTTGCACTTTTAATGGCCAGCAATGTAAATATATATATCTGCTAATCACTGCAAGAAAACATTCTAAAATTCAGCTGTTTTTCTGCTGAAAAAATAAAAAATTATCTTGGCCACAAATTCATGCATTCTGAGAAACCTGGAACTTTAAGGGTTGAATATGACATCAATATAAAGCTTCCATTGTAAAAAAAAAATTAAAATTTTTTTTTTAATTTTTTATAGCACAGTTAAATGTTTTTAAGCACTTTAACAAACGTTTTATGCTATTAAGTATCAGAAGTTATTAAGGAGATTTTACGTACTGTACCATAGAGCAGGGATTCTCAATGTGGGGTAGTTGTAAAATTTTTTGGGTTACGCCGTGAGAGCTCAAAAGTTGTTAGATCTAGTAACAATACATTTGTTTCATTTTATTCCCATTGTTATACTATAACTATAGTTTTATCTGTCTATATAAGGGTACACCAGTTACATACACATTTCCAGGTGGTACGTGAAGCATAAAAGGTTGAGAACCACTGCCATAGAGGATAGATAGTGAGAGAAGCTTCCAGGATGCTATCGAGTGACAAGTTTATTTTTCAATGTCCTTGTCAGCAACTGATGACTCAATAGAATTTCAGAAGGTGATGCAGAATGCTGATAATTTATTTGATTGAAGTTTCATGACTTCATCATCATCATCATCCAGCAGTCATGGGCTACGGAGGTCCAACCAAACCGTGCAATTTAGTTCTCCAAGTAAGTCTATCCTGAGCTACATCTACTGCATCTGGCCACTGAACAACAATTCTAACAAGGTCCTGTTTGACATTGTCTGCCCACCACATCCTAGGTCTCCCCTTCTTTCTGAGGCCTTTAGGCACACTGTTCATAACCCTATTCGCCAATCTATAATTATTCATACGGGCAACATGGCCAAACCAACGGAGTCTCTCTCTGCACAATATGCTGCTTAAAAGAGGTTCCAAACTCCTTTGCCTAACCTCATCATTCGTTACAAAGTTGAACCACCTAATGCCCAAGATACTGCGTAAGCATCTGGAATCAAAAGCATCTAGTTTTCTGTTATCTTGTTTACAAAGTGTCCAAGTTTCACTACCATAACTAACCCTAGAAAGAACCAAACTATTATACAGTCTAATTTTAGTCTTTAGGTGTATACGCCTATTCCTCCACACTCTCCATAGATTCTTAAAAGACCCAGCAGCAATCCCTATCCGTCTGTTAATCTCATGCCGCACATCACCAGTATCTGTTACATAGCTCCCAAGATAATTAAACTGTGACACCTGCTCAAGACTGCAACCATTCAGATTAACTGAATCACAGCCTGCCTGACCAATTTTCATCACTTTAGTTTTCTCTCTGTCTATAACCAAACCTACTCTACTACCACTCTCATCAACAGCTCGAATGAAAGAATTCATCTCATCAACATCATTTGCCAAAAGGGCTAAATCATCAGCATAATCTAAATCAGAAATTTTCGTATCTCCAGTTCATTTAAGGCCAAAATCTTTCCCTCGAAGTGAATTTCGCATAACTTAATCAATAACCAAGCTAAAGAGAAAAGGAGACAAAATGCACCCTTGTCGAACACCAGAAGTAATGCTCTAAACCAATTGCTACAAGCCTTACCAACTCTCACACATGACTCAGTGTTATTATAGAGAGCTTTCATTATGTTAACTAACTTGTCAGGTATACCATATGATCTCACAATCAACCACAAATTATGACGATCAACAGAATCGAAAGCCATTTTGAAATCAACAAAGCTAGCAACCAAAGGTTTCTGAAATGTTAAACATTTCTCAAGAATCTGCCTAAGTGAAAATATATGATCTACGCATCCCCTACCACTTCTGAATCCACATTGCTCATCATGCAATTGACTGTCAACCAGATTCTTAATTCTATTAAGCACAATCATGGAAAGAACTTTACCTGGAACAGAGAGTAGGCTGATACCCCTATAGTTATCACAAGAACTGCAATAACATTTTTTAAAAATAGGGATAATAATAGCTCTGGTAAAATCTTTAGGAACCTTGCCTTTATCATAAAAGTTATTCAAAATTTCAGTCATCCAAGTGGTGACCGAAACATTCCCAGTTCTGAGTATTTCTGTAGTAATTTCATCTACCCCTGGGGATTTATGAAGTTTAAGTTTAGAAACAGCCAAAATAACTTCAGATTGTGTTATAGGGCCAACATTAAAGCCACCAATGTATCTATCATTGCAAACAATGGGAGTAGAACTAACCATATTGTTTAGAACATCACTGAAATGCTCAGCCCACCTAGCCATAACAAAATCCTCACCTTCTATAATCTTACATTGTTTATCCTTCAATCCCTGTATACCTGTCCGTTTTCTACCACACAAAACATTAACTATCTGGTACAGCTCTCTGCTGTTGTGCTGTCTAACTGCTTCCTCGGCTTTGTCAGCCAAGCCATCAAGCCAAAGATTCTTATCAGCAGCTAACTGATCCTTTACATGTTTACTAAGTTCTCTGTAATGCTTTTCATTAGGACTAGTAGGGTATTGATTAAGGACATTCCTACAGTTCTTTCTTTCTGAAATAAGCTCAAGTGCCTTATCACTCAGATAATTCTGCCTCCTCTGCTCCTTTTTTCCTAAAAGAGTACTGTTAGTGTACTGTTAAGACACTTTTAACAAGGTAATGATCAGATCCAATTTCAGCTCCCCTATATGACCTGGTGTTCCTAACAGAACTAGCCCATTTGCTGTTAATTAATATATAATCAATCATATTCTTATGCAGCCCATTGGGTGAAACCCATGTGTACCTATGTATGTTGCAGTGTTTGTAATAAGTGTTAGTTATTCTGAATCCATTGAGTTTACTTACCTGTAGGAGACGTTGCCCATTGCCATTGCAGTTACCAATACCAAAAGGGCCTATTACTCCTCCCCAAAGGTCAGAGTCTGTACCAACTTTGGCATTGAAGTCACCAAGAACAAGGGTAATATCTCCTTTCTTGACAGAATTCAAAATATCCTGAATTTGTTCATAAAACCTATCCTTCTCATCCTCATCCTCAGTGGGGGCATAACAGCAGATAACATTCAGGTCTTTAACACTTGTCTGAAATTTTGCTGTAAGAAACCTTTCATTAATACACTCATATCCTAGAAGAGCATCAGTAGCGTGTCTGCTGAGAAGCAGACCGAAGCCTTGGTGATGCCTATTGTCGTCCCTCCCTGAAAAGAGAAATTTAAGATTATTTTTAAGAATCTGACCTTTATCTGTCCATCTGGTCTCTTGCAAGCCGAGAATATCTAAATTATAAAGGTGGAATTCTTGTGTGAGGACATCAAGAGAAAAAGCTCTGTGCAGAGTCCTCACATCCCAACTACCTATGGAGAGAAAATGGTTAGTGGGATGTTTAAAGAAACTATGTTTATTGAGAGAGGGAATGCTGACAATATCAAACAGCCCCCTAATCGCAGACATGGGAGAAAGACCCATTCCCCACCACTAAAGGCTGAAGCAATCTACACTGGAAGTCTTGCTCCAATGTAGAAGTTAACGATGCCAGTAGAAGCAAAGAGTTCAGGTGCCTGCAATGACCTCTGCTCAGGATTATCCACCAGCTGATAAACATATCCTGTGAATCTATTCACTTGGGGCTGTCAACCCATAAAGAGAAAACACAGCAAAAGAGTTTCCCTCCACAGAAGCTGACCAGTGCAGCAAAATCAGGATCCATAATCAAGCTCAGAGCCATAATTCCATTCAGGTTGGAATATATGGTCAGCACCTGGACCTTGTATGGTTGACCACTCCTCAGCAGGGTAGAAAAAAAAGAAAAGTAACCGTAGTTGTCCAAGATCAGTAGGCCACACTAATCTAGCAGCCCTCCCCTTCCGTTCACTTCCACAAGAGAGTATCTCTTTTGAAAGGTACTAACGGTCTGCACCACGAGAAGGTGGGGGTCGGACATTTGGTGCTAGGCCTGGCCGGTTCTATGCATCATCACAGGGGATTGGTGCAGAGCTCTCCTTCCAGTGACTACCTAGCTACCATTTACAGACCAGGGAGGTTACTAATGGTTTTTTTATTTCAGGTAGATCATGATTTATTTAGGTGGCTTTTTTAGCAGATAACCACATGCCTGCTTTGCCGTAACTCAATTTTTATTAACTTTGCATGAATTGTAAGTTAGGAGGATTTATAGTAGAGGACCAATGCCCACTTTTCTTTTGTATAACAATGATTATTTTTTGCATATTGGTCTGTTGTTAGGGAAATAAGCAAATGTCTGTACCCCCACTTCATTCAGCTGTAATTGTATTCTGTGAAAGAACAGAATTTGATGTATTTTTCTTTTTCTCATTTAACCTTTTAGCAAATTAAGTAAAGCAGGAGTGATATTAACATAGATTTGTACATAGTCATGAGTATGCATCTTTTGGATCATACCAGAATGTGATACTAGCAAGATCTATTAATGCTAGTATGCAGTTAACTGCCACAGCCACTGGTATGTATCTATAGTAGGTAGCTGTATACACATTGTTAGGGGAATGGAAGTACCTTTGGTTGTGCTGGAAGATTATATCGAAGTGAGAATACTTCTGTGACTAAATTATAATTTTAATACTCGTGCTTTATTTATGTTCGTTGTATTGTAAATGGCATAAGTTGTGACCTTCTATTCTAAATTTGCTCATCAAAATCTGTTAGGTCAAATTTTAACTCCTTTCAGGAGGGGGAGTTGTGATGGTTCGTGCACTTTTACCTTTCCTTTGCCAGTTTTATTTATTTATGTTAAAATTATCATTTTTGGGTTTTAAGTTGAATCATCATTCTCCCCACCTGTTCTGTTAGAGGAGTTGCGATTGGGTAACTCTGCATTCCAATTGACAGCTACTGAACACGCGCGTGGAAAGACACACCCATTTACATCACAACTAGCATGTGATCATCGTATGCAAATGTGGCATCCACTGTGTGATGTCGCACATCAGCAGTGTGTGACAGGAGATCACAGAGCTATTTACAGCTTTGGTGGTAGAGAGAGATGATGTGTTGAAGGAGGTTGCTATTTGGGTTTTTGAAGGAGGTAGGTTTTTTTGCGAAGGAAATTGTTTTTTGGTGCAAATTACTCATTTGGCGAGTCTAGATTTTGAACAAACATTTACTTTATGAAATTTGCTTTGACCTTCTTATTTTTTCCCTTGAGCAGAGTTTTGATTAGAAATACTAATTTAATCTAACCTAATTGAAGACAATCATTAATTTAAGTTCATTTTTTCATCTAATGTGTTTAATCAAAGAATCCTTGTTTAATTTATTGGCAAGATTAATTGCCTGGAGCATGAAAATTTCAGCTATCCAGCAAAGATAACATAATTTTGGAGCATTACACACTCTCAAGTTCAGTCGGGGACAAAAAGTTCATCAAGCAGCAGATGGAATGTAAAGCTGTGCACCTTTGGTGCAGTACAGTCATACCTTGTGTACATCAATAAATACCCTGGATGACCTTGACAGGAAGCTATAATTTGTCTTCTAATGACTGTCCGGTAGGTCCCATCCCACCAACTTTCTCTGAGCCCTCGGGGTCCTTGTGACCTGGCCATTTAGCACATAGTGTGCAAAAGTGCTGCTGACAGGTAAAACAACCCAAACCAGAAATAAAATTAACATCTTCCACTTCCAAGATAACAAATCTCAAGATGTTAAAATACTTCTTCCATTCTGCACTTTCCAGCTATCAACAATACAATCAACATCATGAGAACATATAATTGCAAAGTACCTACTAAATCTCTAACAACAGTTTGATCTTTCATAAGGCTCGACAGAGACATAACTTTGCATATTGATGGGGTATAATTAGTACCCATCACATATAAAAAATGCATGTATGTACATTATTGTCAAGCAGCCATGGGTTACAGAGATCTAACCAGAGTGTGCAATTTACTACTACAAATATATCTATCCTGAGCTACAGTTGCTGCATTTGGCTACTGTAGCTAATAATAACTAGATTCTGTTTGAAGCTGTCTGCTCACTGCATCCCAGGTCTTCATCTGAGGCCTTGAAGCACACTACTCATAACTCTATTTGCTAATCTCTAATTATGCATATAGGAAAATGGTGAAACCAGTGGAGTCTATTTCTGCACAATATGATGCTCAGAGTTGGTTGCTGACTTCTTTGCCTAACAGCATTACTTACCTAATGCCCGAGATGCTGCATAAACATCTATAAGGCATCAGGTTTCCTTTTATCTTGCTTACAATGGGTCCAAATTTAACTACCATAACTAACCCTTGAAAGAACCAAACTATCATATAGCCTAATTTTAGTCTTTAAATGTATACACCCATTTTTTTCACATGCTCCATAGAATTTTAACCTTTTAAGTTTCAGAAACTGATTAATGTTTTCAAAAATCACTACAAATGAACTTGCAACATGTTTCTTATGCTTATATACCATTTTTTTCATTAGTTGATTTTTATTCATTAGTTGATGTAAGGGATCTGGTTCAATTTTAAATTTGATATGCTTTGTTCAGACTTAGATGCTCATTCTTTTAATATGTAATGTAAATTATTTCATTCATTAGTTGTTCCATTATGAGTTGAGTTTCATTTCTCCTATAGACAAACATTACAGGAGAAAAAAAAAACCAAAACAGTAAGGGCTAAAAGTCCCAGCAGCAATTCCTGTTCTTCTGTTCATCTCATGTCACATGTCACTAGTATCTGTAACATATCTTCCAATATAATTACACTGAGACAGGTTGTTCAAGGGTACAACCATTCAAAACAAACTATAGCACAACCTGCCTGACCAATTTTCATCACTTTAGTTTCTTCTGTTTATCACCAAACCTACTCTATTACCATTTTCATCAACAGTGTTGAAAAAAGAGTTAATCTCATCAACATTACTTGCCAAAAGGGCTAAATTGTCAGCATAATCTAAGTAGGAAATGTTGAAATCTCTAGACCATTTAAAGGCTAAAATCTTTCCTTTGCAGGGAATTATGCATAACATAACCAATAACCAAACTAAAGGGAAAAGGATACAAAATGCACCCTTGTCTAACTGCACTAGCAATACTGAACTAATCACTAAAGACTGCTATTATCGAGACATATGCTAACTGGTCAGGTATGCCATACAATCTCAAGAGCAACTGCAAATCAAAACAATCAACAGAGTCAAACACCTTCTTGAAATTAACGAAGCTAATACTGGGGCTGTCGTGAAGGAACAGGCCTGCTCCAATGAATTGTGACGTCAATGGCGTGGGCTTACATCCATCAAAGCGTACTGAAGTATGCTCCAGGAAATCTCACCACCTTTATATTTGATACATTTTCACAAATATCATTTGAAAACATTTACAATTGACAACTCATGAATTTAAATAAATAAGTTTTGTTTTTCAATGAAATTTTGCCAAATCAAAATTTAAAGTCATGCTGCTGATAGGTGTAGCATTAAATGGTATATTTATTTCAATTATTTTTATTTAATAATATAATATTCTAAAGTGTTTTACTACTGATAGTTTTAGAATTAAAGTATGATGAATGCAGATTACATTTCAATAATTTTATTAAAAATCAGATGAATAACAAAACTTTTTTAATGCAGTTTCACATTTTACAATGAAAATACGAAATATTTCTGCCTGATTTTTATATAAAAGAGACGTCTTATGATATAAAATTGCAAACATAACAGAAATGACAAATATTATGCAACATTTACATCTCTCGCCTAGGATTAATGCTTGAAGTAGACAAATCACTTTTTAAACATATTGTACTTCAAAAAAGAGAATTATGAATTACTTTTAAACAGTAATTTCATACTAATAGCGGAATTAAATAATAAATATTTGGATAAAAAGAAATTTTTGATTATTATTTGCTCAAACATCTCAGCAAATAAACAGGACAAAATATTCTAATAAGCCATGAGTTTCTTTTAAGCAATATTTTGAACTACTGTTTCAAGACATGCTACATCAGTCATTACATCAATCTTTGATTACAAATGACTTATGAATGTCACTCACACAAACTTGCAAATAAACACAAGAAAAAATATTCTATTCAGTTTCAATTGCTGACTCAGGAGAGAGACAATCACAGTTCGACAGATACACATTAATACTTGCTTAAAAATAACTGCTGAAGGATATCACACAAACTAATCGAATGAACACAATAAAAAATATTGTAATCATGTATGAGATTCTACTACGAAATTTCATTTACTCACTCAACATTGATAGATATTACAACTATCATCACAAAAATATTTCTTTTGAAATGAAATCTGAATATCTTTTGCTTACTCATATCAGGAAGCAAACAAAAAAAGACAAATATTGTAACATCTATGATGCTGACTGACACTGTTGGACATATGTAAATAAAATACTTTCAATGTTTAAAAAGATAATTCAAGATTTTATCATTTTACTTTGAAACACTGATAACTTTCTTGTTTTCATTTTATAGTTTTTATCATTCCTCACTTTGCTATAATTATTTAGCAAAATGTTTGAAACACAACCAATACTTTTCTATAATAATAAATTAGGCAAAATGACATATATACAAACAACCTCATTATTTAATACAGATGCTACTATAGCAATTTATCTATGCAGCTTGGAGAAGGCTTCCAGTTGAGACAGTTTTGCTAATACCCACTGGATATTGAAACACTAAACATTTCTCAATTGTCCATCAACCAGATTCATAACTTGATTAAGCGCAATAATGGAAAGAACTTTACCTAGCAGAGAAAGCAGACTGATTTCTCTATAACTAATACAAGAACTGCTGTCACTTTTTTTTAAAAATAGATATAACATCTGTGGTGAAATCCTTTAAAATGACATCTTTATCAAAAACAATAATAATAATAAATAAAAATAATAAAAATCAATATTTCAATCAGCCATGTGATAAAGATTTTCAGCTCTAAGCATTTCAGTGGTAATTTCAATCTACCTCTGGGGATTTATATAGTTTTAGAGATAGCAAAAGCCTTCCCATGCTGAGTGGTTAAGCAAGGTTGGCTTGTGATGCCCCCTCATTCACTTTTACTTTACCTTTACCAGTTTTGCTTAATTTATGTTATATTTATCATTTTGGGGATTTTAATTTTATTTTTGGCATCACAGCGCTCATTTCTGAGAGCATAGGAGTTGTGCATGCACAATTCCGACATTTCGATTGTCACCCACTAAAGCACGTGTGTTCAAGGACATGCCTTCTCTTGCATCACAGCTTGCACGCTCGTCACTTTATGTAAATGTCTTTCCCGGCGTGCAACATGACACATTCCAGCCTTTTGTACAACGCATGATATAGCAGTAACATGTGGTCACAGAGTTAGTTGGTAGTTAGTAGACAGTTGTAGCAGAAGTGTATGTTGTCACAGAGTTGTAGTTGAAGTAATAGAGATGTAGACATTTTCATCAGATGTTGGTAAGTTTTAATATTTGGAAATAAATTTGTTTGTTATAGAAACTTTTTGAATCTTTGCTACATAGTATATAATTTTTGATTATATATATATTATTGACAATCATTTATTTTTGAATTCTTACTTGCTAAGTAACACCTGCTGGTAATTAATAAGAACCCTATTCAACTTATTTGGCAAATTGTTATTATTGCCTGGTGCCTGTTTAAGCTATCCGGAGCTTGAATAAATATTGGATCAGACAAAGGGTCCAAAACTTTAAAAGTATCTAAATCTTTGGAGCATTACAAGCTACTGACGTAAAGGACCTGGGTTCGAGTCCTGTGTAAGCCATGGATGTTTGTGTTGTTTTTCTGCTTAGGTCCTGCCATCCTCACAGACCTACTATAGCTTATATAAAGTGATAGGCTCCTAACAGACTTCTTGTGCAAGCAGCTGCTTGAGGGGGTATTTTTTTTTAGAGATAGCGAAAGTAACTTCCAATTTTCATATAGGGCCAACATTGATGCACAGAACTGGCCAGGCCTAGTACCTAAAGTCTGACCCTACCTTCTTGTTGTGAAGGTCATTAGTATCTTTCAAAAGAGATACTCTCTTATGAAAGGGAACAGAAGAAGAGGGCTGCGAGATTTGTGTGCCCTACAGCAGCTGAGTATGGATAGTATGCTTGGATACTGATCAAACGGACCTGGGTTTGAGCCCCAGGTAAGTCATGGATGTTTGTGCTGTATTTCTGTTGAGGTCTCACCTTCCTCACATGTCTCTCCATTGCATATCAACTGACAGGCTCCTTTCAGACCTCTGAGGCAAGCAGCTGCTTGAGAAGGTATTTATTCATTCATTTATTGATCTGGACTACTTTTTCTTTTTTTTTTCTATTGTGTTGAGTGGTCCACCACAGAGGGTCTTGCTGCTGACCATATATACCAACCTGACTAATGGCTCTGAGTTTGATTATGGATTTTGAATTTGCTGTATTGGTGGGCTTCTATTGAGTGAAAATCTTCTATTACATTTTCTATTTGCTTGTGGGTTGACAGCCCTGAGTGAATAGATGCACCAGGATACATTTCATCAGATGGTGGAAAATTCTGATCAGAAGCCCTCACAGGTACTTGAACCCTTGTTTCTAGCGACATTGCCAAACCTGGACTAGAGGAAATCACACCAGTACAGATGGCTTAAGCCTTTAGTGCAGGGGGGGGGGGAAGGCCTTTGCTCAATGCCTGCGATTAGGGTCTGTTTGATATTGTCGGGAACTTGCTCTTTCAATAAACATAGTTTCTTTAAAAATGCCACTAACCATTTTCTCTCCATAGGTATTTGGAAAGTGAGGACTTTGCACAGAGATTATTCTCTTGATTATTCTCACACAAGAATTATTCTCACACAAGACACAGAGATTATTCTCACACAAGAATTAAATCATTATAACATCTTGCAAGAGACCAGACGGATAGGTAAAAGTCAAATACTCAAAAATAATCTTAAATTTCTCTTTTCAGAGAGGGTTTTTCTGGTGTGTTTGCTTCTCAGTAGACACACCAGTGATGCTCTTCTAAGATATGACTGCATTAATGGAAGGTTTCATACAGTTACATTTAAAAAAGCATTAAAGACTTGAATGTTATCTGTTATGTCCCCACCAAGGACTCTGATAAAGATGTGAAAGATAGCTTTTAAGAACTGCAGAATATTCTGAACTGGTTGCATAAAAATGTGATTGATTTTATATTAATTTACAGCAAATGTGCTAGTTCTGTTAGGAACACCAGGACATAGAGATCTGAAATTGGATCTGACCATTTACCTTGCTAAAAGTGTTTTGCAACTTAAACTTAAGTGTTAAGGTTAAAAAGATTACTGTACTATGGTTAAAAAGTTACCTCTAACACTGAAGCTCTAAAAGAAGTTATAGCCAAAGTTTACCATGATAGGTTACTTAGTCATTATGATTTTGGTTTACTTAACTAATGAAGTTGAGGAAGAATGTGATCATTTTAAACAAGCTTTTCTTAAAACTAACAGTATCCTTTTGGTAAAAAGGAGCAGATGGGACAAAGTTATTTGAGTGATAAGATGCTGGAATGTATTTTTTAAAGAAAGAACTGCAGGAATAATTTGAATCTATGCCCAACTAGTTCTAACAGAAGGCATTACAAAGAGCTTAATAAAGTGTGTTAAAGATCAGTTAACAACTGATAAGAATCTTTGGCTTGATAGCTTTGCTAACAAAGCAGAGGAAGCCAGTAAACAGCAAAGAGCATTGTCAGATAGTTAATATTTTGTATGGGAAGAAACAGACAGGTACACAGGGACTGAGGGATAATCATAGTAAGGTTATCGAAGGTGAGGATTCTGTGATGGCTAGGTGAGCTGGGCATTTCAGTGATGTTCTAAACAACGTGGAATTTGAAGTCCTCTCAACTGATAAAAAATTAACAGATATATTACATATATTTTGCAAGATTGTTAAAAGATTTCTAATATACTAACACAGAAGGGAAAAAACACATTGCACAATTTGGAAAGGATTTTAGAATAATTTTGGAAATATATGCTAGAATGGTATTTTGGTCTATTCTAGCTCAGTTACTTGACATTCATATTTTTTTGCTAGGGTATTTTTTTAATCATGTATTATGCTTGCACATTTTTTTAAAATTCATTACCATAGAAGAATGTGCTGCAAGCAGAAAGGGAAATTGGGAGTTGCCATAAAGCACAGGATAACTGAATACATACACATTTCAAGCTTTAGGTGGATTTTAACATATATTAATAAGATTTTAATCATATAATTTAAAAATTGTTCTTGTTTCCTCACTCACACATACCAAATTCTCATACCATAATACCATATCTAATTCCTGCTTAAATATTATTGTTTTCCTACTTCTATTTTTTTTTTGATTCAATACTAGTACTTTTTTTGTTATCGCACTTTGGTCATTTGATATCATTGTCAGCTACTATATAATTCACAAATAGGGCACAGACACACAAAACTGTGAGAGATACATGCCTATGCTGCACAGGATGAAACAAAAACTGTTGTGTTTCTACTAGCACATGTGAAAATGAAGACTAACATGATATGTAGCTTCCTTTTTTGAAATGCCTGAAGATCATACCATGCACAGTTGGTATGTGAGAACTGTGTTACAGAGTTGCACTTTTCGGAAAGTGTCCTTTATATGTGAATCAAGGGGAAATGAATACACATTATTCATGGACTGCCTATATAGCCAACTTGACCATTTTCAAGGGTAGGACTACTATGCTCTATAGTGGTTATATACTGGGTGTCCACTTAACTGTGATTACATGGGGCCAAAAAAAAAACACTTCAGTAAGCAAATTTCATAGTTAGTGAACAATGGAAACCAGTTTTCCTTTTCAATAAAATTATGCAAATTATTGCTCTATATTGCTGTTATAATGATAAATGAGTAGCATTTTAATAAAAAATATGAAAAAAATGGTTTCATGACTTTCTCTTTATCAAAAAATTATCATTTGCCAAAAGGGCTAAATCACCAGCATAATCTAAATCAGAAATCTTTGTATCTCCAGCCCATTTAAAGCCAAATATTTCCTTTGAAGTGAATTTTGCATAACATAATCAATAACCAAACTAAAGAGAAAAGGAGACAAAATGCACTCTTGTCGAACACCAGAAGAAATGCTAAACACCAATTGCTACAAGCCTTACCAACTCTCACACACGACTCAGTTAACATAATGAAAGCTCTCTCTAATAACACTAACTTGTCAGGTATACCATATGATCTCACAATCAACCACAAATTGTGACGATCAACAGAGTTGAAAGCCTTTTTGAAATCAACAAAGCTAGCACCCAAAGGTTTCTGAAACTCTAAAAATTTCTCAAGAATCTGCCTAAGTGAAAATATCTGAAATACACATTGCTCATCACGCAATTGCCTGTCAATCAGATTCTTAATTCTATTAAGCACAATCATGCAAAGAACTTTCCCTGGGACAGAGGGTAGGCTGATCCCCCTATAGTTATCACAAGAACTGAGATCACCTTTTTTTGAAAATAGTGATAATAATAGCTCTGGTAAAATCCTTAGGAACCATGCCTTTATCATAAAAGATATTCAAAATATCAGTCATCCAAGTGGTAACAAACATTCCCAGCTCTAAGCATTTCCATAGTAATTTCATCTACACCTGGGGATTTATGAAGTTTAAGTTTAGAAACAGCCAAAATAACTTCAGATTGTGTTATAGGGCCAACATTAAAGCCATCAATGCATCTAACATCACTGCAAACAATGGGAGTAAAACTAACCACAGTGTTTAGAACATCACTAAAATGCTCAGCGCACCTAGCCATGACAAAATCCTCACCTTCTATAACCTTACCATGTTTATCCTTCAATCCCAGTATACCTGTCCATTTTCTACCACACAAAACATTTACTATCTGGTATAGCTCTCTGCTGTTGTGCTGTCTAACTGCTTCCTTGGCTTTGTCAGCCAACCCAAAGAATTCTTATCAGCAGCTAACTGATCCTTTACACGTTTATTAAGCTCTCTGTAATGCTTTCTATTAGGACTACTGGGGTATTGATTAAGTACATTCCTGCAGTTCTTTCTTTCTGAAATAAGCTCAAGTGCCTTATCACTCAAATAATTCTGCCTCCTCTGCTCCTTTTTCCCTAAACGAGTACTGTTAGCTTCCAAAAAACCTGTTTAAAATGATCCCATTCTTCCTCAACTTCAATAGTAGCAAACCATGACTGTCATAATGACTAAGTAACCTATCATGGTAAGCTTTAGCTATAACTCGGTCTTTCAGAGCTTCAATATTAAAGATAAAAAGTGTTGTGCTAGGGTTAAAAATTTTAAGTTTAAGTTGTAAGACACTTTTAACAAGGTAATGGTCAGATCCAATTTCAGCTCCCATATATGACCTGGTATTCCTAACAGAACTAGCCCATTTGCTGTTAATTAATATACAGGGTGTCTCAAAAATATAGGTACAAACTTTTAGGGGAGGTAGATAACATCTAAAGGAATGAGAGTTGCATAGGAACCCATAACCGGAAACATCGTGGGAAAGTGGTAGCAGAGGTACAAGATCTGAAAGGATACAAGACAGTGATTAATGGGAAAATATTTATTGGACATAATTATTACAAATGGCGTACTAGATGATACATTTCATAATGTTACAGCAGATGCTCGAAGTTTCCACCATGAGACGTGATGCATGCGTGACACCGACGGAGCATTGATTGCTAGACAAGGTCGAACACACTTGGAGTTTCTTTGATAGTAGCAGCAGCACAGATGAGCCTTGCCACGTGATCCATGTCAGACTCCACAGGAGATTCATACACAGTAGCTTTGATGGCCCCCCACAGAAAGAAATCAATGCTCCTTAAATCAGGTGAGCATGGGGGCTAGGCAACTGGTCCAGCAAGCCCAATCCATCATTGCCCAAAAGACGTTCAAATGCGTACGAACACACCTTCCATAATGGGGAGGTGCCCCATCATGTTGAAAACATGTGTTGTGTCTCACATTTGCTGGAACATGGGCAAGTAAGCCTAGTAGAACCTGTTCCAGAAAGATCAGATACTTCGCAAAGGTCATGCGGGATGGTAAAAGGTATGGCCCGACTAAGCAGTCGCCGACCAAACCTACCCACACATTTACTGAGAAACGATGTTGTGCCGCATGGGTGACACACTGTGGGGGTTCTCGTGAGCCCACAAATGCGCATTGTGCTGATTGAATACACCATCCCGAGTAAAACTGGCCTCATCAGTAAACAAAACATAAGCTGGGAAATTCACATCTTGGGCACTTTCTTGGAGATACCACTGCGTAAAACACACACGTGCAGGATGATCTGCGGGGAGGAGTAACTGAACCCTTTGGAGATGAAAGGGGTATAAGGACTCGCCGTGCAAAACACGCTGTACACTGCAACAAGACACTCCTAAGGCAGAGGCAACGGCACGTGTGCTGGTACTAGGATTAGTCTCCACGGCATCCAACACACTTTCTTCCATGGTGGGAGTATGCATCGATCATGGCCTGCCCTCACTTCTGGTACCTCTTAATGACCCATAATCACACAAATTTTGATGGCAAACACACAAACAAACGGTGGCCCGGTACATGTCTGTGTGGGAAGCATTCTTCATACATTCGTTGAGCGGCTCGTCCATTGCCCTCAGCTATTCCATACACTAGTGTATGTCTGCCAGCTCCCTGTTCGAATACCTTTGCACGCTCTTCATAAGCCGACTACCGTTCAAATGAGGAAATTTGAAATTTCCCCTCTAGCGCACTGATGAACAGCACCGTCTATTGATTTATAGGGATGTTTCCGGTTATGGGTTCCTATGCAATTCTCATTCCTTTAGATGTTATCTACCTCCCCTAAAAGTTTGTACCTATATTTTTGAGACACCCTGTATAATCAATCATATTCTTATGCAGCCCATCAGGTGAAACCCATGTGTACTTATGTATGTCATGGTGTTTGTAATAAGTGTTAGTTATTCTGAAACCATTGAGTTTACTTGCCTGTAGGAGACATTGCCATTGCAGCTACCAATACCAAAAGGGCCTATCACTCTTCCCCAAAGATCAGAGTCAGTACCAACTTTGGCATTTTAGTCACCTAGAACTAGGGTAATATCTCCTTTCTTGACAGAATTCAAAATATCCTGAAGTTGTCTGTAAATTATAGAAAAAAAATCTCAATTTTACATCACACCTGATGTTTGCAAAGCCACTCTGAATTTTGCCAACTCTCCTAGATATTGCGAAGTTGCCTCAATTTTGCCAACACATCCTAATTTTACAGAAAAAAGATTGCAATTTTTACATCTCACCTGAATTTTGTCAACTCTCCATGATTTTGCCAAGTCACTCCGAATTTTGACAACTGCCCCTAGATTTTGGCAACTCCCTAAGTTTTGCCAACTCTCCTAGATTTTTCCAACTCGCCATAATTTTACAGAAAAAAATCCAAATTTTCACATCTCACCTGAATTTTGCCAACTCTCCACGATTTTGCCAAGTCACTCCGAATTTTGCCAACTGGCCATAATTTTACAGAAAAAAATCCTAATTTTTGCATCTCACCTGAATTTTGCCAATTCCCCAAGATTTTGCCAAGTCACTTCGAATTTTATCAACTCCCCAAGATTTTGTGAAGTCACTCCAAATTTTGCCAACCCCCCCAAGATTTTGTGAAGTCACTCCGAATTTTGCCAACTACCTAAGCATTTGCCAAGTTGTCCCGATTTTGCCAACTCACCTGTATTTTACAAGTGGCTTCGAATTTTACCAACTGCTCTAAATTTTGCCGTCTCTCCATTTTCCAAACTGCCTTAGATTTGCCAATTTTAGCAACTCCCTTTAATTTTCCAAAAAAAAAAATTTACAAATTTTCACAACTCACCTAGATTTTATGACAAGATTTTATGACTGATTTTTATGAAAGTGACATTTTGCACTGAGTAGAGATTAATGTAAATAATACTACATATTTATCCATGGTGGAAATACATCTTGGCTGATTGAGATAAAAAAAAGTTATGTTGTCAATTTCCAGGTGTTTCCTTTAAAACCAATCTTTCATGAGAGTCTTTCTTTTACCATTGCACAGTTCAAAATTTCAAAGACAATGCAGCTGAACCTCTCATAGGTTACAGTCTCTTTGAATGTACAGTACAGCATGTCTTGCACTTTAGTAGTAGACCATGTTTTGTACCTAGGCTTCAGTATGAGTTAGAAAAATGAAGTTTAAAAGTAACCAATATGATGAGCTTAACTACTTCTCTTATCTTTAAACTTAAAGTCATCTACTTTGTCAAAACAACTACAATGTCAAAAGATTTCAAATATTTTTAGGACTAGTAAGATTTTTAGAATTTATTTTTGATGCATTCTTTTATCTTTTTCTATATATATATACACACACACATAGAAGGTTCAAGGTTGACCTGGACTTTTTTTTTTTTGAACAAAAGAAATGAATAGGAATACACTTACCAAACTATGAGCCCTTCTCTAGGTAGGTACTCTCCCTTAACACACTTGTTGCATCTCAGTGGAAGATTGCATTCTAGCCATATAGAAGGATTTGGGTTGCTGTCATAGTAGTCACCACTGTAGGACACACTCCTGTAGTTGTTTATCTGTAGTGAATTTCTTCCCTCCTAAATTCTCCTTAAGTGGGCCGAACAGATGGAAATCACTTACAGCCAAGTCAGGTCTGTAGGGGGTGGGGGAGAATGTCTGAATATTTCCCAGCCAATTGATGCCACAGCTGTTAATGTCACATGAATCATGTGTGGCCTAGTGTTGTCATGCAACAGGATGGCCTATTTCAACAATTTTTCCTAGCCTCTTCCTGCAGATGGCAGGTCAAAGCTTCTCTTTTACGAGGGTAGCATAATACTGTGCATTCATTGTTGCTCCCCATGAAACAAAATTCACCAGGAGTACCCCATTTGCATCCCAGAATACAGTAGCCATTAGTTTTCCTGAAGACAGCACAGCCTTGAATTTCTTCGGCACAGGGAACTCTTATGGTGCCATTCACAGCTGGTTTGCTTAGTTTCTGGAGTAAAATAATGAACCCAAGTCTCATAACTGGTCACGATCTGCTGCAGAAATGAATCTCCCTCACACTTAAAGCAATGCAAAAACTCCATGCAAATTGTGGCACAAAACGACTTCTGATCAAATGTCAATGCCTTTGGTATCCAACATGCATGCACTTTTCTGAACAGCAGGTGCTGTGCACTTGGTTACAGCAGTAGCTAACAGGTCCATGTGGTTCATTTGCTACTCCTTCTTGGCCCTCAAAGAACTTGTTGCATCAATCGAAGATACTTGCATATGACATTGTTTTATCCCCATTATATAATAATATCTATCCCCATTGTTCTTGCAATCTTCACAAAATTTCAGTGTGTTTCACTTTCTCCTTTCCAAGAAAGTTGTAGTGATGTTTTGTTGTGATTGAAAGTTTTGTAGTGATTGAGGCAGAATCCCATGGATTCTGCCTCAATCACTACAAAACATACAGTTACAACAAAAAATCGGTCAACCTTGAACCACCCACATATATATAAGGTGTATATTCAGTGTTCATGTTGCAATATCTTTTTGTTATAAAAATGTGCCCTAAACTAAAACTTTTAATCTATAGAAATTCAAGTATTTTAATCCCATTTTAAAAACTATCTATACTACATTTTTATCAACACATTTCTTTTTGACTATATTTAGTCATAAGCAGATAAGAACCAATTATATATCTCATTGTTAAACTATTAGTTTCATCTGAACAAATGATTAATAGTTAACTGTTCAATTTTAGAGTAAAAAGATGGGAACACAAATAGCATCCAGTTCGGATACTTCACAATCTCTGTATATGTGTATTTTAATCATACTTCTTTTAGAAGTTGTGTGCAGGGTTACAAAGAGAAGGCAAATGACATAATTTGCCTTGGATCCTATAAAAAAAAAACCTTTATTTCTCATAATCACAGTTTTTTGCCTTGCTGGTGTGGATTATAGTGAAAATTGTGCTCCTGGACCAGGGTTACCAACAATCCATAGGAGGAAAAAAACAGAGCTAAAATGAACATGTTCATAAAAATATTAAAACATTTTGTATAATTTCTTTTAAATATTTAAAGAATATATATATACTACTCATTTTTGAAAGTGTTGCAACCCTGTTTTATGGATACCATTAAAAACATAAAATAATAAAACATGTCATGGTCTATTTCTTTAATACTGCATATATGAAATGTACATAACAGAATCCCCTCCTCTGCAATTTTTTTACAACTTTTAGGTTTCCTGCAACACTATTCTATAGGGTTGTGTTGTTTTACCTCTGAGTGGCACTTTTTGCACACAATAGACTAAATGGCCAGGTCATAAGGACCCTAAGAGTTCAGAGAAGGTTGGAGGGATGGGACCCCATGCACAGTTGTTAGGAGATAGATTGTAGCCTCCCATCATGGCCACCCAGTGTGTTCTTTAATGAGTACATGGTATGGCTCTCCCACACACAGGGCCACAACTTAATATCCCATCTGATGGAAGTAGCTTTTCCAAGCCTATCGTTGTTCTCTACTGACCAAGGGCAGGGAGTTTTGCAGAGATAAATCTCAATGCTTGGACTCAAATCTCAGAACTACAGATTTTGAGTGGCATGCTACTGATTAAGCCACCCCCACCCAAACTGTCAATATATCTAGTTCAAGATATATTGCAGTCAGCAGCTACCAGATGTCAGAGAGAACATATTTCAATTTTCTCATAACTAATGAACATGAGGCCTACCAAAGAAAAAATCATGTACACTAGTGTCCCAGGAATTTTTACCATGTGTTACAGACACCCCCCCCCCCCCCAAGATAAAAAAGGTAAGTATTTTAAACTATCATTAATGATACTGCTATTGTGATGCATGAAAACACTGAATATTTTTTAACCATCTCGATATATAAAAAATATGACTATAATTTTCCCCCCCATACTTTGCGTAAAAATTATATTCAGCATTAATCTATGGAAGCCTTGGAAGTGTATATGACAAGCTAGAGAATGTCCTAAAAGTATCAATCTGTTTATTACCTAATTCATTATAGATCAATGCATACTTGACAATATACATATTTTTGCATGAATTTCACTAGTTTAGCCTTCAAATATACATATATATATTATACTCATGAAATGATCCTACCATTTGTTGTTTGACGTCTTCTCCACTGCTGAATGAGATTATTGTGAGCATCCTGTTTCATAAAAAAAAAATGTTTGAATATCAACGTACACAAAGCAGAAATGCAATAAAGTTAAGTTTTTATTTTAATATACACATTTTTATCTTCCTATATATGTTCGAAAAAGTAACCTTTTCAGTCCCCATATCAAAACACTAACTGTAAATATTTTTAATTAACATAAAACTATTTAATAAAATGCACTTTCCATAAATTGTTACCATAACAAGAGTAATATATTTACAACTGGTAAAGGAATTATGTTGCATTCTAGTTCAATTGTGTATCTTTTTATTTTCAATATTTTTTCACAAAGATGTCTATTTAGACCCAAGCAGCAATAATAAGTGTTCCAAACATTTTGGGTCTAACAAAATTAATTCAGGTCTGAAAGACCTGAAAAGACCTGAATTAATTTTGTTAGACTTTGTTAGACTAATTTTTTTTTTAGATTTTGTTAGACTAATTAATTTAACTTGAATATTATGTTTAGAAGAATGCACATTGCCTCTGGAAAATATGAGAATCTCAATTGCAAAGAAAATGAAGTTTTTCATTTACCTACTTTTGCAACCTTTAAAAGTTTTAATTCGAACTAATGGATGATTGGGAAAATGCAAATAGTAGCATTTTATTAGTACTTATACAACATAAAAAATATTTGTCTAAAGTCACACTATTATGCTGTATTTGTCTTGTTTATCATACTAAGACAATCATTAAACACTTATTTTTATAAGGAGCACGTTTCAAAAAAAAAATTTCCCCCCCTTTATTTCACAGTATACATATTAACATATAAATATTATGATATTATACGTATAAACATTAATGATATGCAAAACGTATGTATAATGTATACATACGTTTTACATATCATATTAAGTTTATAGAGCATCATTCCTGGTTTGGCTATTTACACAAATTTTTTACCATATCAATGTTCGTCCATTTTCCTTACATACTGTCCTATCAATATTTATTAGATCAGTCCCTTTTTTTTGCATCGACGTCTACTACTTTCGAAGTCTTTGCTCAGCTAACCTGTTTTTCTGTAAGTGACATCACATATGTGGTTTCATGTACTCACTCTTTCACCTGGTATGAGCCTAATTTTTCTTTCATTACTTAAAGTAACTTACATTTAATTTACACTTAACTGAATTTATACTTAAAGTAAAATAAAAATAAAATCATGAATCCTTACGTACTATATCGTCGTTTCTTTACATGTTTCACCATCTATCACTGATGGCTCCCTCAGAAGAAATGGCCATTAATCTGTTTCTACAATTCACAGTCCTGTCTTTTTTTATACCGTTTGCCCATGCACTAGTCAGTTCCAATCATTGTGCTCCTTACTACCTGCACCTTACTCTCATTGTTTTTGTCTCCCATAGTATTTACCCGATCTAGTAATAATCTCCATGCCAATGGTGGTATGTAGATTTCTTTGTTAATACATCTTTTTTGGTTTTGATAAATGTATAAATTGCTCAGCCAGATTCAATTGCAATTGGTTTTGGGGAGCACGTATTACTTTTGCTTTATCAAAATTTTCCACTAAGCTGAGATTCTTTTTATATGCTTTTGCTAATGCTGTATTCTCTTTTCCAAAGGCAATATCCTGTTTATGCTCATTTACTTGTGTAGTATAAAGTGTCTATGGGTCTTACCAATATATTTGGTATCAGCTTAGTATATTTTTGCTTGCTTTTTTGAACTGGCATAATTTGCGTATTTTGCAATTCCCTGCACTTTCACTTTTCTTTCTATTTCTTTTAATTTTTTTGGGTATCCTGCTGTTTTAGTCATTCCATATTTATGCAGTCATTCATTATACCTCTCTATTTCATCAGTGCTGCATCTTATATTTCTCCTAATTATAGATGCTATAACTGCTTTTTTCTGATGTTGTAGTTGGGCCAATGTATATGGGATTAATGCTGGATTCGCTGTTGGTTTATGCTGTATTGGTATATATATATATCACATACACATATTTTAAGTATTCCAGACACCTGTTTATCATTATGTCCAAAAATGGTATGTGGTAATTTTTTTTTCCTTTTCTATGGTATATTGTATAGAAGGGATAACCACATTAAAACTATTTTATATATCTTCTAATATTCCATCTTTGTTGTGTACTAATATTAGTTATCATCTATATATCTCATATTGCAATAACCAGCAATTATGAGTAGGTAAATCAGCACCCTATCTTCCTTTGAAGTGAATATGAACTCAGTGGTCAATTGCACCATCAATATGCTTTATATTTATTTTCTACTTTTTAAGGCCCTGTAGAAAGATAGGTAATTTTTTTAATTTTAATTATATCTTTTTTTGTAACTAAAAAAATTTACCTTCAAAAACTTTCATTTGATATATGACTCATAAACATCGAACACATTTTCCCCTCTTTTGGAGTCATGTTTGAGGTACCCATGACATTGGAGATGTCAAAAGCTTTAATTTGAGATATGACTCATTAAAGTTTAACCTGAAAATCTGTCCCTCCCCTTTTAAGGGGGGAACAGTTGGGACAAAATTCGAAATAGTTTATGACTGTCATTATACTAACTTTCATTTGACACCTAATTTGTAATTGCAGACCCTTGAGTTCGGAAGATATAGAACAATTTTCACATTTCCTGTTTTATAGGAGGGAAGAAAGCATGGGGAGGTCAATTTTTTATAGCCTATGACACTCCCCGCACCACAAGCTTTCATTTGACACATAGCTTTTACTTTCTGCATTCACATTCAGGAGATATAGGAGAACAATTGTTTTCATATTTCTCCTATTTTTAGGGGGGGGGGGGAGAAAGAGTGTAAATAAAGACATGAGGGTAAATTTTTCGTAGCCTATAACATTCCCTGCATCAGAAGCTTTCGTTTGACACATAGCTTGTTACTTTCAGCATTCACGCTCTGGAAATATAGAGGAACAATAGTTTTCAGATTTCTCCTTTCTTAAGGGGGGGAAGAAAGCATGGGAGGTTGATTTCTTTTTATAGCCTTTGACACTCCCCACATCACAAGCTTTCATTTGACACATAGCTTGTTACTTTCCTCACTCGTATTCAGAGATATAGGGGAATAATCATTTTCATTTCCCCCTATTTTTTAGGGGGGAAGAAAGCATGGGATGTCAATTTTTTGTAGCCTATGACATTTCCCACGTCAGAAGAATGTCAGAAGTATTCGTTTGATGTGTCGCTTGTTACTTTTGGCACTCACATTCTGGAGATACAGCTTAAGAATAGTTTTCACGTTTTTGCTTTTTTTTCTGGGGGGGGGGGGGAGAGGAAACAATGGACAAATAGTCCCACCAAGCATTTTAGTCACAAGCCACCACTGGGGAGAAGGGAGCATGTAGGAAATTTTTTTTATAGACTATGACACTTCCAGTGCCACAAGCTTTCATTTGACACATAAATCATTAAATTTGTAAGATATTGTGGAACAACTATTTCGTCAAACAAACAGGATTAAAGTGAAGAATTTAGGTTAAAGTGAAGAGCAAATTCAGATGAAAGAAAGAATTTCAAGTTAAAGAAAAAAATTAAAGTAGAGTAACAGATCCAAGATGTAAAAGAATATTTTCAAGTTAAATTAGAAAACATTCAAATTGTCATTTGTGACACACTGTTTAGAGCATTTTGGGAAAAAATATATATATATTTTATTGCAAAAGTCACTACAGTGCCAAGCTAATTAAATCTATTCAAATCAGTTGAGAATTTAGACTTGGTATTTTTAAACACAATTACATTTTTATAACATTTTATATTTTTCATATTTTTTTAGTTTATACACAATTAGTTTTCTATAATATCAAAGTTTTGAATTTAACATTAGTTCTTTCAAATATTCTAATCAGACTATACTATTGTGATTTATAATTTGTTACTATGTACTTGGTGAGGGAACTAAATACTTTAATTACTACTGCTATGCGATACTTGCTACTTTTCATTAATTTTAGATTGTTTTTAAGTTTGTTTATAATTTCTCATTTGCAATTGTATGCAAAGAGTCAATTAAAATTAGTTTTTCAATATTTTACAATTACACAGAAATGTTTTAATTATTGTAAAAGAACATAAGTTTACATTTTTTCATCTTTATGATAAAGTATATTTTTACATAAAAATTAAGTATATTTGGTAAATAATGAGATAAACTCGACTGTTCAACATCCACTAATAAATCAGCACTTTGACGTCAATTTCTAATTTTAGAGGAAAAATTGTCTTGAGCTGGGTGGGATACAAACCCATGACCTCCTGATAACATGTCAGGTGCTCGGGGCCTATATGTAACATAAAAGGAATGTTCATAGCGTAAATTGGAGATCTTGATCGGTGGCCGGTAGCTGAGTGGCCCAGAGCACCTAACATGTTATTAGGATGCCGTGGGTTCGTATCCCACCTGGCTCAAGACATTTTTTCCTCTAAAATTAGAATCGATGTCAAAGTGCTAATTTATTAGTGGAATTAAGTATATTTTTATATAAAATAAACTTAAATATTAAAATCCTCACAATATAAGCAATTTATATTTTATGATACAATTGCTTAGCTGTAAATTATATTTTGCTTTTAAAACTTATTATTTTCTAACAAAAAAAAAACATGGCAAGTCAGAAGCCTACAATACAAGGCTCATAACCTGAAACTTGAATCTAAACTTCGTGATTTTCTCTTTTGGTACTTTTCTTTGATAAAAGGGTTGGTTTAGTTCTGAGTGGCATTTTTTGTGCACATAATTGGCTAAATGGCCAAGTCACAAGAATCCCAAGAGTGCAGAATAGGTTAGAGGAAAGGGACCAACCAGACAGCCGTTAGGAGACAAATGGTCATCTTCCATCAAGGCCATACAGAATGTTCTATAATGTGCACACAGAGCCATGGCTTACCATCTCATCTGATGGGCAATGGACTTCCCAAGTCCATCAGCACCTTCTAGTTGACAAAGGGCATGGTGGGGGTTCATCATCATCGTCATTCATCATCATCACTTTAAACTCCAGATTGCAACATATTGCATCAGCCCATCATACACACAACCTTCAGAGGTATTGCATCATTGTCTGATGCAATGTAGTTGGGTCATGACATTGCGGCTTTACAATCGTGGACAAAAGATGATGCAATCATTAGTTGTAAGTGACGTCTCATAGGGTGAGCACAGTATTTGAGTGACTCCCATTTACCCGAGTAACCCCCCACCATCCCGATAGGGGACCACCTTGTCGTAGTGGGGGGGCTTCGGGCCCAACAACCAGTCGAAGACTTTGCTAACCGGATTGGGTCCCCGGTTGGACAGAGCCAAGACCAACCGAGGTCGAAGACATCGCTGACCGGTTTTGTGGCCCGGATGGATGGTGTCAAGACCTCAACATCAGGCGCTCCGTGGAGCAGTTCAAGGGCACAGCTGAACGGATTTGGTCCCCTAGTAGGCACGAGCCCTTTTCAAAGTCTGGGCCCCACTAAGAGTCTCCACCCTGGGTGTCAAGTGAACTTGAATTTACATATCCTTGTTCATGGCTAACCGGGGAACAGATTAAATTTCAGGTTTCTCCCGGTGGTTAGCTTTCCTTCTATAGGACTGCTGCCATGCGAGGTTGGGGATGAGATGCATCTATATGGTGTATTCTTACCCCCGACTCTAGATAGTCACGGCTTTCTGTTAACTTGGTAATGTCGTGAGACAGAACTGGGGATTGCCATGGTTGCTAAACATCTGGCAACAAATAGTACAATTACCCGAGTCACAAGTACAACACAAGTGATCCTTGCAGTTTTAATCCAGCAGTAGTTATGCCTTGTAAATGTATTAATAGTGCAGATACATTTTGCTACATTTGAGGGGAAGTGACATTTGCAAGCCAGAAAAGGGCCATCACCCCAACAGTGAAAGTGATGTAGAGTTTTATTTAGGATTCAAGATCAAGGACCAGATCAAGGACTGGGACCCATACATATGCTGCAGTACCTGTGCAAGAAATCTTCCAAAGTGGCTGAAAGGCAAAAGAGTGGGGAGGCTGTTTGCTGCTCCTATGGTTTGGAGAGAGCCAAGCAATCATGCAAATGACTGCTACTTCTGCATTATTCCACCTGTTTCTGGAGGCATCACAAGGAAAAAGAAGTGGAGAATAGCGTACCCCAATATACATTCTGCTCTCTGACCAATTCCACACGGCAAAGACCTTCCCGTTTCCAAACCCTCAAAAGAATTTTCCATTGATTCAGATGAGGAGGAGTAAGGCGAACTGACGTCGGGTTCTCCGCAGACTTCGGTGTCTAATGATGACCCATATGTCTTCCACGGTGCGTCATCTGCACCACACATTCTCACCAAAGAAGAAATGAACGATCTTGTTCATGATCTGGAGCTGTCCAAAGCCAAAGCAGAGTTACTTGGATCAAGACTTAAACAATAGAATCTTCTCAAGGAAAATGTCCGAATGGCTTCGTTTCGAACTTGTCATGAGCAGTTTGCGCCTTACTTCAGAAAGGAAGATGACCTTGTGCTCTGCTCCAATGTAGATGGCCTGATGAATGCCCTCGGAATCAAACATAAATAAAAAATAAATAAATACCCCCTCAAGCAGCTGCTTGCCACAGAGGTCTGAAAGGAGCCTGTCAGTTTATATGCCATAGTAGAAGGTCTGAGAGGATGGCAGGACCTCAGCAGAAAAACGACACAAACAGCCATGCCTTACCCGGGGCTCGAACCCAGGTCCCTTAGATCAGTAGCCAAGCGCGCTAACCACATGGCCATGGGACATGACCCTCAAAAATGGTGACTATTCATAGACTCCTTGAAATTGAGTTTCAAGGCAGTGTTGCTGCATAATGGAAACAGACTTCCATCCATTCCAGTCGGACATGCTGTCTACATGAAAGAAACCTACAACAACCTAAAACGTCTGTTGGACTCTCTTCAATCCAGCAAGTATGGCTGGCATCTCTGTTGTGACTTGAAGGTAGTGGCTGTGTAGACGGGTCTGCAGCTGGAATATATGAAGTACTGCTGTTTCTTATGTGAATGGGACAGCCGAGCAAAGACTTTGCACTACATGAAGAGAAACTGGCCTCAGAGGAAATATCTGAAAGTCGGAGAGAAGAATGTGGAACACCCAGCACTGGCAGAAACACACAGAATCCTGCTACCATCCCTACACATCAAACTCGGTGAGATCAAAAACTTCGTAAAAGTCATGGACCAGACTGCATCAGCTTTCAAGTACTTGGCTGACAAATTCCCTCGACTGAGCGAAGCGAAAATTAAAGAGGGAATTTTTGTGGATCCTCAGATCCACAAGTTGTTCAGAGACCAGATGTTTGACACCCTGCTTCAGGGTGACAAGAAAAAGATTTGGACGTGTTTCGTCTGTTGTCAACTAAATTCCTTGGGAATGTCAGGACAGACAACTATAAGAAACTGGTTAAGTACATGTTGTCTCTGTATTCAGAACCTTAAAAATCAACTTTCTCCATTCCCACTTAGATTTCTTCCCCGATAACTGTGGCATGGTTAGTGATGGGTTGGGTTGTTTTACCTCTGAGTGGTATTTTTGTGCACACAATGGGCTAAATGTTCAGGTCACAAGGACCCCAAAAGTTCAGAGAAGGTTGGGGGGAGGGGACCCACTGGATAGCTGTTGGGACACAGATGGAAGTCTCCTGTCAATGCCATCCAGCATATTCTTTAATATATACAGGGTATGGCTTTCCTGCACATGGCAACCACAGCCTAGCTAACACTTCCTGTAATGAAGGCCAATGTACCAAGCTATGACATCACCATCAGTAATAATAAGTTTGCTCTTCACCACACAATTTTTTCTCATTTCAGTTCTGTCACCGGACAGATTTTTTTTTCCTATCCTATTTCAATTTTTAGTATTATTGATTGCACTTTTATATTCATATTATGGAAGAATACAATATGAATATTTCTAGCAAATAAATGAATCTTTATCTTTTATGGTCACTTTTCTCCTGAAAAATTATTAGAAACAGAGTTTGAAATTGACTTTTAATGAAAATTAAGAGCATCATTTTGTGTGACCATTGAAGCATGTGACAACACAAATTTTAGTGTATCTTTTCATTCTGAGTAAATGTTTCTAAGCAATGACTAACTTTCTCAATCACATTTAAATTTTTTAAAGAATGAAAAAAATTTTAAAAATGCAAAATATAAATAAAAAAAATAAATACCCCCTCAAGCAGCTGCTTGCCACAGAGGTCTGACAGGAGCCTGTCAGTTTATATGCCAATATATATTTATATATATATGTGTGTTATATTAAAATTCACAGATTACCTATAGAATTAGACTTCAACAATTGTCAAAAACATCTGAAAAAAATTATTGCTGATGTGGTGGGAATTTCTTCAAGTTGATTTACCTCTGAGCGGCACTTTTTTGCACACAATGGGCTAAATGGCCAGGTTACAAGGAGCCCGAAGGTTCAGGGAAGGTTGGGGAGGGGACCCAATGGAACAGCTGCTGGGTGACAGATGGTAGCCTCCTGTCAAGGCCATCCAGCATGTTCTTTAACATGCAGAGGGTATGGTTAACCCGCACACGGGGCCACGGCTTAACATCCATTCCGACGGATGGTGGCCTTTCCAAGCCCATTGGTGTCCCCTACTGACCGTGGGCAGGGTGGGGGAGTTTTACAGAATTTCCACAGATAATCTGTGAATTTACTATGGATGGATTTTTAATAAAAATGTTTAAGCATGATTGACCTCTCATTAACATCTAAATCATTATCAGCAATTGGAAATAAGTTGCTTCTCCTGAAGTATAGATGCACAAGGTCTGCCACATCTCAATGAAAGATTTATTGATCATATCCTGGAACTCTCATCGTCTGATGCATGGTTTGATGGTTAGAGTATTCTGGCATGCATCTAGAGAGTTGCAGGTTATATTCCTGCCACATGAGTGATAATTTTTCCAGATGTTTTTAATTATATATATAATTTTTCCCCATAATAAACACATGAAAGAAAACGAAAAGGTTTATCAATTGGGTATTAATCAACTGATTATTAAATATTAATTTTTAAAATTATCATTACTCTTCATGTGAAGTATAAACACTTTCAGAATGTAATAATTTTCTTTATTACATTCTTAAAGTATCATACACTATCTAATCAAAAGTATCCAGACACCCCTTCTGAGAAGTGGATTGGCCCATATATGCCATAGCCATGGCACAAACAGGTATAGAAGGACACATGTGGCCTGGCAAATATCATAGACACACAAGAACAGGAGAATGGACCATACAGTAGAGCTTGGTGACTTTAAACATGGGATGCCACCTTAGCAACAAGTCAATTCAGGACATTTCAGCCCTGCTGCAGCTGCCCGATCAACTGTAAGTGATGTTATTGTGAAGTGCAAATGCCAGGAGCGATAACAGCACATCATCCTCAAGCAACCATGAGCTATGGAGGTCCAACCAGATTATGCAATTTAGCTTTCCAAACATATTTATCCTGAGTTACATCTGCTGGATTTGGCCACTGTAGACCAATTCTAACAAGTTCCTGTTTGACATTGTCTGCCCTTTGCATCCTAGGTCTACCCCTATTTCTGAGGTCTTTAGGCACACTGTTCTTAATCCTATTTGCCAGTCTATAATTATTCAGACGAGCAACATGGTCAAACCAACAGTCTCTCTCTGTGCACAATATGCTGCTCAAAGGAGGTTGTGACTCCTTTGCCTAACCTCATCATTACTTACAAAGTTGAACCACATAATGCCCAAGATACTGAGTAAACAGCTAAAATCAAAAGCATCAAGTTCCCTGTTATCTTGTTTACAGAGGTCCAAGTTTCACTAACATAACTAACTCTAAAAAGAACCAAACTATTATACAGTCTATATTTAGTCTTTAGGTGTACATACCGATTTCTCCACACTCTCCAAAGATTCTAAAAAGTCTGAGCAATAATCCCTATTCAACTGTTTATCTCATGCCGCACATCACCAGTACCTGTTACATAACTCCCAAGATAATTAAACTGAAACCCTTGCTCAAGACTGCAACCATTCAGATTATCTGAACCACAGACTGCCTAACCTGTTTCTATCGCTTTAGTTTTCTCTCTGTTAATCTCCAAACCTACTCTACTACCAGTCTTATCCACAGCTCTAATAAAAGAATTCATCCTGTCAGCATCATTTACCATAAGGGCCAAATCATCAGCATAATCTAAATCAGAAATTTTCATATCTTTAGATTATTTAAGTCCAAATTCTTTCTCTCACAGAGAATTTTGCATGACATAATCAATAACACAATCAATAACCAAAAATGCACCCTTATTGAACCCCAAAAGCAAATCTAAACCAATTGCTAGAAGCCTTACCAACTCTCAAATATGACTCAGTGTTATTATAGAGAGCTTTCATTATGTTAACTAATTCATCTGGTATGCCTTAAGATCTCATGATCAACCACAAATTATGATGATCAACAAAGTCAAAAGCCTTTCTGAAATCTACAAAGCTAATAATCACAGATTTCTGGAACTCTAAACTTTTCAAGAATCTGCCTGAGTGAAAAATCTTATCTACACATCCTCCATCTGAATCCACATTGTTCATCATGCAATTGTCTCTCAACCAGACTCTCATTCTATTAAGCACAACCATGGAAAGAAATTTATCTGGAACAGAAAGTAGGCTTATACCTCTATAGCTATTACAAGAAAAAATATGGCCATACCCTATAGTTATCACATTACAAAAGGTGATCACAAGAACTGCAATCACCTTTTTTAAAATATGGAAAATAATAGCTCTGCTAAAATCCTTACACCTTGCCTAATCATAACAATGCTTTTATCACAAAAGATATTCAAAATTTCAGTCAGCCATATGGTAATCGAAACTTTCCTAGCTCTAAGCATCCAACCCTGGAGATTTGTGTAGTTTAAAGTATAGAAATCGCCAAAATAACTTCAGCCAGTAATGCATCTATCATAATTGCATACAAGGAGAGTAGAATTAACCACATATTTTCAAAAATCTCTGAAATGCTCAGCCCACCTAGCAATGACATAATCCTCACCTTCTATAACCTTATCTTGTCTATCCACAATCTCTGTATACTGTTCGTTTCTCTCCACACAAAACGTTAACTATCTCATACAGCTCTCTGCTGTCTAACTGTTTCCTTGGCTTTGTCAGCCAAACCATCAAGCCAAATATTCTTATCAGCAGCTAACTGATCCTTTACACATTTATTAAGTTCTCTGCAATGCTTTCTGTTAGTACTAGTAGGGTATTGATTAAGGACATTCCTGCAGTTCTTTCTTTCCGAAATAAGCTCAAGTGCCTTATCACTCAGATAATTCTGTCTCTTCTGCTCCTTTTTTCCTAAAAGATTACTGTTAGTGTCCAAAAAAGCCTGTTTAAAATGATCCCATTCTTCCTCAACTTCAGTAGTAAGCATACCATGACTGTCATAATGACTAAGTAACTTATCATGGTAAGCTTTGGCAATAACTGGGTCTTTCAGAGCTTCAGTATTAAAAGCAAATTTTTTAACCCTAGCACAACACTTTTTAAGTTTAAGTTGCAAGACACTTTTAACAAGGTAATGGTCAGATCCAATTTCAGCTCCCCTATATGACCTGGTATTCCTAACAGAACTAGACCATTTGTTGTTAATTAATATATAATCAATCATATTCTTATGAACCCATCTGGTAAAACCCATGTGCACTTATAGTGTATGTTGCCAGTGTGAGATGTTGCCCATTGCAGCTACCAATACCAAAAGAACACATTACCCTCCACAAAGATCAGAGTCAGTACCAACTTTGGCATTGAAGTTACCTAGAATAAGGGTAATATCTCATTTCTTGACAGAACTAAAAATATTCTGAAGTTGTCTGTAAACCTATCTTTCTCATCAGCATCCTTAGTGGGGGCATAACAACAGATAACATTCGTCTTTAATGCTTGTCGGAAATTTAGCTGTAAGAAACCTTTCATTAATGCACTAATATCCTAGAAGGGCATTATTAGTGTATGTGCTGAGAAGCAAACCTACACCTTGGAGATGCTTCTTACCTTCCCTCCCTGAAATGAGAAATTTAAGATTATTTTTAAGAATCTGATCTTTATCTGTCCATCTGGTCTCTTGTACGCTGAGAGTATCTAAATTATAATGGTGGAATTCTTGTATCAAGAGAATAAGCTCTGTGCCGAGTCCTCACATTCCAACTACCTATGAGAAGAAAATGGTGAGTGGGATTCACATTCCAACTACCTGTGGAGAGAAAATGGTGAGTGAGATAGAAACTACATTTATTGAGAAAGGGAACAGCTACCTAATTGCAGGCATAGAGCAAAGACCTATCCTCCACTACTAAAGGCTGAAGTCATTTATACAAGAAGACTTCCTCCAATGTAGGTTTGATGATGCCCAGAGCAGCAAGGATTCAGGTACCTCAGGATTATCTACCAGCTGATAAAATGTATCCTGTGAATCAATTCACTTGGGGCTGTCAACCCACAAACAGAAAATACAGTGGTAGATTCTCCCTCAACAGAAGCCCACCAGTGCCAGAACCCTACATGGTTGACCACATCATCATCATCCTCCTCCTCCTCCTCAAGCAGCCATGGGTTACGGAGGTCCAACCAGACCGTGCAATTTAGTTCTCCAAGCAAGTCTATCCTGAGCTACATCTACTGCATCTGGCCACTGCACACCAATTCTAACAAGGTCCTGTTCGACATTGTCTGCCCACCACATCCTAGGTCTCCCCTTCTTTCTGAGGCCTTTAGGCACACTGTTCATAACCCTATTCGCCAATCTACAATTACTCATACGGGCAACATGGCCAAACCAACGGAGTCTCTCTGCACAATATGCTGCTTAAAGGAGATTGCAAACTCCTTTGCCTAACCTCATCATTAGTTACAAAGTTGAACCACCTAATGCCCAAGATACTGCGTAAGCATCTGGAATCAAAAGCATCTAGTTTCCTGTTATCTTGTTTACAAAGTGTCCAAGTTTCACTACCATAACTAACCCTAGAAAGAACCAAACTATTATACAGTCTGATTTTAGTCTTTAGGTGTATACGCCTATTTCTCCACACTCTCGATAGATTCTTAAAAGTCCCGGCAGCAATCCCTATTCGTCTGTTAATCTCATGCCGCACATCACCATTATCTGTTATATAGCTCCCAAGAAAATTAAACTGTGACACCTGCTCAAGACTGCAACCATTCAGATTAACTGAATCACAGCCTGCCTGACCAATTTTCATCACTTTAGTTTTCTCTCTGTTTATAACCAAACCTACTCTACTACCAGTCTCATCAACAGCTCGAATGAAAGAGTTCATCTCATCATTGAGATAGGCATCATTGCCAAAAGGAATCATCATGAATAGGCATCATTGCCAAAAGGGCTAAATCATCAACATAATCTAAATCAGAAATTTTCGTATCTCCAGCCCATTTAAGGCCAAAAGCTTTCCCTTGAAGTGAATTTCGCATAACATAATCAACAACCAAACTAAAGAGAAAAGGAGACAAAATGTACCCTTGTCGAACACTAGAAGTAATGCTAAACCAATTGCTACAAGACTTACCAACTCTCACCATGACTCAGTGTTATGATAGAGAGCTTTCATTATGTTAACTAACTTGTCTGGTATACCATATGATTTCACAATCAACCACAAATTATGACGATAAACAGAGTTGAAAGCCTTTTTGAAATCAACAAAGCTAGCAACCAAAGGTTTCTGAAACTCTAAATATTTCTCAAGAATCTGCCTAAGTAAAAATATCTGATCCACACATCCCCTACCACTTCTGAATCCACATTGCTCATCACGCAATTGACTGTCAACCAGATTCTTAATTCTATTAAGCACAATCATGGAAAGAACTTTACCTGGAACAGAGAGTAGGCTAATACTCCTATAGTTATCACAAGAACTGCGATCACCTTTTTTGAAAATAGGGATAACAATAATAAAAAATAAATACCCCTCAAGCAGCTTCTTGTCACAGAGGTCTGACAGGAGCCTGTCAGTTTATATGCCACAGTAGAAGGTCTGAGAGGATGGCAGGACCTCAGCAGAAAAACGACACAAACAGCCATGCCTTACCCGGGGCTCGAACCCAGGTCCCATAGATCAGTAGCCAAGCGCGCTAACCACTCAGCCACGGGACGGATCTGGTAAAATCCTTAGGAACCATGCCTTTTATCATAAAAGATATTCAGAATTTCAGTCATCCAAGTGGTAACCGAAACATTTCCAGCTCTAAGCATTTCTGTAGTAATTTCATCTACTCCTGGGGATTTATGAAGTTTAAGTTTAGAAACAGCCAAAATAACTTCAGATTGTGTTATAGGGCAAACATTAAAGCCACCAATGCATCTATCATCATTGTAAACAATGGGAATAAAACTAACCGCATTGTTTAGAACATCACTGAAATGCTCAGCCCACCTAGCTATGACAGAATCCTCACCTTCTATAACCTTACCTTGTTTATCCTTCAATCCCTGTATACCTGTCCGTTTTCTACCACACAAAACATTAACTATCTGGTACAGCTCTCTGCTGTTGTGCTGTCTAACTGCTTCCTCGGCTAGGGTAGAAAAAAAAAATTGCCCAGATCAATAGGCCACACTGATCTGGCAGCCCTCCTCTTCTTTTCCCTTCCACAAGAGAGTATGTCTTTTGAAAGGTACTAACAATCTGCACCACCAGTAGGCAGAGTCGGACTTTTGCTGCTAGGCCTGGCCAGATTTCTACATCACAGGGAATCACATAACGTAATTTCCATCAATTAATGAATTTAATACCATTTCAAGTTTTTAGGCAAAACAAGTGATTACTTTTGCCCTACCTGTAACAAACAACAAAATGAAAAAAATTCATATAATTTCAACCCCAAACTTTTAACTAAGAATATTTATAATATATGACATATATCAATTAAAATACTTACCCTTACAAACAAGTCAACTAAAGGTGGATTACTTGAGGGCAGTAAGTATGGGTCAACAACAATAACCCTAAACTGAACTAAAGAAAAAATAATAATTATATATTTTATAATAATTGTAGACTTACATATTTATTATACTATGCTTCATGCTTGGGACTGAAGAAAATTACTTTGAGCGTTAATCTTGATGGTAATATTAAAATCTTCTTTTTAAAGTTTTTCTTCTTAAAAGCTCACTGAACTTAGAAGAAAAATGACAATTTCTTATTTTAAAAGCTTTTTTTTTTACCATGAAGAAGGAAAAAAAATATTGTGTATTCATATGGAAATTAAACTAGCACAAACATGCAGCAAAAGGGTGATAACTGACAATTGAGCAGGCCGACACATTTTGAAACAAATGCATGGCTCAGATTTGTTCTTGGTTTCATGTGGTTTTTGATCAAAGTTTGTTCTTTGCATAGAGATTGGGAGGAACGACTCATAGATTAGAGTGCTTGGAGCAATGCACCCACAAAAATAATCACAAGAAATAATAAGCAAATTTCAAAATTAGTATTCATTATTTGTTGTCCAAAAAATGTCATTTTTACAAATATATATATATAGACACTTTTCACAGAGACTATCACAAAAATTGTTAAATGTTCATATGAAAATTATGTTTTTAAGATAAACATAATACATCACGAAAGTCACAATGTCCTTAGGAGCACAAGATGAATTAATTTCATGATGTTACAAAAATTACAGAAGGAAACACCACTTCCTGAACATACAAAAGGATGGCACAAACTAATCAGAACACAACTTACTACAAATATTCATAATACTTGATCAATTATCACAATTATTATACACACTGATAACAATATGCAAAGCAGAAGTATCACATTCATTTACATGGGATGCTGAAACTGGCAATGTCTATAAATAGAGCAAGTCTTTAACCCTTCCTGGGTCAAGGACATCTATAGATGTTTCTTGTACAACACATAAAACTTCCAATATTTTAAAACAAAAATTGCCTTTTGAAAATTTTCTTACATATATCTTTTAAAAATACATAATTGAAACACAATATTTTCTTTTTCATTTGAGGCATATTTTATTAAACTATAATATAAATAATTTGATAAAGCCATTTGATTGCCATATTTTAGAAGCACTATACAATAATGCCGAATTGTTTGTTAACGTTACTCTACATTGATGCAATCACCTGATTTAAGTTCACAAGTTTGAACTATTATCAACATATTTTTCCTTAAATTTCTGAAAATCTCCAAAAAATTAACAAAAAAATTGCTATTTTTAAAAACGAAAGTTTTTGGAAGTAATTATGAAATATGTACCTATTTTTTGGTATACCACTGTAAAAAAGTGTTATTAAAATTAATGTTACAACAATGTTCAAATTTTTACTTCAATAAAATTCAGATTTAAATTCTATTTAATTTGGTATATAACATGACCAATTTCTGCTCATTAGTTATTTATTAAAAATATTTTAAAATTGACTTGTTTATTGGACTCTGCAACAAGCCTGAACTTTTCTCAAAGTATGGTATGAAGAAAAAAATTATAAAACAGAAAAAATGTTTACTTTAAACAAGAATTTTTTTTTTCTTATTCAGAAAGTCATTTTATTCATGTGCTTCATGTGCATTATAATCATTTCTGTCTATTAGTGCTTTTTTAAATAAATTTTTGTGTTGTCAGGTGCATTTTTTTGCCAAGACTCTAAAAAAGCCTTATTAAAATAAAACTAGTTGTCTTTTTTGCTAAATATTATATTTTCAGAAAATTCAAAATTAAATACTGATTAATTTGGCATATAAAATGACAATTCCTTTCATTAGTTATTTGGTAGAAAAGTTCTAAAGTTAATTTCCTTTTGCCTGATCAGAGTGAAAAAATAACTGGACCTGGGAAGGTTAAGCTTTGGAAACCAGTCACAGAAAAGTAATCAATGGGTAAAGGCCAGTCACTATGATATAAGTGAGTTTGACCATGGCCAGATAGTAGGTGTGAGGAAGACAGGTTGTTCAATCACTGCAACTTCTGAACTGTCGGAATTTTGATGTCAGATCATCACACATGTATACCAAGACTATGTGAAATCCGACAAAACTTCCAAACAGCGGGAGAAATGTGTAAGTAAACATGCAATTGACTCTCGAGGTGAGTGAGACTGTCCCATCATTGTTACAAGGAATCGCACAGCTACCATGGAGCAGATAATGTTTGAATTCAATGAGGGCACATCCACAAGCTTATGCACAGACTGTTGTACCATGTAAAATACAGGCTATGGCAGTCGACATCCACATTGTATCCCCTTGTTGACCTGCAAGTGTCCCCTGCAAGGCACTGAAAGATTAGTCTGAAGTTTACAAAGGCCTATCACAACTGGAGTGTGGATAACTGGAAACAAGTCACTGGTCTGATGAATCATGGTTTCAACCCTCTCGCACCAATGGGAGATTGCATGTGTGGTGTAAACCACATAAAAAATGGAACCAGCTTGCCAAGTTGGGGTCATACAGGCAGGTGGGGGTGGTGTAACAGTTTGGGGTTCTTTGGGACCCTCATACCTGTTGAGACCTTCGGCACAAGGCAAGTGAACATCCTCGTTGACCATCTACATCTGTTTGCAACAATTAGCTTTCCACACCATGACGCCATCTTTCAACAGGATGCTACGTTTCTTACTTTCTGCATGGCAATCAATTGGCTTCAGAAGCATTCAAGTGAGTTTACCACACTTGAATGGCCCCCATGATTGCTGAACCTCAACCCTATTGAGAATTTGTAGGATGAATTGGAAAGATCTGTTCAAACCTGCTAACTCCCACCAGCAACTGTGGATGCTCTATGACAGGCAATCCTCGCTTCATGGCGGCAACACCATCTCTGTGTTTTCAACACCTCATTGAGTCCTTACCAAGATGCCTGGCTGCTGTTGTAAGGGCAAAAGGTAGAGCAACAGTTTATTAGGTAGGTGTATATAATATTCATCCATTATATACACCTACCTAAAAATAAATTTATTTATACTCATCATCAGTTTGAAGTTGATGTTTAGAAGGTTACTTAAAAAATTATATCATTCAAACTGCATAATTTTCGTCTTAAAAGATATTTCTTGAATACAATCAGTCATGCTGTTAGTCTTTAACCTTCACAAATATAAATAGCAAAATATATGATCTTAATAAAATGAAGTGTAAAGTTAGATATATAAAAGTTTTAACTTGGTGCCCAATATTCAAACTTTAACACACTTTATTATTTAATATATTGTTATAAATTCAAAGAGATGAAAGTTTAGCATGAGTTCATAAATAGCACATACATATACTACTAAAGTATGAATGATGTAATTTATTACAATGACACAATATTATTACAAATTAATCAATTTTATCTAAACATAAGTACTTCTATTTCTCTTAGCATAAAGACAAACCACTTTGTATAGAATCTCATTTGCGACATTGAATAACCTTGATAAAACTTTATACCTTATATACATGAAACGTCTAACATTGATCTCCCCTGATAGAGGACCCAATAACAAACTTTACCGTTGATTCCTCTTCTCCACCGGAACCATGTTTAATCTTAAATCAAATAAGAGCAGTCCTTTTACATAGCATTACACAACTCTAATACACTATCTCCTTCTTCCTTTTACTACTCCACTATCTCTTGGCTTTCTTTTACAATTCTTACTATTTTCAAAGCATTCTCGTTCTAAACAGTTCATAACATAAATCGTCATGCTAAGTATGGGCGAGCATTCATGATATACCTGTCACAAGCTATTATCGCACGTTCATGTGTCGTAACAATATTAATTATTATTATATTTATTGAAATTATTTATTTTATATTTATTAAAGTGTATATATATATATATTTGAATATTGAGCACTGAGTTAAACTATTTATATATATAACTTTATACTTTATTGTTTTAAGATCTTTTATTTTGCTATTTATAATCATGAAGGTTAAAGTCTAACAGCATGATTATATTCAAGAAATATTTTAAGGCAAAACTATGAAATTTAAATATTATTTCTTGAGCAACCTTCTACTCAAGACTCAACTTCAATCTGATAATGGATATAAATATATTCAAAATTATAATAACTAACTATTATGAATATTTGCAGTAAGTTGTGATCTGATTAGTTTGTGCTGTCATTTCGTATGTTCAGGAAGTGGTGTTTTCTTCTGTAACCTTTGTAACATCATTAAATAAATTCATCTTCTTATGCTCCTAAGGACATTTTGATTTTCGTGATGTATTACATTTATCTTAAAAACATTTTTATATGAACAACTTCTGTGCTAGTATCAGAGAAAAAGTGTATATATATTTGAATATTGGACAATGAGTTAAACTATTTATATATCATTTTTACATTCCTTTTTATAAACTTTTCCCACATTATGTAGGCAATCATAGCATTCATTTATGAATCAGATACATTGTTTGCTTTAGTTTATACAAATTTATCTCTTAGAGGCACCATTAGAATCTAAACATTATATATTATGGCACTTACACAAATGTGCTGAAATACAATAGCAATGACTTGAAACATATAGGACACTAATTCAGAGTGACCTGTTACACATGACTGGCTGAATCAACCACCAAAGACCTTGTTACTTAGCCTAAAGCTTCATTTGACCATACCAATACCAGCCACTGTGCTGAATATTAAAACCTGTACAACACAGTACCCATATAATATTCTTTAGTTTAAACAAGATAGATTATTTGATGTGAATTCTGATGATGAAAAGTACAGAACCAAATTTTTAATAATAATAATGTGTCAGTCTATAGGTATATATTAAAAAGGGAATTGGGAAGAATTTGCAAAGACTCATTTTTGAGTTATATATGAATTTCACTTGATAAAATCCAAGCTTTATATACAAATTTGAAATAGTTAACTGGAAATTAAACCATTGTAAAATTAATAAGCATTTAATTTTCCACAATTTTTGCTGTATTTACATTAGGATTTAACCTGAGTAAGGGCAAAATTAGCATTTTGGCTACTTTCTTTCCATTACTACAATGCAATGTGCTTAGTGATTATTAATTTTCAAAATTCAAAACTTAAAGTGCTAAAAAAGAATACCAAAGTTCTAAATTTGATTGATATTAGTGTTCAATGTAATGATCATAGTTGTCTCAGACATTGCATTCTAGGCTCTGGGTGATGATGTCTTCTCTTGCATTGATATTGAACTTGTTTCACAGTTTGGGAATAGTTTGATATTATTGTTGCTTCATCTACCAGTCTTTACTGTAAAGCTTGACTTAATATTGTTGTCACTACTGTTTGCTTGTGAAGGTATACTGAATCATGATCACTTTTATTTCACACACAAACACACTACTTGGTAGAATTTTGGAAACTGCACGGGTAATCAATTCTTTCACGACTTAGAATGAAGTAATGTTAAGAATATCAGTGTGAATTGCTTATTTAGGCCCAATACTCAAGTTTCCTCCTTGATTTTATCAAAAATTTAAACATCTAAACTTTAATAAAAACTTTTAAAACAAAATATTTACAAAGTTAAAAAACTTTCAACTTTAAATTAATAAGCAACAGAAAGTAAGCATCACATTGTATCACTCTCATGCTGTATACACCTTCCTATTTTTAGAACTGCCACACAAAAAAGCTCCTACCCTTCTTGAACATTCAAATGCTCATGACATTTAATAATTTCTGAAACAATAGCTTTATCCCATGAAATGGACATATTCAACTGAATTATTTTACTTTCAAACGCAACAATTATCATTGCAAGATTTGTTTTCAATAAATCTATGGGAATTTTGAGAAATTCAAAATAGTTCACATTTGTTTTGATTGACCCTAGCAGTTTGTAAATGGTAGCTAGGAAGTCACTGGAAGGAGAGCTACACACCAATTCCCTGTGATGATTCATAGAACCAGCCAGTCCTAACACCTAATGTCTCACCCCGCCTTCTCATGGTTCAGGAATGGAATGGAAGGGAACGGCTGCCAGATCATTGTGGCCTACTGATCTGGACAAATATTGCTACTTTTTTTTCTATCCTAAGGAGTGGTCAACCACACAGGGTCCTGTTGCTGATCATATACACTTACTAGACTTGACTGAAATAAGCCTCTGAGCTTGATTATGGATGGATAATGAATTTGTTGCACTGGTGGGCTTCTGTGGAAGGAAAAATCTTCCACTGTGTTTTCTGTTTTATTTGTGGGTTGACAGCCCCAAGTGAATATATTCACAGGATATGTTTTATCAGCTGGTGGATAATCCTGAGCAGGTCATCGCAGGCACCTGAACTTTTACTTCTATGGGCATCATCAAATTCTACATTAGAGGAAGTCTTCCAATGTAGATGGCCTCAGCCTTTAGTGGTGAGGGAATGGGTCTTTGTCCCATGCCTGTGATTAAGAGGATATTTCATATTGTCGGCATTCCCTTTATCAATAAATATAGTTTCTTTAAACATCCCACAAACCATTTTCTCTCCATAGATAGTTGGAATGTGAAGACCCTGTACAGAGATTATTCTCTTGATGTCCTCACACAAGAATTTCACCATTATAACCTTGATATTCTTGGTTTGCAAAAGACCATGTGGACAGATAAAGATCCGATTCTTAAAAATAATCTTAAATTTCTCTTTTCAGGGATGGAAGATAATAAGCATCTCTAAGGTATAGGTCAGCTTCTCAGCAGACACACTAGTGATGCTCTTCTAGGATATGAGTGCATTAATGAAAGGTTCCCTACAGCTAAATTTCCAACAAGCATTAAAGACGAAGGTTATCTATTATGCCTCCACTAAGGATGATGATGAGAAAGATAGGTTTTACAGACAACTTCAGGATATTTTGAATTTGGTCAAGAAATGAGATTACCCTTGTTCTAGGTGACTTGAATGCCAAAGTTGGTACTGACTCTGACCTTTGTGGAGGGGTAATGTGTTCTTTTGGTATTGGTAGCTGCAATGGGTAACATCTCCTACAAGTAAGTAAACTTAATGGTTTGAGAATAACTAACACTTATTACAAACACTGGCAACATACACTATAAGTACACATGGATTTTACCAGATGGGTTGCAGAAGAATATGATTGATTATATATTAACAACAAATGGTCTAGTTCTGTTAGGAATACCAGGTCATATAGGGGAGCTGAAATTAGATCTGACCATTACCTAGTTAAAAGTGTCTTGTAACTTAAACTTAAGAAGTGTTGTGCTAAGATTAAAAAATTTACTTTTAATACTGAAGCTCTGAAAAACCCAGTTATAGCTAAAGCTTACCATGTTAGGTTAGTTAATCATTATGACAGTCATGGTTTGCTTACCCTGAAGTTGTTGTGGAACAATGGAACCATTTTAAATGGCTTTTCTTGAAACTAACAGTACTCTTTTAGGAAAAAAGGAGCAGAAGAGGCAAAATTATTTGAGTGATAAGGTTGATATTGAATGGTTGACAAGGCTGACATGCAAATAAGTCTCATGGCCAATGTCAGGAAAATCCTAAAGTGGTATGGAGTCTTTTATGCCATAGACATAGTGTAACGCTCCAAAGTAATGCAAAATACTTTTAAGTTTGGATCCTTTTTCTGATCCAATTATGTTTATGCTCCAGATAGTTCAGTCGGGCACCAGGCAATAATTAACAAATTGCCAAATAAATAAAGTTAAATTAGGGTTCAAAATACCAGCGAGCGTTAATGAGTAAGAATTCAAAAATGATTGTCAAAACGTAAATATAAATGCTAATCAAATAATTAACGTTGCTCAAGAGAAAAAATTAGCAAAGATTCAAAAGGTTTAAATAAAAAACAAATTTATTTACAAAAATCACTCACCAAAACTTCAATGAAGAAGATACATCAACTGAGCACTCTTCCGTGCTACAGTGCGCTGTGCTACTGTGTTGTGCTATGCTACTGTGACTAGCATGTCACCAGTTTTAACAAGAGGTACAAAGCCACACGTGTCATGTTGCACGCTGGGAAAGACATTTGCATAATCTGACGAGCGATGCAAGCAATGACGCAAGAGGGGGCCTTGTCCGTGTCCTTGTGCGCACGCAAGGCGTGTCCTTGTGCAGGTGCTTTAGTGGGTGACAGTCGGAAGATCGGAGTTGCGCATGCACAACTCCTAACTCTTGGAAACGAGAGCTGTGATGCCAAAAAGGAAATAAAAATCCCCAAAATGATAAATATAATGTAAATTAAGCAAAACTGGTTAAGGTAAAGTAAAAGTGAATGGGGGGGGGGGGCATCACAATAGCCATGCTGAATTCATTTATTATCTACAAAATGAAGACTGGTGAAAAAACCCCAACTTGTTGACTTCCGTTTGAAACTTATTGACCAATTGCTTGAACAGTATTCGGGGGAAAGGAAATCATCAAAATGAGGAAGACCAGCTACAGTTGGATATTACCTTAGATTATTAAGTATTGGGACATCATTTTCCAAAGTCAATTCCAGTCGCAGTATCCAATCATCTTCACAAAAACAAGCAACTACAACATTTTATATCATCACTAATAAAAATAATACTTAAAAGAGTAAACGGAACTCCTTGTAATCTGGTTTTTAAAAAATGTGCAAATATGCAAAAACAAAAATTCATTCCAGGTGACCGGCCATCACTATGAAAATTAACTGCTCAAAGCAGTTAATTAAAATTATTTAATTGGTGTATTAATTAAAATTAGTTAATTGGTGCTGTGAGGAAATCAGAAATTTAAAACTATTAATTCGTTATGGCCTAATTTAAATTACTTGCATGTTCTATAAGACCTAATTAAATTACAGTGTTATGATTGGTTTGGGTTTACCTCTGAAAGGAATTTTTTTGCACATAATGAGCTAAATTTGTGATGCCCCCTGTTCACTTTCACTTTACCTTAACCAGTTTTGTTTAATTTACGTTATATTTATCATTTTGGGGATTTTTATTTCCTTTTTGGCATCACAGCGCTCGTTTTCAAGAGTTAGGAGTTGCACATGCGCAACTCCGATCTTCCGACTGTCACCCGCTAAAGCGCGTGCACAAGGACATGCCCCCTCTTCCATTATAGCTTGCACCGCTCATCAAGTTATGTAAATGTCTTTTCTGGCGTGCAACATGACACGTGTGGCTTTGTACCTCTTGTTAAAACTGGTGACATGCTAGTCAAAGTAGTTGAAGTGAGTTAGAAGTTAGCACAGCAAGTGCATATAGCACAGCACAGTCGAGAGAAGTTAGTCAGAGTAGAGCATAAGCATGTAGCACGGACGAGTGCTCAGTGTGTATCTTCTTCATTGAAGTTTTGGTGAGTGATTTTTGGAAATAAATTTGTTTGTTATTTAAACCTTTTGAATCTTTACTAATTTTTTCTCTTGAGCAACATTATTTGGTTGATTAGTATTTAACATTTACATTTTGACAATCATTTTTTTGAATTCTTTCTCACTAATGCTCGCTAGTATTTTGAACTCTAATTTAACTTTTTTTTTTGGCAATTGGTTAATTATTGCCTGGCGCCCATCTCAGTTATCCAGAGCATAAAACTAATTGGATGAGAAAAAGGGTCCAAACTTAAAAGTATTTTGCATTTCTTTGGAGCGTTAAAAATGGCTAGGTCACAAGGACCCAAAGGCTCAGGGAAGTTTGGGGAGGGGACCCACAGAACAGATGTTGGGAAGCAGATAGTAGCCTCCTGTCAATGCCATCCAGCATGTTCTTTAACATGCACAAGGTCCTGCACATGGAGCCATGACTTAACGTTCCATCCAACAGATGGCAGTCTTTCCAAGCCCATCAGTGTCCCTTACTGACCATGGCAGGGGAGTTTTGCGGAGATAAATCTCAGTGCTGGCACTGCACGGACTCAAACCTGGGAAATGCAGACTATGAGCCTAGTGCACTACCAACCAAGCCACCCCCATCCCACTATGGTTGGGAAAGACTAAGATGATATCAATAATCACATGTGCAACATTATCTTTTGGTTATAAGGGAACTGCGATATCATTTAAAAACTGACATGTCTTTAAACCTTTCGGGACTTTTCAGCTCGTAATGTGTGGGACACAATGTTCAGGCATAATATAGGATGATCAGACATCCTATTTTTAAGAGTTGTTGTTTTATGTTTACTTTTACAATTCTTTTTGAAACATAATGCTTATTTTCAAAGTGTCTTAAGACTCATCAAGACTTATTCAAAAATCTTAAGACTTTACTTTTTTGAAAAAAACTCACTAAATTCTTTCCTAAATATTGCAATTTTACTAAAACAGAACAAGACAATGAAGCATCTCACATTAGCATCAGAATTAAAGTACTTTCCTTCAGTCCACAGTGAAATACATAAGTCTATTTGAATAAACTGAGACTTAAAAGTTTAACATTTTCAGGTAATTACATTTTAATTATATGTTCTATGTATGAAATTAAACATTACAAAAAAACTTTACTTTTGACATTAATTGATCTGAATGATAAGCATTATACAATAAAGTCTTCCATATAAAAGCACCATTATCTGAATTTTCAATAAACAATAATATTCCCCAAGAGGCCTATGTTGGGTGTAATAGTTGTCAAAAAAGAAAACCATGGATCACATTCACACATTCAAAACAAGTATGCTCAAAATTTTGCAAATAATTCATTATAATTATGGTCAGCGCGCTTGGTTTTTGATCTACGGGACCTGGGTTCGAGCCCCGGGTAAGGCATGGATGTTCGTGTTGTTTTTCTGCTGAGGTCCTGCCATCCTCTCAGATCTTCTACTATGGCATATAAACTGACAGGCTCCTGTCAGACCTCTGTGGCAAGCAGCTGCTTGAGGGGGTATTTATTTTTTATTTATTATATAAAAATAGACCCTATTGCTGCACATTTTTCCAGTTTTCCTTGAGAGCTACTAGCTTCATCCTGATGTTAGGGCAGCATCTTTGCTATTTCAGTCATTCACTTGCCTCAGGGGCAACACTTCATTATTATTTGTCTCATTCTTACTAGTCTGTCTGAATATTGTACCTGAATTAACAATTCTAAATACGTTAGGCAGGCAGACTAAGTGTAGAAAATATGGTGGATGGTAAAATTGTAGCAACATAACTTTTCCATTTTTAAATTAAAACTAAATTATTCTATAAACACTACAGGCGCAATTTTGTTACGTGTTATTGGGGGAAAAAAAACTCATTGACAACTAATGGACTTCCCTCTGAAATTATATCTTCAAAAAAAAGAAAGGTGAAATCTGTAAGCAAGAGTTTAACATTCTTGTGTGGACATTTAAATGTCCTACTTCCCCTGCATGGAATGGCCATTAAAATCTGCAGTGTAACTTCACATTCAAATATTTCAACAATCTTTGAATAAAGAGTAATGAATTATATTTTCCATTATATGGAGAAAAATATTACAAGTGTTACTTAATGTTATTCATAATCGCTCTATCTGGTCTCATCAGGTAGACTAATTATTCCAATACAACAGGTTAAGATCAAAATGTTGATCTTATCTCAGGAAACTGAATTATGTAAGGGTAATGCTAAAGCTTCAAAAAATATAAATAAAATAACTGTTATTGTACTAATTGTGTATATTAAAAAATAAATAAAAACAGAAAGAAGCTTCAATCACACATCTGGACCTTTTTGTGAAAGTGAAATAAAACTAGACAGTGGACATCTCGAAACAATGCAGCTCTGTATAACTGGATTTTTGGAATATTTTGCAATAGTTCTAAATGTACAGGGGTTTATCAAAATAATGGAAACACATACTGTTTGTGGAGAACATTTTATTACTAAACTGTAAGCCCACCTCAAGCATTCAGAATAGACGTAATTTGACATGGAATAGACTTATTCAAGTCATGCACATATGGTAATGGAATGTGGGACCATTCTTCCTGTAAAATATGGCCCAACTGTGCCAGTGATACTGGAGGTGGAAAGTGTGATCTGACCTTGCGCTCCAGATTCCCACAAATCCATAATTCCCAGTATTCCCACAAATGTTCAATAATATTGAGGTCCTGGAGATTGAGGTGGCCAAGGTAGTTGCTGTACCTCATCCTCATGCTCTGCAAACCAAACTTGACACATTTTGCACAATGCACAGGTGCATTATCTGCTTGAAACCAGGGTGGTCATTAGGGAACAATGTCTGCAGCATTGGATTTGCCAAAAGGGTCAAATCATCAGCATGATCTAAATCAGAAATTTTCATCTCTCTAGACCATTAAAGCCCAAAACATTCCCTTTGCAGTGAACTCTGCACAACATAATAACCAAAGAGAAAAAAAAACCAAAATGAACCCATATTGAACACCAGAAGCAATGCTAAACTACTTGCTATAATAAGCATTACCAACTTTCACACATAACCAATGTTATTATAGAGAGATTTCATTATGCTAACTTTTCAGGTATGCCATACGATATAATGAACAAAGGAATCAAAAGCTTTTTCGCAATCTATAAAATTATTAACTACAAGCTTCCAAAACTATAAACATTTCTCAACCATCTGCATAAGTGAAAATTTTGATCTATATATTCTCTACCACTTCCTATCATGGTAAGCTTTAGCTACAACTGGGTCTTTCAGAGCTTCAGTATTAAAGGTAAATTTTTTAACCTTAGCACAACACTTCTTAAGTTTAAAGTTGCAAGACACTTTTAACAAGGGAATGGCCAGATCCAATTTCAGCTCCCCTATATGACCCTATATGACCTCTAAAATATGATTAGTTATATATTAATTAACATCAAATGGGCTAGTTCTGCCCATTTGATGGAACTAGCCCATTTGATGTTAATTAATATATAACTAATCATATTTTTATGCAGCCCATCTGGTGAAACCAACGTATACTTATGTATGTCATGGTGTTTGAAATAAGTGTTGGTTATTCTCAAACCATTAAGTTTACTTACTTGTACGAGACGTTGCCCATTGCCATTAGTATCTACTAAGAAGCAAACCTACGCCTTGGTGATGCTTCTTATCTTTCCTCCCTGAAAAGAGAAATTTAAAATTATTTTTATTTATCTGACCTTTATCTGTCCATCTGGTCTCTTGCAAGCCAAGAATATCCAAGTTGTAAAGGTGGAATTCTTGTGTGAAGACATCAAGAGAATAATCTTTGTGTGAAGTCTTCACATTCCAACTAACTATGGAAAGAAAATGGTTAGTGGGATGAAAAAAATAATTATGTTTATTGAGAGAGGAAGTGTTGACAATATCAAACAGTCCCCTAATCACAGGCATGAGGCAAAGACCTGTTTCCCCCACTACTAAAGGCTGAAGCCATCTACACTGGAAGACTTCCAATGTAAGTTTGAAAATGTGCAGAAGCAAGGGTTCAGGGGTGCAATGGACTCTGATCAGGATTATCTACCAGTTGATGAAACATATCCTGTGAATCTATTCACTTGAGGCTGTCAACTCACAAACAAAGAGAAAACACAGCAGAAGATATTTCCTCAACAGAAGCCCACTAGTGCAGCAAATTCAGGATCCATAATCAAGCTCAGAGAACCACTATTCCATTCAGGTCGTCTGCATAATGCTTAAATTATTCTTAATGTTTAGAAATTTGTATGCCTATAAATTAACTATATGCTTTTTTTTTTGTAAATGATAATTTCTACAATCTGAAAGCATAGTCCTTCCTTTGGGAACTTGGCAGATGGAGGAAACGAACTTTCTTATTTTAAAGGCTGGCAGGCTTAAACATGTGGAGTTGATGGGATGGGCTGTAGGGTGTAGTGTTAATTGCTTTGCAGTTTGTTACTGGGTAATCCTCTGAGGAGAAGTGGGTGTGGGTAATGAAGAAAAGCAAAGAATAGTTTAAGCAGAAAAACTGCAATCATACTTGTTCTACATAAATTTGCACCATTTATTTCTTTTCAGGTTTCATTATTCTTATGAGCTATAGTCAAACCCTTTGAAGAAGGTTGGTTGGGATTTTATGACACATTGGTAACTTAGGTCACAGTGTAACAAACAAAATGTAAGAAACAAAAGCAAAAAAAAGTCATGCATCCCACCACAACCAAAGTTAAAATACAAAGAGAAAGCTAGCAAACACAAGAAGTGTAAACAATATAACAAAGGTAAAATACAAAAGCAACAATGTTTGATTGATGTCTATCTTAACAGGGAATATTGTGCATTCACTTTGGATTGATTTTTAATGGGGGTACAAGACCCATATAATGAAAAGCAATGAATCAAAAAGATAAAAATATTAAATATGATTAAAATATCTTGTATAATTTGAAAAGACAAACACAGATGCTAAAAAAAGTCATCAGATAAAAGATGTCTGGTATAAGGGGCTCGGACATGAAATCATGGAAGTTAAAATATAAGCAACAATTAAGGATAAAAGCAGAGCATTGTTTTGAAAAATGCTCAATGGATAAAATGGTGTCACAAACTCGCACTGGATTTGCTGTCCACCAATAGAAGAATTCATGATAAATGAATGACCTAAGTGGAGCTGAGAAAGTACAACTTCCTTCTTGCAATTCCTGCAAAAACAAGACTGCCACAGTTTGACAAAACGCTTGCTCTCGAAGAGTTTGTTACCAATCTGTTCAGACCAAGATCATTGCCACTGTGCCCAGAGCTTGTTTTTAGTCCCAACTGAGGACTAAAAATGCAATCCCAAGTGGGATGGTCTGGCAGGGTATGTAACTTAGATGCATACTGTAGGGATAACTGCTGACACGAATAGATAAAGATGTTTTGTCGGTCTCAACATAAAGACTCTGAACTGGTGAAATGATTGGTCTCAACCACAAATGGAATGATGGTACCCCTGGGCAGCAGATCATGGTCCAGATAAAGATTACACTTGGGCAAAAGTGCACACAAGTGGTCTTTTATGGGGATAACTGAAACCCATTGGCTGTTGCCCAAACCAAGAGATTGTTCAGGCAGTTTGCAGTTGTCATTCAATGACTTTCATGCTGGACAAAGAGAAGAGTACATTGCCTATAGTCAGAGGAAACTGATGTATAATAGAATTTATCTTAACAGCAAAAAGTATAACACTCAGGATGCAGCCTTATGGTACCCCCTGTTCTTGGGGTACCATAAGGGGTTGGGGGAAAGGCCGTGACAGAGTATCACCAACACAGACAAGTTGGATATGAAGATCAGCATGCAACCCTCTCAAGCTGAAGGTATGAAGGTTGAAAAGAATGCTGAATTTCCAAGCCATGTCGTGTGCTTTTTTGATGTCAAAGAAAATTGACATTAGGTGCTCCCTGCGTAAAAATTAATTCCTGATCACAAATTCGAGGCAGTTCAGGTGCTCTAAAGTAGGCCATTGCCTGTGAAATCCAGACTGGGTGTTGGAAAGTTGTGGTGTTCCAAATAAAAGTCTGGCATTTGCCATCTTTCCAACACCTTGCACACACAGCTAGTCTACATGATGGAATGATAACACTGGTCTGCAAAAACCAGTGCTATCATTCCATCATGTTTTTTTTTCCCTTCCTCCCAAAATTTTGTCTGATTTTTATGTTTTTGAGGGTGCTGAATCCGAATCTGACAGCCAATTCGTTCTATAACCTATAGTTTTCTACAGATATGGGTTAAATATATTTTACCAAATATTTATTCACATTTAAAAAAGTTAAAGCTGATACTGATAAATCGTGATACATTGTAAATAGTTACACAAAAAATTATTTTGCTGCCTTCTATCACTTATATTTTATCTCTGGAGCCTCTCCTCTCGTTGCAGAGCCCAACAGAAGTACACCAACATAATCTTGTTCCATTTGCCGCTATATCGTTTTTCATTTTGGATAAGTCTTGATGAAACCTTTCTAAATGCTCATCCGAGATTGCTCCCATCATTTATGAGAAAAACATCGGGTGTGAATGTAAGAAATGCAGCTTTAGTGACATTACATGTTAATCCCACAAAAATAGTGCCTGATATAAACCTTTGGATGCCAGATTTGGATTCAGCACCCTCAAATCTATAAAAGTCACCCTTTTTTTTTTCGAGGAAGGATTTTCATGCAGACCAGTGTAATTCGAAGGAATTTTGGGATCCTTTTCTGGCTTGGAGAAGGCCAAGATGATGGACTCCCAGCAGGAGTCCGGAAATGCTCCTCAAGAAAAAGACAGCTGAGAAGTTGGAGCAGTCAATCCTTACTCGATGGTGAGAGATGTTGGAGCATGGCATAATGGCAATTACCTGTCCTGACAGCACATGCATGAGAAGAGTGCTTAAGTAAGATTGAAAGATGACATTTCACTATAAAGGACAGTACTACATCTGATGGATGGCACTACAAGTCCCCTTTGTGTGCTGATTGAGGTCTAAAAGCAAACTGACATTAAAGCTGCAAAGCAGTGGGGAAGGTATCTATCGAATGATCTAAATTAATCTAATGTTATCTAATTCTGTCAGTCTGTCCATTCTTATCTGGAATACTGGAACTTTTCGAATTTTGAACCATGCCAAGGATTTATTGCAAATATGGTTAGGTAACATTACTGTCTAAATTAATACTGTAACTCTGTAAATGAATTGTGACAAAAGTCTTCTATTATTTAAAGGGTAAATTTCAGCTTTTTTTCTTTTATATAAAAATGATTTTTCGCTACCTACATGAGATTGTTGGGACAATTGTCCAAGGTCAAAGCTCTTGTGATTTTGTGGATGGTTGGGGTGAGGGGACCCACTGGACAGCTGTTGGGAAAAGGGTGTCAACCTCCCATCAAGGCCATCCAGTGTGTTCTTTAAGATATATTGGTGTGGCTCTCCCACACACAGGGCCACGGCTTAACATCCCACCTGACGGACAGCAGCCATTTCAAGCCCAGCAATGACCCTATGGACTGTAGGCAGAGTGGGGAGTTTAGCAGAGAAAAATCTGTACACTTGCTCAGCTGGAACCTGAACCTGAGAATTACAGATTACAAGTCTGGCATGAGAAGAATGCAGTGCAAGGCCGGCTCCTCCACTGTGAATGGCCTATTTTAAGGCTCCATAGAAGGACAGCGGGGAGCGTTCAGCCTTGTTCTTCAGGGCCAGAAACTCAGGGGAATAAGAAAAGGATGAAGAGATGGAGGAAAATGTTTCTCCCGAAGTGTCAGCAACTGCTTGAAGAAGTGGGATTATGCTCGAAATTTAAAACTGGGGTATTTTCCCAAAAACTACATGTTTTTAACCCATCTGGATAAAGGTTTTTGGGAGAGTTCCAAGTAATCAGATGGAATCAGAATGAAAAGGAACATCAATTCAGTATAAAAAAAAATTTCAGTGTTTTCTTCTATTCTTTTGAAATGTTATGGATAATATATATACTATACCTTAACTATCTTTTCATTTCCATCTCAGTTATTAACTTTCTTAAAGAGCTATGGGCCCCTTGTCTCCCTCCCCCTACTACATAATAGAAAAAAATGTTGTAGAGGAAAAGGAAAAAAACTATCACACCCCTTTTAAAACCACACAAAAACCTCTCATAGTGAATAAAAACAGGCATTCAGATACTTTTCCTAAAAAAAGTCCCTCAGGAAATTTTTTTTTCTCTAAAGAAAGATCTTTAATTGCATTTGGGGGTTGCAGTTGCAATCAGTGCAAGCACAGGAGCACTTGGAGTGTAAAGAGACCCCTGAATTAGGAAAGATACTATCAGTGGTAAACTTTTCTTAAATGTGTCTTTTCAAATGCAAAAAACATTTCTAATTTCATAATTATGCTTTTTTTTAACTTCTTTACACAGAAATTGTGGGGTTTTTTTTACATTCTTGTCCATCTACAACATTTTTCTCTTTAAAGAAAAATACTATGTTAGGCAAGGTAAAGTTAAGGTATGTTAGGTATGGTTAGGTAAGTGCAAAAACCTTGACATACAATTTTACGATTGAATTCCTTTGCTAAATAATTTCAGAAGTCCAATTTTTTCAATTACAAATAGATGAAAACTTATTAACAAAAATTATAACTAAACGAAAAACAGTATTTCGCCTCTTGAGATATGGAAAATTGTTTTTACAGAAAATGAATTTGTCATTTCTGCTGCATTTTCTAACTGTGGAAATTCGAAGTAAATGATAATTCAGAAATATGAATCTTATTATTTCATTAGTAACTTCTGTAATCCAAAAAAATAATTTATTTTTCCCTAAAAAGAAAAAAAATAGAGACGGACAACAACAAGTTGAAAACATCCATATAAAGTCTGAAGACTGTATAGGGATGCAAGCATAATTCAATAAAAATGTATTTCTTAACAGGCACAATGATTGGGCTTGAAAAAAGAATAGCATTACGATCTCTTTTTTTATTATTAATCTAAATGTGAACATCACATTAGCTCTGATGTTCACATTTAGATCAATTACTTTTATTTGAATAGTTGTTACCCCTCCCTTGGAAATGGCAAAGCAGTATTTTGCCCTTTGGATTGGGTTGTTTTTACTTCAGAGCAGCACTTTTTTGGACACGAATGGCCATGTCACAAGGACCTCGAGGCTCAGAGATGATTAGGGGGAGGGGACCCACTGAACAGCTGTTAGGAAACAGAAGGTAGCATCCTTCCAAGGCCATCCAATATGTTCTTTAATGTGCACATGGTATGGCTCTCTCACACATGGGGCCACTGCTTTACATCCCATCCAACGGACAGTGGCCCAACCTCATCAGTGTACCCTACTGACTGAGGGCAGGGAGTTTTTCAGAGATAAATCTCAATGTTGGCCCAGGTGAGACTCAAACCTGGGAACTGCAGGTTATGAGCTTGGCATACTACTGACTGAGTCACACCATTCATCCTTTGAAATGTAGCCTCTGAGACTTCATATCCCACTTTGATTTCCATATATTTAATTTAAAAACTTGAAATTAAAGGTGTTTGTCCTGGTTATTAATTTACCAATTTTTTTTTTGTTTGTTTGTAGAGATAAATAAAAAATTTGTTTTTGGTTTGATAGGTATTGAAGAAATATTAGGATTAGCATTTTCCAAATCTCCCAATAGCTTAAAATGCATTTTCTGATGATGAAAAAATTTTACATTTCCAACTTTCAACAAATAGTGCAAAAATTTGTTTATGCTAAAAACTGAAATTTGGGCAGTGGAATTTAAAATTTTTTTTTGTTTTACTTGCATACAGGAAAAATATGGTTTATTCAAAAAACGTGCTGTATGGCTTTGATGGGAATCATTATACCCTAACAGTTGTCCAATTGGTCCTCTTCCTCCAACCATTCCGAGTCCCTGGGGTCCTTATGACCTGGCTGTTTAGACCCCTGTGTACAAAAAAGCCTCTCAGAGGTAAAACAACATTCTACTTTGGTATTCTACTTGGTGGTATACCAATTTTTTTTTTATCCTCAAAGATTCATCTATTTCATTTGACTTTCATACTCTTTTAATTAGAACTCCTGATGTCATATAAGGACATGATTCTCTGCTAAATAAATAATTGCAGGAATTGAATGTTACCAATTATAGATGAATAACAAATCAATTCCCAAAAAAAAAATACAGAGTAAATTGAAAGAATAATATATCACTTCTGACAAGTTGGCTTTCACCGAAAATGAATTTGTCATTTTCTCTGCATCCTCTAATGGTGAAAATCCAAAGAAATGGATGATTCAGAAAATGCCAGTCCTGTTAATTTGTTAGGGTTTATCTAATCTAAAAAATAATTTTTCTCTGAAAAGAAGATTTCTCCCCTACCCCTCGTCTCTTTCTGACAGAAAGCAGGGTGGGGGTTTAAAAAAAAATAAATACTCCTTCAAGCAGCTGCTTACCACAGAGGTCCTGACAAGAGCCTACCAGTTTAATATGCCATAGCAGAAGGTCTGTGAGGATGGTAGGATCTCAGCAGAAAAAAACTATTTTTGCCATGAGTGGATTTAGTAGAGATAAATTCCAACACTGGCACAGCTGGTACTCGAACTTGGGAACCGCAGTTTACAAGTCTAGCTCACTACTGGCTGATTCCCACCTCAATTTGGGGTGGAATTTAATAAGTATTAGTATTAGCATTTTCCAAATCTCCCAACAACTTAAAATGCATTCTCTGATGATGAAAAAATTTTGCATTTCCAACTTTCAACAAATAGTGAAAAGAATTTATACTAAAAACTGAAATTTTTGGCAGTGGGATTTTAATTTTTTTTTTTTTTTTTTGTTTTACTTGTATACAGGAAAAATATAATCCAGAGAAAAAAACTAACATAGTAAAACATATATATACAATAATGCGTGGCACTAAACCATTTTACATATCATCCTATTACTGACCATTACATACTTAAAAAGTTATAATTATTTGAAACTAAATTAAAATTTAATGTTATTTAGAATGAAATGTACTAGAAACTTGAATTTTTTTATTAACATTACACATGCTAAAAGGGCTTTAATGAAAGAGAAAAAAAAGAAACCTAAACCAAAAGGTCCAAGGGTGCTGATTTTTGATCACTACAGATTAATTATAAGATCATCAAATCATAACTTAATTTTCCAATTTCCCTCATGAATGAAAAATGAGTAGAAAGATAAATTGTTTCCTTTGATTAAAAACTTCAAATGAAAGGAATTTATTATACTTTTTACTTATTTTTTTATTCACAATTACAACAAAAAATTTACAATCTGAATTATGACTCTGCCAAAGTTTGAATTTATCTCTTTTGGGTAGCCATGGCGATAAAGCTGATATATATATATATAGTCATGCCATATAGTAAGGAACCATCAATTAATAGTAAATACACAGATTATTTGTATACAGAGAATACAAGAAATAATTTGGTAGAAAAAATGAGAGTCCCATTTATGTTAAAACTCATTTTTTCTGCCAAATTATAGTAAAGAAGGGTTGTGATTCTATCCTCCCCCAACTCTAGCTTTTCTTGTTTCAAATACTGATACAGTAGACTATCAATTATCTGGAATCAGTTTAACCAGGATGCTGAGAAACAGCAACATTGGAATGAAAATAATTTTTAGCTACCAGAAACCAGTCACTACATTGTGATGCAACAGTACAAGATTTCATACAGAGAAACATTTGCCTAAAAGCAAACGAAGTGGAAAAGCAAGCTTCCTTGCTATCCTATTTTAAATGAATAAATAAATCCATGCTATGATATTTTCTACAAATTTTGAAGTTTTGTATGTTTTACATGGATGGTAGATTAACTGAGAATTTCATTAACCATGATTTTTTTACATTCATTCTGGACAATCATGAGTTTACTGTACATACTTTTACATGTTGTTTCAACATGGAAAAAAACATGGCTTTGGGAAATATTCCAATTAAGATTTTAAACACGACTGCTCTCTCTCTCTTCTTCAAATGTTCTGACAATAGCTTATAAGAAAGTGAATACTGAAAGGAAATAAAATGGTGACTAGATTGTCTGCAAAACAAGCTGCAATTGCATATTACTCTATGCAAACTAGTACTCCTTCCCTACTGTTATCATATTTCAGCTCCCCAACAGACACCATTTCCACTCCATGCAGATTTCACAGCAATAAGTCACAAAACCATTAAGGCTGCTGCTCTCATTACTGCCCTAAGGGGAGTCAAAGGACAGACACCACATGTCTTCCGACCCTTAAACTGAGAAAGTCCATTTTCTGCAACTGCCAAGATCAAATGGAAAAACAATATAGATAATTATTGTTTGTGATCAAATTAAAAAAAATATGAAATTTCCCTGGTAAAAAAGGAAAATTCAGAAATGAATAATTTATTCCCTAAATTATTTAATCATTTGTTTCTTGGTCTAAGAAATCATAAAGCTGGATTGTTTTTGCATATAAAAAAAGAGAGAGAAAATGTGATATTAAACATGTGATTTGAATATCTGCTCTCTTACATTATACATATATATATATTGCTTACTTAGGATATTTCATATGAATTACATGTTACACTCTTATATTGATCATTGTCACCATTAGCTGATTAACTGATCACTTAATTATCATGACTGTCTGTTAATTATCTTTTTTTTATTATTAAAATTGATCTTAGATTTACTTTTTGTATTGTTAATGTAATACATACTATAACAACGTAATCAAGCTTTTGCATTGTTTATATATTGATTAAATTTATTGTAAAATTTCTAAATGTTAATAAACTTGAATTATTTCAGAAGTTGCAACATTATGGATTTGGAGCATGTAATAGTAAACCTACGAAGGAAGGAAATGCCAAAGTACTTGTGACTACAAAAGAAAAGAGATGTCTTTTGTTACACATCAGGGTGCTTATAAGCAATAAAGTGGAATGATAAAAAGGATGTATTAAATCTATCCATGACCCACAGAGGAACAATGAGGGACACAAGCAAGGTTTAAGGTGTTGTACGTTCATGGTGAAATTAGCCTCCAATGAGGGGCTCCTAGATGTGATTAGGAAACCAGATGCAATCATTGAATAATATTTCATTTTTGAATTAGACCAAAGGATAAAATAAAGAGGAGAAATTAGTCTCCAATGAGGGGCTCCTAGATGTGATTAGGAAACCAGATGCAATCATTGAATAATATTTCATTTTTGAATTAGACCAGAGGATAAAACCATATTTGTGCCTCAGAAAACGTGTTAGATGGTACAGAAAGCTTATAGTGTATGAGAAAAGTGGTGGCCAAAAAACCAATATCCTATATTTTTGACAAAGGGCATTTCATGGACTTTTTCAGTGAAGGGCATGATGGAAAGGAAATCATTCAAAGCCATCAAAAACTGATCCACCAGCTCATCTTACAGAAAGTCACTTCCCTACACATATTCCAGCTACTACAAAGAAGTTTCTAAACAGTGTGTGTTGTATCTGTCCAAGATGGAAGGAAATGAGGAAGGAATGTAAAAAGTGTGGAGACTTGACTACACCCAGAAGAATGTTTTGAGGTGTAGCACACCAAAAGAAAATATTAAATATTTATTTTTCAAAATATTTCAATAACAAATAAAAAATAAATACCCCTCAACCAGCTTCTTGCCCCAGAGGTCTGACAGCAACCTGTCAGTTTAATATGCCATAGTGAAGATCTGCAAGGAAGGAGAGATCTCAGCAGAAAGATAACACAAACATCCATGCCTTACCTGGAGCTCAAACCCCCTTTTCATCAGTAACCAAGCATGATAACCACTCAGCCATCAAGCAGACTTTCAATGATCCATTATTTTTATTAAAAATAAGAACACTAATTCTTAAAAAGTTTAAAATTCATAAACAAAATTGAATTTAAAATTAGTATTGCATTTTTTGTTATAACTTTAAATTTAAAAAAAATCACATGAAAATGAGAATAAACCTTAAATTGTAAACTGATTGCAGATTTTCTTTTTCTGGAAAAAAATCTGCCCTGAGGAGAGCTGTATAGATATTTTTAAATCATCACTGAAAGGGTTAACAAGAGCAATAAAACTATTCTGAAAATAGTTTATTGTATTTTAAAATATGCACTTACCAAGTTGGCCTGGTTTATACACAGATCTGTCTGTCTGAATAAACACAGAATAGCTCTTGTGCTCAAAATATAATTCTGTTGTATTTTCAAATGATATGCCACCTCTTCCTGCTACTTTCAAAGTGTAATTGCCAGGTCTCCAATTAGTGGTCTGAAATTTTTAAACATTTTTAAAATGTGTAATAATTTGAAATTTTAACATTAATACATTTAACTTTTTATACTGTTAGTCATAAGACCTGCATATCTCAAAATATATAAAATTCTGTAACTACATTTGATAGAGCCCATATCAAAGCATAGCTTCATATTGTTCCTCAAAATTCATTCCAAAACAAGAAAAAATTGTTTATAAGGTTAGTAAACATTTAACATTAGTATCAATAAACAAAAGCTAACTACTATAATTTCAAAATTTTAATAAACATAGGCTCAATGAAGAGCTCAACAAATTATTTTCAGCCAGCTCCAAATCTGAAGAAGATTATACATAGGGACAGAGACAAATTTAGCTTCCTTCAAAAATCGAATGTTTACAGGTTCCCTCTACATTTGTTGGATAATTCTGTTACTTTCATATAGGAAAAATCATACGTTCTCTACAGGAGATTACAGAGCATCAGACAGATATCTGCCAAAACAAAGACTGCTGTTGAGATGGCAATTCAACCTGCAGCTACCATTGACTAAGAACATGCCACACTGCTAGCAAGTGTATCCACCTACTATAAAACCATTGTCCATGTGGCTACTGAGATCATGATCTCATTCATCCCCACCTGCAACTGAAACATTGGAATCACCCTTCACAAAATGTGAAAGGAAGTTTCAAACAGCCCTAATGTCACCAAATAATCACTTCACTGAAGACAAAGCACTGTTCTTGCTCTGAGAAGTTTTTGAGTTTGCTCCTGCAAATTTTTTTAATGTGCAAATAGTTTAAAGGATCAATTAAAAAAAGTTTTATTGCTCAATAACAGAAACTTTTAGTTATTACTTCCTAATTATTTTCTGAGCAAGAAGATCTTTTGCTTTTTTACTAGTTTTCTTAATTATAAAATTAATTTATTTTATATATATATATCAATTTATGATGCCCATTAATTGATTATTTGTTATTATCAATAAAAAATTTCAGTATTATTTAAAATTCTACATGATACCACATGATGGGATTAAGTTTGCTCCTCACCACTGCTTTCCATACCATGTGCCAATAGGTATGATTGACAATCAAGTATGGACTCAAAAAGTGAGATGTGATTATGACTATAATCCATAAGGTGAAGCCAATATCAGTTTTTCCATTCCCATAAAAATAAACACAGTTGCATTATTTTATGAAATCAATTATATCATAAATGATGTTCATTAACTGATATTCATCACATATACATTCACATATATTCATATAAAATGAATCCAATCTGTGATATACAGATAATTATAATTTCATAAATTTTACAATTCTCTCTTCAGCAAATTATATTTTAACAAAATAAACAAGAGAGATGAGGGGAAAGGACTGTGAAAAGTAGAAAAATAAATTTGATTTTGGTGAAACATTTTTTATTTACTGCTAAAAAATTTATAACTGCTTGTAATAAAACAATAAAGGAGTTAAAAACTAATGCCCACAAAATTTGATTTCTTAATAGAGAATGTCCAGGAGTTTCATGGAGCACTGTCCCCAAAACATAAAAGATCTCACATTGAATGTTGTACCTGCACATTCCCCCACTCAAACAGTTCCACAGGCAGCCACCAGATGATGCAACATTTCCTAACATATGGAGTGGAAGAGGTGGTCGAATTCTATGGCCACCAAGGAGCCCTGATTTGACACCACTCGATTTTTACTTGTGGGACTTTGCAAATAATTATGTTTCCATGGACAAAATTCAAGACCTGAATCATTTTGAAAACCAGAATAAGAGAAGCCTCTGAGCAGTAACAAGAGATATGCTGCAATGTGTATAGCAAGAAGTGAAATACTGATTAGGCATATGCAGGGTCACAAACAGTACACATGTAGAAATTCACTGACAATTTTTCCTCTATACTTATCTAATATATGTCACCCACAGGGTGCCTATCTCTGATTGCCTATTACTCAACACAGATCCTTAAGCTTGATAAAAAGAGCATTGTCTGAAAAAAAAATACCATGCCTCTTGACATTGGATGTAGCTGGTCGTGTGCTGGAAAGTGCATTCTGGAAGTGTATTCTTCAATTCTGGAAGTTCATTCTGGAAGTGCATCTGGAAAGTGCATTCTAGACCAAAGTCTTCAATTAAAATGATATATTTGAATGACTAATTCTATGGTATAATGCTTAACCCTTCCAGTGTCTACATCATCTGTATACATTTGCAGAATCCGAACTGAGGAGGCGAAGGGCGTACGCGTATGTTTTCAGTACAATAAAAAAAATTTATTTTTTAAAAATAAAAAGTCCCATTGTAATTTATATATATTTTATACAAATATATAATTCAGGCTTGAAAAATAATATTTTGCTTTTTAATTTGATGCATATTTTATTAAACTACAATATAAATAATTTGATAAAGCCATCTGATTGCCATTTCTTAGAAGCACTAAACAGTATTGCCGATTTGCTTGTTAACGTTCCTATTTAATGAAGCAACCTTCTGATTTAAGCTCATAAGTTTGATTTGAACTATTATCAACAAATATTTCCTTAAATTTTCGAAAATCTTCTAAAAATTAACAAAAAAAAATGCTATTTTTAAAAACGGTAGATTTTGGAAGCAATTACAAAGTATGTACCACAATTTTTTTTTTCGTTTCACGCTCTTTTCTGTCATAAACCTAATTCAGTATTCCCAAAGTTATTTTTATCATTTTTCCCAGCATTCTATGCATCTTTCCCACTCTTAAAATCGAAACTGGAAGTAAACACATCCTTCTTAGAAATTTTGGCTTGCAGCTGCACTTAATTACGTGATTACTGAGGCAAACAAAAGGCAGATGGCTGACATATGCTATCTCTGGTCCATGTGCTATAAATGGCTCCCATATTGTTTACAGTTTTGGTGCAGCACATTGAATACTCTTGTAAAGTTAGTTTTTCCTTCTTTGTATTTAAACCTTGGATTTAATTTCAGTAGATTTATTTTTGTAAATTAGCAATATTTTAGCCGACTGATAAGATTTGATTCTTCATAGCTATGCTACATTGGATGGCTTGCTTACAACTTGTTGCTGTGGATATTTTAATATCACATTAGGCTACATGTTAATTTTTATTTTATTATTTACTAGCTGAACTGTACCCGGCGCTGCCTGGGTATCCTTTTTAAGATGAAATCGCTACATTAGTATTTTCACTACACTAAAGGTTAGTTTTGTGAATACCACGCCAAACCCTTAGCACAGATTTAACACATATAATTCCTTATTATTAATTATATATCTAGATATTCCTAATAATTGATGACATATATCTTCTAGAGTTAATGCATTTCATATATGTGTTATATGTATTTTGTAAATATCTATGTATAATGCAATTCATATGACAACAAAATGTTCAGACCTTCTATTCTAAGGAATCCAATTTAGTCCTGGTTGACATATTTGTGCACTCCGAAGGAATATAATAAGTATTAATAAAACTGAGCCCTAATCCTATATTAATGAACTCTATTTAAATAGCATTAATGACTGGAGCTAGAACTAAAAAATATCCAGTTGACAAACATACCTTGAATAATTCTTTATGAATAGTAGTCGAAATAATTTATGCTGCTATTATTCGACTGTTCTCATGCACTGTAATTTGTTGTCTTAAATATGAACTTCTTGCTGTTACTTTAATCGAAAAATCAATATGCAATATTACCAACTCCAAAAGATAAAATCCCAATAAATGTCAAGAAAAATCGTTAGTTTGAAATTAAATCAAATCGAGTGTTGCCAACTCCGAAAGATAAATTTCAGTTATTTTTCAACATGCTAAATAATATGAGCAAATGAACAACTTTGGGAAAGTGGGGAATCTGGCAATCATGGCAGATTTAAGCGTTTTTGATTCTACTAATAACTTTCACAGTTAGGTAGCAGAAAATGGCAATACTCAATTTGATGGCAAATTATTATTTCCCGTAGGAATAGTATGGTAAATAACTTTGCTTCTAGCAAGCCCCCCTTTTGGTCTTTTGACTTGAAATTTTGCACTGCAAACCAGACCACAACCAGAAACATTCTCTAAAAGTTTGAAGACTCTACATTGATTTCCCAATGAGTTATGGCTGCCACAGACACACACCTTTTATTAGATTACTTTTCCAGTAAAATTTTGATCTGGTATCATTTTCTGAAAATAAATGAGATCTTGAATATGGAAGTAAATTCATTTCTATAGATTAATTTCCATTAGTTAGCGATATTGCAACTGGCTGATTTATTGATTTTTCTCAGTTATGCTAGATCAGAGGCCAGTTTAAAAGTTGTTGAGGATATTTTATTTAACATTCCATTATATGTAATTTTTCTTTTATTATTTCTTGTTTCTTTTTAGAAAAAACTTTGAGCTTGTGCCATTTTCTGAAAATGAATGTCTTGGATACGGAAGCAAAATAGACTTCTTTGTTCACAGGATATGTTTATCAGCTGGTGGATAATCCTTAGCAAAGGCCATTGCAGGTACCTGAACTCTATGCTTCTACTGACATCATCAAACTCTACATTGGAGGAAGTCTTCCAGTGTAGCTTCAGCCTTTAGTGGTAGGGAAGGGGTCTTTGCCCCATGTCTGCGATTAGGGGGCTGTTTGATATTGTTGGCATTCCCTCTCTCAATAAACATAGTTTCCTTAAACATCCCACTAACCATTTTCTCTCCATAGGTAGTTGGAATGTGAGGACTCTGCACAGAGCTTTTTCTCTTGATGTTCTCACAGAAGAATACCACCATTATAGTTTAGATATTCTCGGCCTGCAAGAGATCAGATGGACAGATAAAGGTCAAATTCGTAAAATTAATCTTAAATTTCTCTTTTCAGGAAGGGAAGATAAAAAAAAATCTCCAAGGTATAGGTTTGCTTCTGAACAGAAAGGCTAGTGGTGGTCTACTAGAAGATGAGTGCATTAATAAAATATTCCTTACAGCTAAATTTCAGACAAGCATTAAAGACTTGAATGTTATCTGCTGCCATGCCTGAACTAAGGATGCCAATGAGAAGGATAGGTTTTACGGACAACTTCAGGATAATTTGAATTCTGTAAAGAAAGGAGATATTATCCTTGTTATAGGTGACTTCAATGCCAAAGTTGATACTGACTCTGACCTTTGGGGAGGGATGATATTGGTAGCTGCAATGGGCAATGTCAGCTACAGGTAAGTAAACTCATTGGTTTCAGAATAACTAGCACTTATTACAAACACCACAACATACATAAGTACACATGGGTTTCACTTGATGGGCTGCATAAGAATATGATTGATTATATATTAATTAACAGCAAATGGGCTAGTTCTGTTAGGAATATCAGGGCATATAGGGGAGATGAAGTTGGATCTGACCATTACCTTGTTAAAAGTGTCTTAAACCTTAAACTTAAGAAGTGTTGTGCTAAGGTTAAAATTTTTATCTTTAATACTGAAGCTCTGAAAGAACCAGATACAGCTAAAGCATACCATGATAGGTTACTTAGTCATTACGACAGTCATGATTTGCTTACTACTGAAGTTGAGGAAGAATGAGACTGTTTTAAACAGGCTCTTTTGGACACTAACAGTATTCTATTAGGAAAAAAGGTACAGAAGAGGCAAAATTATCTGAGTGATAAGGCACTTGAGCTTATTTCAGAAAGAAAGAACTGCAGGAATATCCTTAATCAATACCCTACTAGTCCTAATGGAAAGCATTACAGAGAATTTAATAAACGTGTAAAGGATCAGTTAGCTGCTGATAAGAATCTTTGGCTTGATGGCTTGGCTGACAAAGCCGAGGAAGAAGTTAAACAGCACAACAGCAGAGAACTGTACCAGATAGTTGTTTTGTGTAGTAGAAAATGAACAGGTATACAGGGATTGAAGGATAAACAAGGTAAGATTATAGAAGATGAGGATTTTGTCATGGCTAGGTGGGCTGAGCATTTCATGGATGTTCTAAACAATGGGGTTAGTTCTACTCCCATTGTTTGTAATGATGATATATGCATTGGTGGCTTTAATGTTGGCCCTCTAACACAATCTGAAGTTATTTTGGCTATTTCTAAACTGAAACTTCATAAATCCCCATGGGTAGATGAAATTACTACGGAAATGCTTAGAGCTGGGAATGTTTCGGTTACCACATGGATGACTGAAATATTGAATATCTTTTATGATAAAAGCATGGTTCTTACGGATTTTATTAGAGCTATTGTTATCCCAATTTTTAAAAACAATGATCGCATTTCTTGTGATAACTGTATGGCTATCAGCCAACTTTCTCTTCCAGGTAAAGTTCTTTGCATGAAGAGAGAATGAGAATTAAGAATCTGGTTGACAGGCAATTGTGTGATAAGCAAAGTGGATTCAGAAGTGGTAGGGGATGTGTAGATCAGATATTTTCACTCAGGCAGATTCTTGAGAAATGTTTAGAGTTTCAGAAACCTTTGTTTGCTAACTTTGTATTTCAAAAAGGTTTTCGATTCTGTTGATCGTCATGATTTTTGGTTGATTGTGAGATCATATGGTATACCAGACACTGAGTCATGTGTGAGACTTGGTAAGGCTTGTAGCAATTGGTTTAGCATAGCTTCTGGTGTTCAACAAGGGTGCATTTTGTTTCCTTTTCTCTTCAGTTTGGCTATTGATTATGTTAAGATTAATTTTCATAATAATAATAATAAGATAAATAATCATAATCATAATAAGATATGAAAATTTCTGATTTAGATTATGCTGATGATTTAGCCCTTTTGGCAAATGATGTTGATGAGATGAACTCTTTCACTCGAGCTGTTGATGAAACTGGTAGTAGAGTAGGTTTGGTTATAAACAAAGAAAAAACCAAACTGATGAAAATTGATCAGGCTGGCTATGTTTCAGTTAATCTGAATGGCTGAACTCTTGAGAAGGTGTCTCAGTTTAATTATCTTGGGAGCTATGTAACAGATACTGGTTATGTGCGGCATGAGATTAACAGACGAATAGGGATTGCTGCCGGGACTTTTAAGAATCTATGGAGAGTGTGGAGGAATAGGTGAATACACCTGAAGACTAAAATTAGACTGTATAATGGTTTGATTGTCTCTACTCTTAGTTATGGTAGTGAAACTTGGACGCTTTGTAAACAAGGTAACAGGAAACTAGATGATTTTGATTCTAGATGCTTACATAGTATCTTGGGCATTAGGTGGTTCAACTTTATAAGTAACGATGAGGTTAGTCAAAGGAGTCGGCAACCTCCTTTAAGCAGCACATTGTGCAGAGAGAGACTCCATTTGTTTGGCCATGTTGCCCTTATGGATAATTATAGATTGGCAAATAAAGTTATGAAGAGTGTGCCTAAAGGCCTCAGAAAATGTCAAACAGGACCTGGTTAGAATTGGTGTGCAGTGGCCAGATGCAGCAGATGTAGCTCAGGACAGATATGCTTGGAGAACTAAATTGCATGGTCTGGGTGGACCTCTGTAGCCCATGGTTGCTTGAGGATGATGATTTAAAACATAAAACTATTACCATTGCAATATATTTCGTAAAATGATGATTTGTTCACATAGGCCTTCATTCTCTCACTCTCTCTCTCTATATATATATACGTTATTTAAAATTGGATCGGAAAAAAATTTTATGTATGCGTTCGTTCATTATTCGAATGACCTTAAAATGTGTTCATTTTTCATTATTTTTCTTTCTCCTTCTCTTTCTATAAAAACCATTTATAAAAAATTCAACGCTACTGTAGTCAAATAAAAAATTAATTAAAAAAAACAATTTTTTTGTGTTTGATTTTCGTTTTTTGGGGAAATTTTAAAAATTAGCTTTCAACACTAGCAGCTATCCAGTCTTGGAACTTAAGAAAATTGTTTTCACTTTCGATTTTAAGAGCAGGAAAGATGCATGAATCCTGGGAAAAATGATCAAAATAATTCTGGGAATATTGAAATAGGTTTATGCAGAAAAGAGTGTAAAATGGGAAAAAAATGGTGGTATGTACTTCGTAATTACTTCCAAAATCTGCCATTTTTAAAATTAGCAGTTTTGTTGTTAATTTTTTAAGAGATTTTTGAAAATTTAAGGAAAAATTTGTTGATAATAGTTCAAATCAAACTTGTGAGCTTCGATCAGGTGATTGCTTCAATACATAGTAAACAAACAAATTGGCAATACCATATAGCACTTCTAAAATATGGCAATCAGATGGCTTCATCAAATCCTTTATATTGTAGTTAAATAAAATATTCTTCAAATATAGATGATAATCACAGCATTACCTGCTGCTATTTGGCATTGATAAATCAATAAATATTTTGCGGAAAATTTTGCAATAAATATTGTCAGCGAAAATTTTTTCTGCAAAATATTTATTAAAAAATATTCATTAAATGAAAAAAAATGTTTTTCAAGCTTGAATTATGTATTTTTAAAAGATATATGTAAAAAAAATTTCAAACAACTATTTTTTTTTAAAATTCGAAGTTTTGTGTGTAGTGCAAATGACATCTATTGACGATGTCAATAGATGTCTGACCTCTCATTTCAGATTCTGTCAACATCCATGTTGGACGGTGACCTAGGAAGGATTAGGGGAAGCGTGGGGGGAAGGAAATCCATTGGACAACTATTAAAAAGCAGATGGAAACCTCTCATTAAGATCACCCAAGAGTTTTTAACAAGAACAGAGGTATGGCTCTCATACACAATTTGATATCCTATCTAACCGATGGCAACTTCTCCAAACCAATCACTGTCTCTTTCTGAAGCCTAGAGCACAGGTGAGTAGAAAATTGTATAATGTAAGAAACCAAGTTTAAAGTTCCTATATTTCTAAGGAGTCTTTCAAAAAATATGGAATATTTATGAAATATTCAATTTCATGGTTCCTAAAAAAATATGTAATTTTCAACATAATATTTTCAAAAATATTTTCAACATAAAATTTTCAACAGAATATTTATGAAATATTCAATTTCATGGTTCCTAAAAAAATATGTAATTTTCAACATAACAAAATTTTTCATGCAAACTTTATTATAGTAATCAACATTTTTTCAGTACAAAGTAGCTCACCTGAAAATCAATAAGCTGAGTCTGTTCTGAAAAACAAAAAAATACAGAAGTACAGTCAGAATTGCATTTATTATTTACTATATAGTATAAAAATGCAAATTTTAAATACATGTATATAATCAATCATAAAAAATTCTAATGTGAATGCTTAAATTTAATATAAAAAGCAAACTATATATTGTAATATAAAGATAATTATATGAAACAATGGACTGATCACTATAGCATCATATGAAGGTCAGACATTGGGCTGATTAGATATAACACATAATGAATACCAAATTTGAAATTCGCTTATTACTTTTTGCAATCAGTTTTGGTAGGGAAGTGCTCCAGGCAGCCTAATTGGCAATCTGTCCCTGGTGCCTAAAGGCCTCAGGAAAGGGGGGAGACCTAGGATGCAATGGACAGACAATGCCAAACAGGGCCATGCTAGAATTGCCCTACAGTGACTGGAAGCATCACAACTGAGAGGATTTCTATTCATTTCTGCTCCTCCTAAAGGATGCAAATGGAAATAGAAAATAAAACATCGAGGAAAGTGAAACTGCCCATATTATTATATGTCTTTGATAATCCAACTCTTGTAAAAATGGGCTTTTATATTTCCATTCATGACTGCTCCTTCTACAGTAAACAATTGGAAATCGAAGGAATGCATATAGGAAAATGAAATAGCCAATATTTACATCTTTTCTCGATAATCTGACTATGAATGAAATAGAATTTTACATTGCTGTTCATTTTACACCATCCAACATTCAGTAACGTATTTATATATATTTTCTTTAATCAAAAGTTTCAGTACATCTTTTTAAAATTCTGTTCCAAATGAGTGCTGGCCAACATGTTATAAAACCAAATATCAATATACTGAATTTGTCTCATTTCTTCCAATTGCCTTGATCAAATATTTTTAGGTGCATAATAAACTATTGTGCCAATTCAAGTACTCATTACCCGTTCACGGGTCACTGTCGAACATAGATGTTGATAGAAATCGCAATGAGTGGTCAAGGACGCCAGTTGACGTTTTTTGTACAATGCATGAAACTTCGACTTTTAAAAATAAAATTGCTGTTTAAAAATTTTCCTAGGTATATCTTTTAAGAACACACAATTCAAGTTTGAAAAATAATATTCTCTTTTTTCATTTGATGCATATTTTACTAAACTATAATATATATAATTTGTTAAAGACATCAGATTACCATTTCTTAGAAGCAGATTTATTATTGCAGATTTGCTTGTTAATGTACCTCTTTGCTGAAGCAACCTTCTGATTTAAGATCACAAGTTTGATTTAAATTATTATCAACAAATTTTTCCTTAAAGTTTTGGAAATCTTCCAAATATTATCAAAAAACTGCTACTTTTAAAAACGGAAGATTTTGAAAATAATTATGATTGTACTGCCATTTTTTTTACACCCATTTTACACTCTTTTCAGCCATAAACCTATTTCAGCAATCCCTGAAGTATTTTTATCATTTATATCATTTATCCGAATATCTATGCATTTTTCTTAACTCTTCAGATCAAAACTGTAACAAAAGAAAAGTCTTCATAATTCAAAGCTGTTTATGCACAGAGTCCAGTAGAAAGAGAAAATTGCAGATGCTCAAATCGCCCGCTCACACATGCGACAATGGGCCATCTACTAAGTGGCTGAATAACAAGTTCTTTATGAGCATGATATATTTATACACTCCTTTCTTAAAGTTAGTATTATTGCATTTCTTTTTATAATTAAACCTAAGTTTTGTTTTCTCTGGATTTATTTTACTTAGTGAATTATCAATCTATCGGCCAACTAATAAATATCGATTTTTTATAGTTATGCTGCATTGGATGTCTGGCTTACAACTTGCTGCTGTGGATATTTTATTTAACTTCACTAACTAGGTTATATGTTATTTTTTCCTTTTATTATTTCATCATTTCTAGGAAAATTTTTTTTATCTTGTATCGTTTTCTGAAACTGAATGAGGTTTTGGATACGAAAGCGAAAAGGACTTCCTTGGCATGGAAATGAGTCCTCGTGTGGAAGGCAATTTCAAGAAGGGATTTTATCCCCCCCCCCCCTTCTTCCCGACTTAGTATTTCATTTTCTTTTAAAATTACAACTTATTTTTCATTTCTGGGAATTTACTTTATTTCCGTAAATTATCGATCATTCTCCAATCGATAATTATCAATTTTTCAGAGTTATGCTACATCGAATGGCCAGCTTACAACTTGTTGCTATGGATATGTAATGCTCCAAAAGATTATTAAACTTCTTTACTTTGGAATCTTTTGTCTGATCCAAATTAAATTAAAATTCCATTTACTGACTCTTAGCTTTCTAACTCCATAATGACTCTGTGACCTAGTGTCAGTATAAACAGTCGTATCAGAAAAATATGACCCTCCCAAAATCACAGTGTACCCAGCCAGGCGAGTCGCAGAGTGCACATGACAAGGTCGACAACATGGAGATATAAGCAGCAGGCCAGGACAGATGAGCTATAGTGCATAAAATGAGCACAATGGGCAGAGGTATTGATTTGATGGATGTTCAAAAAGGAAAGATCATCGGCTACTGTGCCAAGGGTGGAAGCATCTCGGAAACTGCAGACTTCGTGGGCTGTTCATGAGGTGCTGTAGTAAGGATATACCAAGAATGGACTGCTGGCACACTGAGTACCTCCAGACGTCATAACTGTGGAGCCCCAAAGACCATCAACCCTAGAGAAGAACATCGCCTCCGTTGACAGGTAAAGGGCAATCGACACACAACAGTGCAGGAATTGACCATTCAAATGAGCACTGGGGCACCCAGGTACGTGTCCCTTATAACAATAGAGTGATCCCTGTTACACAAGGGTCTCCAGAGTCGATGCTGCATGAAGGCAATGACAACTGCAATTCGTAAGGGATTATCATCATTGGTGGAAGAGTGGAAAAAGGTTGCCTTCTCTGATGAATCAAGGTTTCTACTCCACAGAAGTGACAAGAGGTGGCTGATACAGTGTCAGACATATGAGAACCAACACCTGGACATGCTTGTCGGTCAATTACAGGCCGGTGGTGGCAGAGTGCATGTCTGGGGGATATTTTCCTGGTATGACCTGGGACTACTGGTCCTGAACGTCCCTGAACGTCAATGGTTACCTCCCAAAGTGGGGACCCCCTTGTTGTGGTGGGGAGGCCTATGGTGCCTCTGAGAAGTAGAGCCGATTGGCAGTCCTCTAGGTGTGCATGCTACCGGCAACCTGGCTGGAGATGCCGTGAAGTGAGAGTCTGTTAAAAGGGCTTTGTGCACCCAATAAAGCGGACTCATCATGGCATCTGAGAAAGGTTCGTTGCAAGCCCCAAAGTGGGTGAGGTCTGTACGCTGGGGGGCCACGAGTCGGCCCTGATGGAGAGGGCTCTGCGACTGGGAGTGGGATCCCCAGTCAACAGGCCTATCGATGGAAAAGCCAAACTACGAGTCCCCACACGAGAAATATTTAGGCATCCTGGATCAGAAGGCATTGATTAAAGACAGTGGTGGAGGGACCTACGGTGCCTCTGTGAAGTAGGATCACCTCACGGTCCTCTAGAGTGCATGCTACCGGCAACCTGGCTGGAGGTGCCCTGGCATCTGAGAAAGGTTCGTTGCAGCCCCGAAGTGGGTGGGGTCTGTACACTGGGGGGCCATGATGTCCTCTTGGCATGCACACTACTGGCAACCTGGCTGGAGTTGTTGTGAAGAGAAGGGTCTGCTGAAAGGGATTGGTACCCCTGATTAGGCAGACTTATCCTGGCACCTGAGAAAGGTTCGTTGCAGCCCTGAAGTGGGTGGGGTCTGTACACTGAGGGGCTGTGAGGTGTTCTCTTGGATCACGCTACCGGCAACCTGGCTGGAGATGTCATAATGTGGAGGGTCTGATGAAAGTGATTGGTCACCCCGATTAGGCAGACTTATTCTGGCATCTGAGAAAGGTTCGTTGCAAGCCCCTAAGTGGGTGGGGTCTGTACACTGCAGGGTGGCGAGTTGGTTCTATGGAGAGGACGAAGTTGAGGGCTCGCGACTGGGAGTGAGATCCCCGATCGACGGGCTTATTGATGGAAAAGCCAATGGGTCTCTCCACCACAGTAGCTCCCACCAGATCAAAAAGTTAGGATAGATTATCTTGATCAGCATTCAAAATTCTAAATTAACCACCAATGTAAGGTCTTGTATGCATTTGGCAGTTATATTAGATGGATTTAATGACATATTTGGCTTATATGTTTAGGCAACATGCAAAATTCAAAAATCTCACGCTACACCTCAATGATTAGAAAACCAGATGATTCTGATTCAATCAGCTTAAAAGTCTTGTTCATTATAACAGGTCCTTTCTCTGCAGTTATGTAATTTTAAAAGTGAAGGCATGCAGGAAAGTAGATGGGTTAAAAGTGGCACCCTCTGTATAATGTAGTACTGTCTTGAATAGTGGAACGTTTGGGGAGTGTCATGGAATTATACTCCTGTCCATCCTCGCTGACCACATGCATCCCTTCATGTTGGACCCTGGTAGTGATGGTGTCTACCAACCATTTACCCTGGTAGTGATGGTGTCTACCAACAGGACAATGCGCCCTGCCATGTTGCTAAGGTGGTGCGTGACTGGTTCCAGGAACATGATAGCGATGTCTCCATTCTCCCTTGGTGGCAAAATTGCCTGACCTCAAACCCATAGAGCACTTGTGGGACCATTTGGATCGACAGGTTCGGAATGTGACCCACAACCATGTCATCTCTGGAACCTCCGTGCTCTGCTTGAGTCCGAATGGGCACGTGTCTCTGGCAACCTTCCAGGGCCTCACTGTGTCCATGCCACACTGTCTTACCACTGTCATCCAGGCCAAGGGTGGTAATTCCCATTTTTAGGTAGGTGGTCATATTATTCTGATACGACTGTGTACATGCAAGCATACAACAGACAGATGTGATGCATGCTGGGAAAAACATTTGTATAGTCTGATGATTGTGCGCTAGCTGTGACGCAAGGGGGGGGCGTGTCATTAACATGCAAATTAGTGGCTGTCAATCAAAAGTCAGAGTTGTGCATGCGCAACTCTTTTAGCAGCTCGGAATAAGGTGAAATGATAACGAACTAAAAAAATTATCCCCAAAATGACAATTATAACAAAGTAAAACTGATTAAGGGAAACTAAAAGTGAATGGGTAGACTATCACAGATAGTTTAACATTGCATTAGATTTTATGTTAATTTTTCTTTCATTAATTCTTTGTTTTCCAGCAAAAAAAAACTTTAATCTGTATCATTTTCTGAAAACAAATGAGGTCTTGGAAACAGAAACAAAAAAAAAAGACTTCCTTAGTATGGAAATTATTTTGAGAATAGATTTTACCCTCCCCCCAACACACTAAACTCACTGAGGATGTTTTACTCTCCCTTCTCCTCAGCAAAATGTCATTTTTTTTTTTAAATTATGAAAAATTAAGTTTTTAAGCTTATATTGAAAGACTTTAAAACATCCCCTCCACCTCCCTCAGAATCTTGGCTTTGCCACTTGGACAATACAGACGAGATTTATTTTTGCTTTGGTGGATTGACTTTTCACACTTACCAAAGATCAAAATTTAACAACCAAAGAAAAAATTCATGATGTTTCGTAAAAAGGCAGCCAAGAAACTGTTCCTCCATTTCATAAACAGGACAGAAAATCCCATTAATTCGAGCAATCCAAGTAACCTTGTAGAATGCTGACTGATGTTTTAAAATATACTACACTGAAAACAAAATCATGTTTCATGTAAATATTATATTATTCGGGAAGAAATTTACTTTTGATGAATATGTAAATTTCACCGTAAAAAAAAGCCTTACTAAAATTAATAATTAATTAATTAATAATTACAGGCCTCTATAAAAGCTCTATTAAAATAAAACTAGTCATCTTTTTTGTTAAATATTAATTTTAAAAAAATTCAGAATTCAATGCTGATTAATTTGACATATACCATAAATCCTTTCATTAGTTATTTGGCAAAAAAGTTCTAAAGTTAATATTTTTTTGACTGATCATGGTGAAAAAATAGCTGGACCTCTAGATGTAAATCAGTTTTTCAGGTGGACCCTAGAAGGGTTAAAATATGTTGTTGTTTTTTTCAATCAAGATCATTTTTGATTCGTAAAAATGTATATTTCTTCCACATTTTACACATTAGAAATGTATACTTTTGCTTCTAAGTAGAGATATTCCTACTGTTTTCTAAGAGCAAAAAAACTGAATTCCAAAATAATGCACTATAGGCAATCAAACCATTAGAATTATGAATATTCCATTAATTGGAATTTCAATAAAACAAATTTTCTTATAAGTTGTTTTCTTCTGATCCAAGAAACCACAAATGAAGCAAACAATGAACACTACAATAACCTATCAGAACCAAAATTTGCAATGGTTACCTCTATATTGGGTGAGTTGTTTTACTGTTGAGCGGCACTTTTTTTTTAATACAATGGGCTAAATGGTCAGGTCACAAGGAGCCTGAAGGCACAGAGAAGGTTGGGGGAGGGGACCCACTGGAACAGCTGTTGGGAAACAGATGGTAGCTCCCATCAAGGCCATCCAGCATGTTCTTTAACATGCACAAGGTATGGCTCTCTTGCACACTAGGCCAAGACTTAATGCTCCATCTGATGGATGACAGCGGCCTATCCAAGCCCATCAGTATCCCCCTTACTGGTCATGGGAAGGGCAGGGAGTTCTGCAGATATAAATCTTAACACTAACCAAGCTGGGACTCAAACTTGAGAACTACAGGTTAAGAGCCTGGCGCACTACCAACTGAGCCACCTATGCCCTGCCTCTAATTCTGCTAACAGATTTTCGTTTACATCCACTATTATTGAGTGTACTAAAGTCAGAGGCGTAGGAACGTGTTGGCATTGGGGCAGTTGCCAAGGATGCCGGTATCACAGAGCGGTGCTGGGGCAGCACAAGCTGTTCCACGATATCTGATGTTTATGTGCAAAATAAAATCGAATGATTAGTCACCCATAGTTCATTGAATTTAATACATATTGTTTATACCATCATATCGTCAAGACAGCATATTATAAATTTTCGTTATTTCCTACAAAAATATTATTTTCCTTTTATCGCTGGACAATTATCTGTCCCTCCCCCCCTGCATAAAAGCTTGCCATAAAACTTTTGTTCATATTGCTTGCCATAAAACAATTGTTCATATTGCTTTTACAAATCATGCCGTCCCAAAATAAAATTTTGTTACATAGGTATCTTTTTCTTTGATCAGGAGTTTATAATTTGTACATTGTATTGAATTACGTTTATAAACCCCAGGATTGTTTAAGATCAACATCAGGACAGGAGCATACATCATCACTTTGTTTTTTATCAATCGAGCGAGAACTAACTCAAAAAATTAATTTTGATTAGATTATTAACGATTTTGCCAACGAAAAATATGAAAAACTAAATTACTTTAAAAATAATTACTTGCATAATTAATTGCAATTTTTTTGCAATTATTTATGTGCAATTAATATTTATTCATTATATATTGGCAGTTCTCTGGTTAGGAATTGTAATACATTGTGCTATCTAAATGCAAACAGCTTGATCATGTTATAAAATTTTATCATAGTTAGCTATGTTTAATTAATAATAATTATTCATGTAACTGTATTAAAATAATGACAATAAATATATATATAATATAAAAAACGTGCATTTTTTTTATCAATAACTGAACAAGGGCAGGCAATTACAAATTTGCCAAGGGCACCAAAAGCCTAGCTACACCTCTGACTTAAGTATTAAATTATATTACCACATACTTTCCTGGATGAATTCCTTTGATTTCTGGATGTTTGGTTTAGAAGGAGTAGAAATGAATAGAAATATATAAATCTGTTTTAGAGAGATTATAAAGAACAGATAGAAATAGAACATACCTGCAGAGAGAAAATGATTAGTAGGATTATTTAAAAACTAGATTTACTGAGAGAGGTAGCGCCAACAATATCAGCTTCCTAATCATAGGCATGGAGTAAAGACCAGTTCTCCCACCACTGGTAGGAACTTCAGGCACCACTTTTTCAAGTGGACCTTTTCAAGGACCAGAATTTAGATAGAAACTGACTTGCCTGAGACTCATTACTCCAATGTAGGATTCGCAATTCCCACTAACTAAGTGAGAGTTCAGGTACCTGTGATAACCTCTGATAGGATTATCCACCAGCTGATACAAGGTATTTTCAGTGAAAATATCTTCAAGAAAAAAGCATTACTTTTGCCAATCTAACATTTCACCAACAATCCTCTTCCCCAAGGAACTGTACACCACCCTGAAGATAACTGCTGAGTGTAGTCAAAAGCACTCAGCTCCTACAAGCATGCAATTAGCATATTGCCGTGCCTCGTTTACACATATAAATAAATCTAATGGATAATGCAAAAAAAAAGCATTATCCATTCTTATGAGTTAATAATGATACAGTGAAATTGTTTATCAATTTACCAGTACATCCTCTCCTGTCATCATCATCATCCTCAAGCAGCCATGGGCTATGGAGGTCCAACCAGACCGTGCAATTTAGTTCTCCAAGCAAGTCTATCCTGAGCTACATCTAGCCACTGCACACCAATTCTAATAAGGTCCAGTTTGACATCAGTTGCCCACTGCATCCTAGGTCTCCCCCTAATTCTGAAGCCTTTAGGCACACTGTTCATAACCCTGTACGCCAATCTATAACTATCCGTACAGGCAACATGGCCAAACGAACGGAGTCTCTCGCTGCACAATATGCTGCTTAAATAAGGTTGCAAACTCCTTTGCCTAACCTCATCATTAGTTAAAAAGTTGAACCACCTAATGCCCAAGATACTGCGTAAGCATCTGGAATCAAAAGCATCTAGTTTCCTGTTATCTTGTTTACAAAGTGTCCAAGTTTCACTACCATAACTAACCCTAGAAAGAACCAAACTATTAGACAGTCTAATTTTAGTCTTTAGGTGTATACGCCTATTTCTCCACACTCTCCATAGATTCTTAAAAGTCCCGGCAGCAATCCCTATTCGTCTGTTAATCTCATGAAGCACATCACCATTATCTGTTACATAGCTCCCAAGATAATTAAACTGTGACACCTGCTCAAGACTGCAACCATTCAGATTAACTGAATCACAGACTGCCTGACCAATTTTCATCACTTTAGTTTTCTCTCTGTTTATAACCAAAACTACTCTACTACCAGTCTCATCAATAGCTTGAATGAAAGAGTTCATCTCATCAACATCATTTGCCAAAAGGGCTAAATTATCAGCATAATCTAAATCAGAAATTTTCGTATCTCCAGTCCATTTAAGGCCAAAATCTTTCCCTAGAAGTGAATTTCACATAACGTAATCAATAACCAAGCTAAAGAGAAAAGGAGACAAAATGCACCTTTGTCAATCACCAGAAGTAATGCTAAAACAATTGCTACAAGCCTTACCAACTCTCACACACGACTCAGTGTTATTATAGAGAGATTTCATTACGTTAACTAACTTGTCAGGTATACCATATGATCTCACAACCAACCACAAATTATGACGATCAACTGAGTCGAAAGCTTTTTTGAAATCAACAAAGCTAGCAACCAAAAGTTTCTGAAACTCTAAACATTTCTCAAGAATCTGCCTAAGTGAAAATATCTGATCCACACATCCCCTACCACTTCTGAATCCACATTGCTCATCACGCAATTGACTGTCAACCAGATTCTTAATTCAATTAAGCACAATCATGGAAAGAACTTTACCTGGAACAGAGAGTAGGCTGATACCCCTATAGTTATCATAAGAACTGTGATCACCTTTTTTGAAAATAGGGATAACAATAGCTCTGGTAAAATCCTTAGGAACCATGCCTTTATCATAAAAGATATTCAGAATTTCAGTCAAACAAGTGGTAACCGAAACATTCCCAGCTCTAAGCATTTCGGTAGTAATTTCATCTACCCCTGGGGATTTATGTAGTTTAAGTTTAGAAACAGCCAAAGTAACTTCAGATTGTGTTATAGGGCTAAACATTAAAGCCACCAATGCATCTATAATCATTGCAAACAATGGGAGTAGAACGAACTACATTGTTTAGAACATCACTGAAATGCTTAGCCCACCTAGCCATGACAGAATCCTCCCCTTCTATAACCTTACCTTGTTTATCCTTCAATCCTTGTATGCCTGTCCGTTTTCTACCACATAAAACATTAACTATCTGGTACAGCTCTCTGCTGTTGTGCTGTCTAACTGCTTCCTCGGCTTTGTCAGCCAAGGCATCAAGCCAAAGATTCTTATCAGCAGCTAACTGATCCTTTACATGTTTATTAAGCTCTCTGTAATGCTTTCTATTAGGACTAGTAGGGTATTGATTAAGGACATTCCTGCAGTTCTTTCTTTCCAAAATAAACTCAAGTGACTTATCACTCAGATAATTCTGTCTCCTCTGCTTATTTTTTCCTAATAGAGTACTATTAGTTTCCATAAAAGCCTGTTTAAATGGTCCCATTCTTCCTCAACTTCAGTAGTAAGCACACCATGACTGTCATAATGACTAAGTAACCTATCATGGTAAGCCTTAGCTATAGCTGGGAGCTTCAGTTTTAAAGGTAAATTTTTTAACCTTAGCACAACACTTCTTAAGTTTAAGTTGCAGGACACTTCTAAAAAGGTAATGGTCAGATCCAATTTCAGCTCCCTTATATGACCTGGTATTCTTAACAGAACTAGCCCATTTGCTGTTAATACATAATCAATCATATTCTTATGCAGCCCATCGGGTGAAACCCATGTGTACTTATGTATGTCGCGGTGTTTGTAATAAGTGTTAGTTATTCTGAATCCATTGAGTTTACTTAGCTGTAGGAGACGTTGCCCATTGCCATTGCAGCTACCAATACCAAAAGGGCCTATTACTCCTCCCCAAAGGTCAGAGTCAGTACCAACTTTGGCATTGAAGTCACCAAGAACAAGGGTAATATCTCCTTTCTTGACAGAATTCAAAATATCCTGAAGTTGTCCATAAAATCTATCCTTCTCATCCTCATCCTCATCCTTAGTGGGGGCATAACAGCAGATAACATTCAAGTCTTTAACAGCAGATAACATTCAAGTCTTTAACACTTGTCTGAAATTTTGCTGTAAGAAACCTTTCATTAATGCACTCATATCCTAGAAGAGCATCACTAGCGTGTCTGCTCAGAAGCAGACCCACGCCTTGGTGATGCTTATTGTCGTCCCTCCCTGTAAAGAGAAATTTAAGATTATTTTTAAGAATCTGACCTTTATCTGTCAATCTGGTCTCTTGCAAGCTGAGAATGTCTAAATTATAATGGTGGAATTCTTGTGTGAGGACATCAAGAGAATAAGCTCTGTGCAGTGTCCTCACTTTCCAACTATCTATAATTAGTGGGATGTTTAAAAGAACTATGTTTATTGGGAGAGGAAATGCCAACAATATCAAATAGCCCCCTAATTGCAGCCATGGGAGCAAAAACCCATTCTCCCACTACTAAAGGCTGAAGCCATCCACATTGGAAGACTTCCTCCAATGTAGGATTTGTTGATGCCTATAGAAGCAAGAGTTCAGATGCCTGTGATGACCTCTGCTCAGGATCATTAACCAGCTGATGAAACATATTCTGTTAATCTAAGCACTTGGGTCTGTCAACCCACAAACAAATAGAAAACACAGCAGAAGATTCTCCTTGCAGAGAAGTCCATCAGTACAGCAAATTCAGGATCCATAATCAAGCTCAGAGCCTTAATCCAGTCTGGTCCAGAAAGTTTATTGACCACTCCTTAGCAAGGTAGAAAAAAAAAATTAGTCATAGTTGTTCAGATCAGTAATCCACACTGATCTGGCAGCCCTCCCCTTCCATTTACTTCCACAAGAGAGTACTTTTTTGAAAGGTGCTAATGGTCTGCACAAGAAGGCATGGTTGGACATTAGGTGCTAGGGCTGGCCAGTTCTATTCATCATCACAGGGGATTGGTGTATAGCTCTCCTTCCAGTGATTACTAGCTACCATTTACAGACCATAGTAATAATAAGTAAATAATAAAAGTCAATATAGTATTAATAAATATTTTTTTATATACACTAGATGATTTGTCCCTTAAGCTTAGGGAACAAGAAACACTAAAGTTTTAAAAAGAAACAACTTTTTCATTTTAAGGGATAAAATGAGGTATGCTTTTTGCTTTTCATAGGCCTAATAAACTTTCTGGTTTAAACCTATTTCAGTATGCCTCGTATTATTTTTAGGATTTATATCATTTATCCCAGCATTCTATGCATCATTCCTACTCTTCACATCAAAACTATAACAAAAAAAAAAGCCTTCATACATAGCTAGGCTTCTTTAAGACTGGCTGCAGCCCACAGTGTCATGGTAGAGGAAGTTGCAGGTGTTATTAATTGCTCGCTCACACTGCAAGAGTGGTGAGAGCTTTCTTTTAAGTGGCTGAATGATAGTTGTTTACATGGTTGATTTAAGTCTAAATATAAGTCTAAATACTTCCTCCTAACACAATGTGTATCATCTCCCTTTATAAAGTTAATATATTTCCTTTCTTTTATAATTAAACCTTAGTTTTCATTTCTGCAAATTACTGATCTTTTGGTCGATCGATGATTATCAAATTTTCATGCTATATTGGATGGTCAGTTTACAACTTGTTGCCGTGGATATGATTTAATATCACATTAGGATATATGTTAATAATTCTTTTATTATTTCATTATTTTCCAATAAATAACTTTTATTATGTATCGTTTCTGGAAAATAAATGAGGTCTTGGATACAAAAGCAAAAGGGACTTCTTTAACATGGAAATCAGTCCTTTTGTGGAAGGGTAATTTTGGCATGAAATATTTAAAGGAATAAAATTTTGCCCCAGGTAGCAAAATTTCATTTATGGCTTTAAAAATTAAAAGGTTTTAAGTTCATATTGAATTTTTTAAAAGATTTTACCCACTCCCCTCAGTATTTTGACTGAGCCATTCTTATAATATAGACTTTTTTTTTACCCTTGGTGCACAATCCTTTCAGGAGTTAGCCAAGATCCCTAAAATTGAATACCCAAAGAAAAAATTCTGAATGTTTAGTAAAAATGGCAGCCAAGAAAGTGTTCATCCATTTCATAAACAGGACAGAAAATATCACTAATATGAGCAGTCCAAGTCACCTTGTATAACACTGGCCTATTTTAAAATATACCACATTAAAAATAAGCATTAAAAGAAACATAAAAATTATGTTTCAGGTGAATATTATAGCATTCATGAAGAAATTTCTTTCCATTAACATATAATTTAACTGCTTTTATTTATTACTTGTTACAAAATTAAGTCATAATTGCATAGTCTGATTTATTTTTTTATTATATCACATGAAAAAGACTTATTAAAATCTATGTTTATAAATTTGTTTCCTTTTTTTATTTTCATAAAATTCAGAATTAAATCATTTGGTATGTAACATGACCTATTTTGGTTTATTGGGTGCTTTTCATTCTAAAGTTGAGTTACTTATTTGATTCTAACAAAAAGTCTGGAGTTTTTCTTGTTTCAAGTAGATATTTTTTTTTGTCATTCAAAAATATAAAGCCTTTCTATTCATGTACTTATAATCATTTCTGTTTATGAGTTTAAGTACATTTTTATACAATTCCTTAAGAATGGCTGTTGAAAGGTGAGTGCTCAAGTTACAGTGTTACAAAGAAATGTAAAAGAAAGACAAAGAGAAAGATGGTAAAACAGTTAAGTACATTGAAGAAGTCTGAAATTGGAAGGTAACTGGACCTTGCTATAACTCTGCAAATAACTGTTGGAGAAAAAGACACTTTCAGTGCTGAATTTAAAAATGCAACATCTTATAATAAAGCAATGTGCAGGGCATGTGGTTGAGAAGGAAAGATATAATTTTGGGAATTCAACATCAATTCTGCATTGTGCAATGAATCCCAGGATGAATGTCTCAGTGCAAATAATTTCCTCTTTCTATTTAAAAGGGAAATATTAAATACTTTAATAATATAAGAAGAAGGTAAGAGAAGGGGCCACTATTCAGTTCTCTTACCCAACTCTCTTCTGTAACCATTAGACAGCTGTTAAGAGATAGAAGTCTCCCTCAGAGCAATCCAGCATACTCTTTAAAGTGCACAGGGTTGGGTGCACTTTTAACTTTTAATTTCAGCCCTGCTGCAGCTGCCCCAATCAACTATAAGTGATGCTACTGTGAAGTGGAAAATTTTGCCTCTGAGCATCACTTTTTTGTATACAATAGGCTAAGTGGCCAGGTCACAAGGACTCCGAAGGTTGGGGGAAGAAACACATTGTAACAGATGGTAGCCTCCCATCTAGGCCATCCAACGTGTTCTTTAAAGTGCACAGGGTATGTCTCTCCTGCACACAGGGCAATGGTTTAATGTCCCATCAAACAGATGATGGCCTTACCAAGCCCATCGGTGTCCTCAACCTGACCCAGCCAAGAATCAAACCAGATTACAAGCCTGGCGTGCTACCTAATGAGCCACCCCTGCCCCTAAAGTACACAGAGAAAAAGCTTAATGTCCCATCTTACAGACAGCAGCCTTTCTAGGCCCACTGGTGTTCCCGTTCTCACTCAGGGCAGAATGGGGGTTAGCAGAGATAATTCAGTTGGAACTCAAATCAGAGAACATCAAATTACAAGCCCGGTCTTTAGCCAGAAAATGTTAAGGGATACTATTATGAATTTTGCTTGCTGAAGTTAAACAAGTGTGGTTGTAAAAGCTGTGTCGAGGGTTTGGTTTTCCTTGTTATATAAATTATGCATAATCACAGTGTAGTACTATTAAATTAAAATTTCATTGTATAGGTAAAAACACACTATAAATATAGAAGTGAAAGCTCTGAATGAATGGTGTCACTCTAATTTGTATGTATTAAGAGTTGCAAGATTTATGTTGTGTTATCCACATAATGCACAAAGTCCACTTTTTCCTCTACATGTCAGTCCTCTAGATTTCAGATTTGAGATCTTCATGAGTGCCATGCCCAATGAAGGTATCTGGCACTCAGACTTATAGTGTGATATTTACACTCCTCCTGAGTAGTGGATTCACCCATAAATGCCACAGTCATGGCCCAAACAGATATAAAAGGATGCATGTGGCCTGGCAAACTTCATAGACACACATGAACAAGAGAATGGGTCATATGGTAGAGCTCAGTGACTTTCAATGTGGCATGATCAGAGGATGCCACCTTAGCAACAAGTCATTTCAGCTGACAATTCAATTCAGGATGAAACCTTAGCAACAGGACATTTCAGCTGCCCCTATCAACTATAAGTGATGCTACTGTGAAGTGGAAACGCCTTGGAGCAACAGCACAATCGTGACCCAGTAGGCTACATAAAATGAGAAAGTGGGGCCGCCAAATGCTGAAGCAGGTAGCGCGACAAAATCGCCTTCCTCTGTTGCAACACTCACCACCAAGTTCCAAAATGCCTGTGGAAGAAACACCAGCACCATAACAGTTCATCACAAACTGAAGGAAATGGGTTTTGATAGTTGAGCAGCCGCTCACAAGCCTAACATCAAGATCAATGCCAAGTGTCAGTTGGAATGGTGTAAAACACAATACCAGTGGAACCACGTTCTCTTGAGTGATGAATCATGCTTCACCACCTGGTAGTCCGACAGACGAGTCTGGGTGTGGAGAATGCCAAGTGAATGCTACCTGCCTGACTGTGTTGTGCCAACAATGAAGTTTGGTGGAGGAGGCTCATGCTCAGTGGCTGTTTTTCATGGTTTGGGCTGGGCCCCCTAGTTCCAGTGAATGAGATTCTGAATGCTGTGGCCTATAATGGACATTCTCAACAATTCTGTGCTCCCAACTTTATGGCAACAGTTCAGTGAAGATGCTTTACTGTACCAACATGACAATGCACCTGTCCACAAAACAAGGACCATGCATGAATGGTTTGATGATATGGGTGTAGAAGAACTTAACTTGCCTCATTGAGCCCTGATATCAACCCCATAGAACACCTTTGGGATGAATTGGAACACCAACTGCAAGCCAGGCCGAACTGTCCAACATCAGTGACTGGCCCCGCCTTGTGGCACAGAATGGTAGGCAATTCCTGCAGCAACATACCAAAATCTAGTGGAAAGCCTTCCTTGCAGAGTGGAGACTGATAGCAGCAAAGGGTGGACCAATGCAATACAAATTCCTTTCCTATTGCTAGGAGATTGTGGATGAGCAAGTTAGTATATCAACTTCCAGCAGATGATGCCATAAACCTGTGGAAAAGTACCAGCCAACAATTATGTGCCTATACTGCTAAGGGAAAAATGGTGAGCAGTAATCCTTTGAACAAGGAATACATCAGCAAGAAAGCATGAACAAGATGATGACTACTTGCATTTCTTTGCCTGCAAAAAAGGAATAGTAGTTTTCTCATTGGGCTGACATCTAGAGGCAAAAGTGGACTTTGTGCATTACATGAATAACACTATGTAAGTCTTGCAACTCTTAAAGTATGTTAATCAGAATGGCACTGCTCAGTTGGAGCTTTCACTTCTATATTTATAGCATGTGTTTTTACCAATACAGTGAAATTGTGAATAATTTTATTTAAAAATTATTAATGTTACTGAATCCCTGAAAATTTTTTTAATTGTTTGCCTTAATAGTGTTAATAAGCTCAAATGAATTGTTTGAAGAGTTGAAGAGTTCACTGTATGTATTTTAGGGATGCGCGAGTTTCATTGGATGTGAAAACGGTAGTGGATTTTCTAAAGATTACAGTTAATATTTTTTTGTTAATTTGAGTGAGGGTTTCAGGAATTTTACAGCTGTTTTACCCTTGAATGGCACTTTTTCCCTACAAAGTGTCAAATGGTCAGGTCAGGACATCAAGAGTTGCAGAGTGAACACGGACCCACTAGAAAGCTTTTAGGAGAAAGATGACAGCCTCTGGTCAAAGTTATCCAGGGTGTTTCTTAACATACATAGGGTCCACTCAATAGATTTTCTCAGTTGAATGTGTTCCCTTTTTCAATGAGGAGAAAGCAGGAGTTAGCAGAAAAAATCTCATTTCAGGCATAGTGGAGACTTGAATCTATGAACATCAGGTCACAAGCCTAGCACACTATTGACTGAGTCAACCCACAAACTAAAGGGGCTAGGTAAGGCTAGGAATGCTGAATCCCAGGTAAGGTATGGATGTTTGTGCTGTTTTTCTGCAGAGGTCCCACCATCCTCACAAACTTATAAACTGACAGGCTCCTGTCAGACATCTGTAGCAAGCAGCAGTTTGAGGGGGCATTTATTTATTTAATTATTGAAGAGTATTTTCCATGCTAAAAGTGGTGGGGTATGTCATTATTATATATATCATTTCTGTTTAAGTATTAAATAATGATATACACAGCTAGATAAATAAAATTTAATTATTCACGAATATTGCTGTTACATTAAAGCTATCTATAACAATTCTAACTCTCAAATCACGAGAAGTGCAACAGGTTTACAAGGATATGAGTATAACAGTATTGGCTCTTAGCCCCTGTTCTGTTAATATTTACTCATCAATGGTAGTAATAAATTATTCCATAGCACTATGATATACCCTTTGATGTATGCCCAAAGGTAAACTAGAGCAAATAATAAAAATAAAAGTTATTTATCAGTTTCTTGGAGGCTGGTACAGCTGCGATGGATGATCGATGAAGGTGATATTTGCATCCTGTTGAGCGTATGCTGCTTAGTTGTAATAATCACCAGGTCCGAGGCTACCAGTCCTTAAAATATGCACTGTGGTGAGATATTGCAATAAACTTGTTTTTGCATCACTCCTTGTTGGTAACATAAGCTCGAAATGAGGTCAGATTGCAAAGGTCATGAATCTTTTAGCATGGGTGGTGTATTTTCCATTGCTGGGCAGTATTATCCTGTTACTTCAGGAATTATTCATAATGACTATTAGTTTATTGCTGAGAATAAATTATGTGGTTTCCAACAACCCTTTTAATAGATGTATCACTTCATGGTTTTATCATAGAACTTTGCCACTGCTGATTAGTGATTGTAATTGAGTATAATTGACATTAGACTGCCTATTTTCGTTTTCAAAGATGAAATTCCAATTGCAGTGCTTATACACGTTTTGTGCAATCACTGATACATAGTTTGCTCAAACTCTGATGCACTATCCTCAAGATTTAAGTTTTAAACTATCAAGATAAAAACTTTAAAACCATCTAAACTGGCCAAATTAACCATTAAAATGAATAAAAACATCAGCCATGCCAATTCCGTGATGGTGAGTGGAGCGATGCATTTCACTGTTCACCTGTGTACAGCTTCCTCAGGCTCACTAAGTTTCAATCAAATACCTCACTATATATTTTTCTCGTCGCTTGTGTCATCAAGCATTCTTGTGTAGTGGTATGTGCGCAAGTCTGCTGATGCAGCAGGAGATTCCATGCTGATGGAAGGGGAGGAATCTCCGTGTTGCGTAACTTAATGAGATGTGTGTGTATTAGAAGTTTTTCGGCATAGAGCAACTGGAATTTAGAGTTAGGTGCCACTAATGGCTTAAAATTGATATTATTTATTTGAATATTGTCCAATATAGTTTGCGTTAATGCTGTATTAGGTTTCTGTTTTATCATCATGGTGCTCTTGCATTCTGATACTGTATTACCTATATGTTTTTCCTATATATTTATCTTTCCTGTTTAATATTTTTAAGGGGTATGGGATACTTATCTCATACCCCTCAATACATATACACGTGTACCTCTTGTTATAACCTCTTGTTATAACCTCTTGTTATAACCTGGTAACATGTACCTCTTGTTATAACCTGGTAACATGTTGTCACAGTTAGTCAGGAGCTCAGAAGCTCATAGTAGACAGAAGAGAGTGTGGTAGTAAGCACGGAGTAGCACAGTTAGTACAGCGTGTATAGTCAGAGTTGAGAAATGATGTATCTTCTTCATTGAAGTTTTGGTGAGTGATTTTTGGGTATTATCCTTGCTTTCTTATATTTAAAAGAGTGTGCTGAATTTGCAGGTATGTAATTGGGTATGTGTGTTTTCCCCCTAAATACAGTTGTTTCGCAGTAATTATCCTTTCAGGTTATTAATATATCAAGATATATTTGACGGTTTTGTTCAGATTTGTGCGTGAATTTAATTGTTGGAAGCATTGAATTAAATGTATTTATAAAGTCATTTAACTTTTCGACTGCATGTGACCAAAAAATTTAAATGTCATCCACGTATTGCATAAGTCAAATCGAATTAGTCACATTAGTTAATTAAAATGTCATCCACATATCGCATAGGGATGGTTGAAGTTCTGCTTTTGTTAATGCAACTTCCTTGACGTGTCACATAATGAAATGGACCACAAGTCCAGACAGAGGGGATCCCCTCTGTCTGGAGTCACGTGCGATTGTTAACATTGAAGAAGTTAGTGGGGGTGGCCAGATCCAGCACCTTGTGCATACTAAATTATTCTGGGGCAGTGGGTCTGGCAACTCTAAGCCATTTAGCTTTTAGCCGCATCACTGCATCTAACACAGGTGTGTTAGGATACAGCGATACGACATCTAGTGAATGCATGGTGGTATGAGTGTTAATATGTGCATTCTGTATTTTAATTATTGCATCTTGATATGCTGTTAAAGTATATTTAGTTGGAGGGAAGTATACTTTAAAAAATTTATGAAGTGATACCTCTAAGTTGTATGTTAGTGATTTTCGTTTGCATACTAATGGTCTGAAAGGTTGATTTTGTTTGTGTAATTTAATCTTAACAAATAGTTGGGGGGGGGGGTATCTAGGTAGTTTGGTGCTATACATTGTTTTGATATTTCCTCTGGAAGGAATGGGTCATTTTTAAGTGTTTTCAATTTATTTAATATGGTTGGTAATGGATCTCTGGTCGTAAGTTGACATTTTAATTGATTCAGTGTTTCTTCTATTTTTTGATTGTAGTGATTTTTATCAGTTTACAATTTGATTTGTTTTATATGCTAATACTATTTTTATCAACTTGTTCTTTTTTAATTCCTGCAATATTTTTATATCATTAGAGTTAGTATTGTTTTTAGTATATTTTAAGTGTTTTATTGCTCAATATAGTTTAAATCTTTCCTTATCTTTATATTTATGGGGTATTTTTAGTGATTGTTTTATTTGCGGTATAATCTCAGCTAATTCTGTCATTTTCGTATGCATATTTAGCTCCCTGCTGTAGTATTCATTCTCGTTCTAAGTTTAATTTATATTTAGAAAGGTTTAAATATGTTTTATTCTGTATTGCTGTTTTCTTTGTAGTAATATGATTATTTATAGTATTTTTCCTTTTTAATAAATTGTCTAGTTTTTTTATTATGTCAATTTTGCATTTGGATGGTTTCCTGCTCTATTTTGTATGCTATTCCGCCCATTAATTGGATTATGTGATTTTAATTTTAAGTAATTATGATATACCATTTTTTCTTTTAACCTTATTTCCTTTCATGTATTTCTAATGGTTTTATCTAACATCATTTTCTCAGCTTTTTGTAATATTTGTCTATTTATACTTAAAAATTTAGGGATTACTAATTGTTTCTTACAATTAAGTAAAAAAGTCACATTTTAGTGAAGTTTTGATTTTTCCCTTCCCATTTCTGCACTTATTAATTTATGCACGAAGTATTAAATAATGATAGAATGAAATCTTCTGCTGCATCAGCAGACTTGTACACATACCACTATGCAAGAATGCTTGATTGATAACGCAAGTGACGAGACAAGTATATAGCGAGGTATTTCAAAACTTAGTGAGCCTGAGGAAGCCGTACATAGGTGAACCGTGAAACACATCGCTCCACTCACCATCACAGAGTTAGCTTGGCTGATGTTTTTATTCGTTTTAATGGTTAATTTGGCCAGTTTAGTTGGTTTTAAAGTTTTTATCTTGATAGTTTCAAACTTAAATCTTGAGGATAGTGCATCAACTTACGACCAGAGATCAGAGTTTGAGCAAACTATGTATCATTGATGGCACAAAACGTATAAGCACTGCAATTGGAATTTCATCTTTGGCAATGAAAATAGGCAGTCTAACGTCAATTATACTCAATTTGTGATGCCCCCTCGTTCACTTTTACTTTACCAGTTTTGCTTAATTGACGTTATATTTATCATTTTGGGGATTTTTATTTCCTTTTTGGCATCACAGTGCTCATTTCCAAGAGTTAGGAGTTGCGCATGCACAACTCAAACTTTCGACTGTCACCTGCTAAAGTACGTGCACAAGGACACGCCCCCTCTTGTGTCTTAGCTTGCACCACTAGTCAATTTATGCAAATGTCTTTCCCGGCATGCAACATGACACGTGTGGGTTTTGTACCTCTTGTTATAACCTGGTGACATGTTGTCACAGTTAGTCAGGAGCTCAGAAGCTCATAGTAGACAGAGATAAGCACAGAGTAGTGAGTAGCACAGTTTGTGTAGTGTGTATAGTCAGAGTTGAGAAATGATGTATCTTCTTCATTGAAGTTTTGTTGAGTGATTTTTGGAAATAAATTTGTTTGTTATTTAAACCTTTTGAATCTTTACTAATTTTTTCTCTTGAGCAACGTTAATTGTTTTTGGATTAGAATTTATCTTTACATTTTGAGAATTATTTAATATTTTTCAGTTCTTACTCATTAACGCTCGCTGGTATTTTGAACCCTAATTTAACTTTTTTTTTTGGCAATTTGTTAATTATTGCCTGGCGCCCGATACAGCTATCTGGAGCAATAAAATAATTGGATCAAAGGGTCCAAACTTTAAAAGTAATTCAATTTCTTTGGAGCGTTACAAATTACAATCACTAATCAGCAGTGGCAAAGTTCTATGATAAAACCGTGAAGTGATACATCTATTAAAAGGGTTGTTGGAAACCACGTAATTTATTCACAGCAATGAACTAATAGCCATTATGAATAATTCCTGAAGTAACAGGATAATACTGCCCAGCAATGGAAAGTACACCACCCATGCTAAAAGATTCATGACCTTTGAAATCTGACCTCATTTCGAGCTTACGTTACCACAACAAGGAGTGATGCAAAAACATGCTTATTGCAACATCTCACCACAGTGCATGTTTTAAGGACTGGTAGCCTTGGACCTGGTGATTATTACAACTAAGCAGCATACGCTCAACAGGATGCAAATATCACCTTCATCAATCATCCATCGCAGCTGTACCAGCCTCCAAGAAACTGATAAATAACTTTTATTTTTATTATTCGCTCTAGTTTACCTTTGGGCCATACATCAAAGGGTATATACCATAGCGCTATGGAGTAATTTATTATCACCATTGATGAGATAGAACAGGGGATAAGAGCCAATGCTGTTATACTCATATCCTTATGAACCTGTTGCACTCCTCATGATTTGAGAGTTAGAATTGTTATAGATAGCTTTAATGTAAACAGCAATATTCGTGAATAATTAAATTCTGTTTAAATATAAGGTTTTCAGCAAAATATAAACTAAATTAAGCAAACTTCCCCCCATTTCCCACCTTTTCTACATGCACACATAAATACAACAGCACCACATAAGATTTCCCACAATTATGTATAAATAAAGCCCCCAACAATAAAACAAAACTCAAACTCTATATCCCCAACCTTAAAAATTCTACTCTCCCCAACCCCTCAATAGAGGGCACAACATGTACTACCACCCACCCTTCCCCACAATGTACTCTGAGCCTAATGTAAACAAACACTGACTGCAGCATGCTAACATCTGGGCCTGCCACAAAAAACAATTATTTCGCCTAACAATGCATTGAAGCAATAATGTGAAATGCGTAGAATTATGTACTAAAATATAGTATTCGCACTTCTGGAAAAGTTGGGACACAAGCTGGAAATCTAAAAATACATTAGTTAATGTGTGCACCAGATCAATGTCAACTAGCATCAGCATTCCCACAAGAAACAATAAGCCACAGGCCAACAGACTCATCTACCCATCAGATATCATCATAGGAAAAAAACCAAAGTAAATTCCTAGATAATAATTACATCTAATTATCTCAGCTTTTCCAACAATTACAGTAATATAGAGAATTTAATCATTTTAAATCAGCACTGTGACTTAAACCACTATCTCTTAGTTGTAAAATAACTTTAGAAAGAGTCCTCCAGTTTTTGAATAAATAAGATATTGATGTGAAACTAGTTATTAGTAGCCATGAGATTGAGACATTCAAATATACTTAGATCTTGTGGGACATATGTAGAGCAACCCATTCTAATTTATCTATTGGGGTACATGGATATAATACTTGAGTATCAAGATATATCACAGTTTAGTATGTGATTTCATTTGTAACTTAATGTAACCAAAGTAAAAACACCATCATTGCTATTTACTTTATATCACATTTTTGAAGACTCTGGTTTTGAATTACAAGCTTAATCTGAAATGTTACCAATACATTTTTCCATAAAGTTCTTCTGAATGTTTACAAAAATTAACCAAAAACCTTTTTTTTTCAATTGGAAGATTTTGAAAGCAAATTTTTGAAGCAAATTTTGAAGAATAACAAATAAGTTTTTTTTTTTAATTTTACTACTTTTTTATCATTTAAAATTAGTTCAAATATTTAAAATTATACTTTTTACTCATCACATAATTTCCCAAAAGTGAAACTTAAACCTCTAAGAGTTCTTTGTCCATGCCATGTTCAATGGAATGAAGCAGAGATGCAATTAAATGAAGATGTGTGTTTCCATGTGTCTTTGCAGCAACAGCCTTACTGTGGTTCACAACTCTGTGGAGTGTTACTTTAAGTGTTTTGGTATTTATTTCATATGCCTGAGTTTTCTCAGCTGGTATGAATATTTTTCACTCAACTTTTATTTTTATTTTTATTGATTTATCCATCATTATTGATCTTTTAGTGCAATGACTACATCTTACCAAATTTTCTGATGAAAAAGTCTTACCACTTGTTGTTGGAGATGTTTTTTAATTAAATTAATTAAAAAAAATTAAAAAAAAAATATTTTTTTAATTTTAGTATTATTTATTGGATTCCCATTTTTTATAATGAAGTCTGAGATTTAGAAACAAAGTTTTCTTAGCTCAGAAATCAGTACTCCCAGTAATGGGAAATGGGTGATGACAGTGCAATTTTGCCGAGGGGGGTGGATGCAGAAAACAACAATAAATTGCAATATATACACTAAGTTGGCTTTGCATTAGCAACACTCCCCTGGGTAAGCATCGTGAACTTTGAATGTGGTATGATTGTGGAGGCATGATGTTCAGATGCCAGTATCTTGAAAAGAGCCATCATGGTGAACTGATCCCATTCTGTGGTTTCACAAGTCTACTCTAGCTGGCAAAAATAGTGGTAAAACAACCAGCTAAAGCTCACACAAGGTTGACAGCAGCAGTCAGCAACATGTGTCCTATCTCATAACACAGCAGTGATTTGGTTGGTTGGTTGTTTGGGGTTTTATGGTGCATGAGCTACTGAGGCTATAATGTGCCAAACAAGATGAATAGAAGCTAAAAATCAAGTACCCCTGAACCAAAGTTAAAACCAAGTGTTGTAAAATGCAAAAGATAAAACCAACAAGATTTATAGATATATAACAGAAAAACAATAAAAACAAGATATAAATATAACAAAACAACAAGATGTAAATATAACAAAAACAACAAGATGTAAATATAACAAAAACAAGATGTATATAGTACAAAAACAACCCAGGTGTAAAGCCTGGGTTAGAGATAAAAAAAATACAAGGTAAAATCAAAGTCGATTAAAATAACCACAATGTTTCAAAAAGGTAAAAACTGGTGGTAAAACACAATGATCAGATAAAAGATGTCCGAGTGTAAGAGGCTCGGACATAAAATTAAGAAAGCTAAAATAAAACTGACATTCAAAGTTAAAACACAGACATTCAACTAAAATATGTTTAATCAGTTAAAATGGTGTCACAACACAGCAGTGATGCAACACAATAGAGTACAATGTTGGAATGACAAGACCAATATCCACATAGACAATGCGCCGGACATTAGCTCATATGGGGTACAACTGTTGATGGCCTTCACAAGTACCCAGGCTCACTGTGAGAAACAAGAAACTGCACTTTTCATGGGAGCATTAGCAGCAACCTGGACCTGGTCACCAACTCCAGCTCTTGTATCGTAAATCAAAGGCATGGGTTCACAAAGATGGCATCTCCAAGGGATCCCCACTGTCTGGATTCATGACCAATGTTGTTATGTGACATGTTTAACAAACAGCTCTAGAGAAAGCTATTTGTAAACCTTCATTATACATTCGTTACATTGATGATGTACTTATTTTTTGAGATCACTGTATAAATCAATTAAATACTTTAATAGTAACATTTAATAGTATCTTACCCACTATACAATTTACACATGAAACAGAAAGTAATGATGAACTTCTAGATCAATCAGAAAGAAAAACCAAGATGTGATAAGTGGTAAAACAACCAGCTAAAGCTCACACAAGGTTGACAGCAGCAACATGTGTCCTATCTCATAACACAGCAGTGATTTGGTTGGTTGGTTGTTTGGGGTTTTATGGCGCATGAGCTACTGGGGCTATAATGTGCCAAACAAGATAAATGGAAGCTAAAAGTCAAGTACACCTGAACCAAAGTTAAAACCAAGTGCTGTAAAAGGCAAAAGATAAAACCAACAAGATTTATAGATATATAACAGAAAAACAATAAAAGCAAGAGAAATATATCAAAAACCAACCTTCATTCCAAACATCATACATTTTAACTCATCACATCCAATGAAATATAAAAAGTGAACCATAAGTTTATATTTGCTTAGAGCATTAAAATATATCACACAGAAAAAAGCATTGCTCTTTTTCTGTGTGATATATTTTAATGTCATACAGCAAAACACCATTCATAAATTATGAATGGTGTTTTTCTGTGTGATAGGCTAACTGTGAGAATTAAGATTTTTTTATATATATATAATAGCTCAAGAAGCAAGATATCCAAAAATGATTAAAAAAATTAGAAAAACCTGCTAGATATAAGAGTCAACAAGACTCTCAATCAAACCCTAACCCTCTAAAGACAGTCTAAACATGCACATAGTTTTCCACATATGCAAAGAATTCCTAATACATTAAGTAATATATTTAGCAAATATGATACTAAATTACCACTTACTATAAATAAAAGTATTAAAAAGCTTGTAATAAATGATCGAGATACGCTACCCTCAACAGGAGGAGTATATAATATAGAATTCCTGACCCTCATAATAAATTAAACGGTAAAAATACATAGGGAAAAACTTATCGTACGTAAGAGCAACATACATACAAACACCAACAAAGTATTAAAAGTAAAAAGCCTAATACAGCTTTAGCTCAAACTATAATAGATAATAAATAATTTAATATACAAATCTATAATAGCATCACAAACTAAATTTCAACTTCAATATGCCAAATCTATTATGATTAACTTACATAAGCAGACACTCTGCAACATGGAGATTCCCCCCTCCTGGTGCCATGGAATCTCCTGTGCACGCGCGCACATACACCACTTGCTGCGTGAGCAGCTGATAACATCAGACGGAAGACTCCTATATAAACTCTGAACATCGAGTTATACGGTGACTGATGAAGCCCCCCCTATGGAAGCAGTGGAGAAACATGACATGTTGTGGGAGGAATTGGTTCTAATTTTAATGAATTTTTTTCTAGTTTTTAAAAATCTTAAAACTTTTAGTTCCTTAGATAATGCTAAATATTTTTGAAAATTCTCGAGGATGTGCTTAATAAATTCAACTTGCTCACATTGTGTAACCCCCCCCCCTTCCCCCAAGAGACTAAGATCATGAAAATGGGACTACCAGTAGAAGTCAGTGCATATTAGCAATGGATATCTACAAAAGTGACAGAAAACCCATGACTTCAATGATTTTCAACAATATCAGGAGTAACCACAGCTGTGATGAGGCACACCAACAACATTTACTTAACAACAAGTATGTTGAATCAGGAAAAAAAGGGACATGCAACCCTAGTGACCAGCTGTCATCTGTACCAGCAAAATATCAAAGCTCTCAAGGACTGGTAATTATTCCTTTCTTACTCTTCGCAACCTTTACTAGGAAAAGTGCAAGGTAACGGAGTAATATCTGAGGTAATAAGCAATTTGCACTGTGTGGCAATTTAAGCTATATTCTCTAAATGAGCAGTTAAGGCTCTCCTCAAGAATTTAGTTCTTAAATGTAAATACAGCTAAAATCGTAAAATATTAAAAATTGTTGTGAGTGTAGTTAATTTTAAGTTTTTAACACCAGACCACCAACATGTGGAAATGTCACCATCTCAGATGAATCCTGTTTCCAACTCCATTTGCATGCTTGCATTTGGAGAAAGCAACATAAGACCATGGCACAAGGATGCACCGTCAGTGTTCAGCAGGCTGGAGCATTGGTGTTAAGGTTCAGGGACTATTCTTGTGGCATGCCCTGAGTCCACTAATCAGTGAATCAATAGCCTATCTTTCTATCATTGCCAACCAAGTGCACCCCTTCATGATGACAGTGTATCCAGAGAACTCCAGTGTCTATTAACAAGATAATGATCCATGTCACATGACCTGGCAGGTTGGAAACCGGTTTCAGGAATATGACAATGGTTTCTCCGTTTTACCATGGCTGCCCTAATTACAGGATCTCAACCCAATTGGGCATGTTTGGGACCTAATGGAGAAGGTGATTTGATGCTCTGACCCTCCACCTGATAATGTGCAGGCATCACAAGACACATTATGGAATACATGGGTAGCACAACCATAGGACATCCTACAACACCTTATGGAGTCCATTCCCTAACAAGGCTGTATTATGGGCAAAAAGTGGCCCCATGAGGTATTAAGTGTTGCTAATGCAAACCCAACTCAGTGTATTTGGTGTATGAATAACAAAGAAGACTAGTGACAGCAGATATAGTTCTATCATATTTTGAATTCACGATAGTACTGACTTTACAGACATTATAAATCTTTAATGGTATATCAGAGAAATTAAAATAAAAGAGTGGCAGAAAGAAAAACTAAATTTACAAACTTTTTCAAGTTATTAAATAATTTATATACATTTATTACATTTTTGTATCATTTTACATTTATTATTATATATATTTTACATTATTGTATTAAATAAGTCCAAATATTGTACTTTTTAAGGTGCTACTTTCATGCTATAATCAATTCAAAATAAACTTCATTGGATCATCTGTGCTCCTTGTGCCCTCACAACCTGGAAAACCAACATTCTATCATACAAAAGATTTTGGTATCCAATTTTAAAAAATAAATCAGCCAGCAGAGAAAATTCCTTATTGACTATCTTAGCATAAGAACTGAATAACAAATATGTCACAAAATAATGAATTCTTCTACTTACTTGGCTCAATATGAGCAGTTCTTATAAGGTTATCAACAACTCTCTCTGTAGTTGTCCCATAAATCTGCACTGTAAAATCAACAGGTGCTGGTGCATCATGTACTGTAGCACTTATATGGTAAACAATATTAGGACGAAGTTTTGATGGTGCTACAATAGTATACAAATGTGAATTTCTTTGAGCATCAGTCCTAAAAATTTTTAAAAATATATTCACATATGTATATCAAGTATTCATAAAAAACAGCATTTTCAAATTAAGTGTGAAATAAGGAACACCCTACACCATATTATTAAAAGTGTGTTAACAACACCATATTATTTGAATGGAAAGTCCCATTCAAAGCATCTAACTTTGAATATAAGCTTTTTACAGAAAAATGTCACTGGAGATAAATTGAAGGTTTTACTCAAATCTACAAAAATCACAATTTTCCACATCAATTATGCAATAGTACTGAACACTTTTCTTTAAATCTAACAAAAACTGAATCATTACAGCAACTTTTAGAATTGCATTATTTTAGTAAATGATTTGTTGTAACAGTTATTATTTTTGTTTTGATTTTTGAGGCAATTTCTTATGACCAGCAATGTTGCTGTAAAATGCTTCAGCACCACTTAAATAAAATTTTTTTAAAATCTTTAAAATTCAGAAGAATATTATTAAAAATCAATGATTAATAGAGATTTTAGTGCATTTGCTAAAAGTGAATTAAAACTGACACTATACTACATTACATAGATGATATTTAGGGGAATAGAAGATATTTAGGGAACAGGGAAATTAGATAAACTTAGAATGTCAGGGTTTTTGTTTTCTAAAAATGCAACTCAACTTCTAAACCTCATTATAAAATAACTAATGAATGAAATAGTAGCTTACATACTTAGAGAAAGAGCATTTAATTCTGAACAAAAATATAAAAATTTAAAGTAATAAAATGGTAGGTAAGCATAAAAAAAATGTTGCAAGTTCATATGTAGTGATTTCTGAAAACTGATTAATCAGCTTCTGACATTTAAAGGATTAATAACATTTAACCACCATTAAGTTTACATATGATAATGAAAGTAAACAATAATTACCATATTCAGGCATAATGATAACACATAATAAACAAAAATGTAGTACAACGTGTACAGAAAACCCACTTTTGCATCAAATCTAATATCAGCCAAATCCAACCTCCCCCCCCCCCTACTTCATATAAAGCAACAGCTTTTACTACTTATTTTTATAGAGCACATTGCTATGCCTCATCTAAAACTTTACTAATAAATTAACTACATTTACAAAATAGGGCAAGAACTGGCTATGAAATATCAGAATCGGGTAAAATACAAACTTAAGCACAGCATTAACCCAACACCAGCATAACAAGAATCAGTTAAAAATATGTATATTATAACCTTCCTAAACATAACAGGACTCTCACATTCACTAAATAATATCATAATATCATATTAATGCACCTAACTCTATAACAAATACAATAAAGAAAATTATAATTAATGACAGAGACAAAGCTAAACCCATAGGAGGAATATATAAAAATTGAAGCCCCACACCAATTACTACAAAGCAAAAATAACCATGTAGGGGAAAATGTATAAAACAATCAATACTTGCATTACCAAACAGGATATAGATATTAAGAAAAAAAAATAAGTCATACAGCTATATTGCAAGCAATAATTTACCAGCAACTAAACTTAATTATAAAATACTAATATTTTTGATTATAAACCTTAAAAAAGAAAAACTATGCAACATGGATCTAACCCCCCCCCCCCCCCTACCACCTGCTTGGAACTTGCTATTACACAGTTTCCAGTTTAAGTTATAGGAGAACCACTAGAGGACCACATTATATCAACCCATCTACCAAGGAGTTGATGTCATCTGAAGATGTCAACAAAAGCAGACTGACGAAATGCATAATGTTCACACATAAATGTCAAATGTGAATATCAGCAAATGATGCTCTTTTATTATCCAATATCTAGTTTAAAGCTTCATGAGAAACTCCACTAGGGCAGAATCCCATAGCAAGACATCTTGCATCACGTGGAGATAAACTGACTCCATATGATAAACAGAACATTCCATGCATCAGCAGACAGTGACAACCACTACACATCGATGCTATTGGACTGGCAAAAAGCCAACAGCTACAACACTGCAGCAACCAAGTGTTGCAATGCAGAAGCTCTATAAGCATTTTTGGAGTGGAAGAAGTAGATACATCTACTGATGACTTTGTCATTAAAAATTTCAATGAAAAATTAAACACTGACATTTCTGTAAATGACATTGACCGCAGTCAGCGAGTGGGGATTGGTCGGAATGGCAATAACTTAACTGACTGATCATAGTTAACCCTGACTGATCATTGTAAAATTCTGCTTGTATCAGAAAAGAAATGCTGTGCATGCTAAAAGTAAACTTAAAGGCAGTGGAATCACTATTCATGAAGATCTAACATCATTCATGAAGATTCTGCATCATCACATTTGGCTATTGAGAAATTTGGTCAGTGCAATGTTTGGACTCAAGATGGATCAATAGTGGTAAAAATGAAAAACAGTAACAAGCACTTTATTAAATCAAAGAATGAGTTAAACTTTAAAATTAGTTTAAAAATTTATTTTCTTTGTGTACCTGTATATTTATATATATTTTCACCCATGTTTATTTATATATTGTGATCTGTAAGGCACTTCACACAATACTGTCTCTCTCAACTTCTATTGTTGCTAAACTGCACATAGTTTGTTGTTTTTAAAGTAAAAACTCTCCTACTATGAGTAGCCGGCCCATGGTCGAGTGGTTAGCACGCTTGGCTAGAGATCTAGGGACCTGGGTTCGAGCCCCGGGTATGGATGTGCATGTTGTTTTTCTGCTGGGGTCCTGCCATCCTCACAGATCTACTATGGCATAAACTGACAGGCTCCTGTTAGACCTCTGTGGCAAGCAGCTGCTTGAGGTTTTTTTTTTATTTACTATGAGTACTTTTACGACTTTTTTAAACCCATTAGTCATTTTATCTATCTATTTTTATTATTCTGTATTCATTTTTCATTTGTACATATTTATAACTTCATGTACCTATCTACTGCTACCAAAAATTTTCTTCTTAACTTATACCCAACTCTCTCAAACATATCTCTTCCCCAAGATCACTGTTGGTTAAACCTTTGTCATCTCAATATTTGTTCTTTTAAATCTAAACACTCCTATCTACTGAGTTCTGACATTTTGAAATTTGATGTAATTGCTCTTACAGAGACATGGCTCAATATCTCCCTTCCAGATGATCTTTTTGAACTCAAAGGATATAAGCTATTCTGCATCAACAGATCTAGTGGGACAGGAGAGGACTTGCATTATATGTGAGGGAAACATTTACTGTTGAAGAAATGCCTATTGCTTTTTACTCTTGTTTCGAAGGTCTCTGCGTCAAAATCTCCCCTATCAATAAACAAAACCATACTCTTATTATCGGCACACTTTACCGTCCTCTGAACAACCATATTGAAGATTTTATTAATTCATTGTACTCAGTCCTCGAAAGTTTCCCTTGCAACATTACTTCCATTTTTATGGGAGACTTTAATAATTTTGATACTCTAAAACATAATTCTGCATATTCCAAACTTGAAATCTGTTTAAAAACATTCGGACATATAAGTTTAAACAAACTGCCCACTCGCATTATTGATCACAGTGAATCTCTCATTGATATGATTTTCTCCAATTCTACATTTCACAAGCATACACTTACTCTTTTGGAAGACATTGATCATTTTATTATTAGCACATCTGTATTGTATTATTCATCTTGTGCACCTAAAGATTACATTTCAAAAAGATCCTTTAAAAATTTTTAACAATGATGAGTTTTTTGGTTTGCAAAATATCTCCCTTTCCACAAGAGTATTTCCAAATGTACAATTCCTACCTCAAAAGCACATCTCTCCTGTTTAATCCATTTTGCATTTGATACCTATGCTCCTTATAAAACTTTCAGAGTTCGCCCTTCTTGAAAGCTTTGGATTACAAAAGAGCTTTAGAAATTATCACATTAAAAAAATAAACACTTTATTAATGCTATTAACCCTAATCACCCATACATATGGAAGAACTATAAAACTTTCCGTAATCTGGTCAACAGCAGTATTAAAAATGTCAAGAGTTTATATTTTCCTAATCAACTTTCTGTTATTAATCCAAATGGTAATGAAATATTTCAAATTTTTGATTCAATTACTGGTAACTTAAGAAACCAAACCAAAATTAATAAGATTGTTTACAATGACAACTCCTTCTATGATCCTAAAGACATTGCTAATGTTTTGAATAGTGTATTGTGTAAATCTTGCACTTCTACAGAAAATTATGCAAATAAGTCATTGTCCTATTCCAATAAATCATTTAATAATCTGGAAATCTTTAAGCTGAAAAATGTTACCAAAAATTGAAGTTCTTAACCTTATAAATTCGATAAAAAACACTCGCAGTGTCCGACCAGATGAAATCCCTGTCTTTGTTCTAAAAATTCTTTCCCCATTAATTTCTGCACCCCTTTGCGATCTAATTAATTGCTCATTGAACTCTAATGAATTCCCAGTTCCATAGAAAGAAGTCATCATGTCACCTATACCTAAACTTTCAATTCCTTCTAACCCTCTGGACTATTGACCTATTTAAGTTACATGTGCTTTAAGCAAAATTTTAGAAAAAGTCACCGAGATACAATTATCAACTTTTTTTGAAAAATTTAATTTACTTTCGTGCAGACAATTCGGATTTAGGAAAAAATGGTCAACTGAAACTCTCATGACATTTCTTGTTAATCAGTGGAGATTGGGTTTAGAAAACGAAGTGAAAACTGTTGCTGGACTCATTTCCCTTGACATCTCAAAAGCATCTGATTCAGTTGAACACAAACTTATCTTGCAAAAACTCTGCTATAATCTTAATCCATCACCTTCAGCTCTTTCCTGGTTTAAAAATTATCTTAACGACCATGTTATCTGAACTAAATTAAGCACTAATGAGATCTATACACCTCTTAAAAACAATCGAGGTGTACCTTAAAAACCATTCTTAGCCCACTTCTCTTTAACCTTTTTGTTAATCATCATCCAGAATTCTCCACTAACTTCAATATTTTTATGTATGCCGACGAATGTCTTCTTTTTTTTTACCTCAAGTTATTTCACTTATCTAAAATAAGAAATAGAAAATAATATTAATGATGTGCTTCATTGGTATACTAAAAATGAACCCAGCTTGGTCAGCATTGAGATTTATCTCTGCAAAACTCCCCACCCTCCCCAGGTTAGTAGGGGACACCAGTGGGCTTGGAAAGGTCGCTGTCCATCGGATGGGACATTAGGCCGTGGCCCCGTGTACAGGAGAGCCATACCCTGTGCATGTTAAAGAACACGCTGGATGGCCTTGACGGGAGGCTACCATCTGTCTCCCAACAGTTGTTCCAGTGGGTTCCCTCCCCCAACCTTCTCTGAGCCTTCGGGAACTTGGCCATTTAGCCCATGGCATGCAAAAAAGTGCCGCTCAGAGGTAAAACAACCCAACACAACTAAAAATGGATTCACTGTCAATATCAAGAAAACCAATATTGTTTTTCTTTCAACTTCAAATTCTCCCCCGCCTGACACAAACATTAAAATTAATAACACCCATAGTTTCCACTTTCATGAAGTACTTAGGTATGACGATAGATAATTATCTTGACTTTAAAATTCACATTAATAAAACAGTCATTTCAGCTTCTAAAACAACTTATATATTGAGGTACATTCAAAACTATATATCCTCCTATACCCCAATGTTCCTCAAAATTTACACCCGACTGAAACTCGAAAACTGTGCTTCCACTCTTTTTGGTATTAATAAAAAGAACTCTTATAAATTAGAAAAAAGTTAAAAATGAAGCTCTCAAAATCATCAGCAAAATCTACTTTAACAAACGAAAATCTCTAACACTTACTGATATTCGTTCCAACTATCAAATTCCCACTCTTGAATCTACAAGAAAACTGCAGGTTTATTACCCTTATTCACAACACTATTTATAACAAGCCTCATCCCATTCATTCGATTCTTACACCCTATATTCAATTATGACTTCGCACACATCCTTCGCTCTGATAATAAAATGTTTTCTACCCCCAAGTTTTTTAAAGCTAAGTATGGTGAAATTTCTTTTGCCTTTCAAGCAACCTTAACTTGGAACTCTCTACCGAGCGATATCACTTCTTTAAATTCTGAAACAAAATTCAAAAACTATATTACTCCACTCCTTTAGAATATTGCAGTTTCACCAACATCTTCCAATCACTATTCCCACTCCCCATCTTTGCCCTTTGTCTGGATTATCCACAACTGTTTTCCCCCCTGCTCATTCATTTAATATTACTCTCTATTGTCTTAAACCTTCCTTTTCTTTCCCCTAAGTTTACTATGTTTTTTTTATCATATTTCATATTATAAGTTTGTCTTCATCTGTGCAACTTGTCATTTTGTTTATATGTATCAAACAATTATGCAATTCCTGTAAATATGTTTGCATTTTTGTACTATCAATATTTCTTTTTAATTTCTCTAATGTACTGGGGCATCAGGCCACTTGAACTGGCACACTCACTGAAATTGTTAATAATAATTTATTTCATGCAGGAGGTTAGAGTAAAGCCAAGGTACAGGTAATTTTGGATATTTATAATATATAAAGAATATAAATAATAGAAATATATAGATATTATATATATATATAGAAATATATAGATAATATATCATCATCATCATCCTCAAGCAGCCATGGGCTACGGAGGTCCAACCAGACGGTACAATTTAGTTCTCCAAGCAAGTCTATCCTGAGCTACATCTACTGCATCTGGCCACTGCACACCAATTCTAACAAGGTCCTGTTTGACATTGTCTGTTCACCGCATCCTAGGTCTCCCCTTCTTTCTGAGGCCTTTAGGCACACTGTTCATAACCCTATTCGCCAATCTATAATTATTCATACGGGCAACATGGCCAAACCAACGGAGTCTCTCTCTGCACAATATGCTGCTTAAAGGAGGTTGCAAACTCCTTTGCCTAATCTCATCATTAGTTACAAAGTTGAACCACCTAATGCCCAAGATACTGCGTAAGCATCTGGAATCAAAAGCATCTAGTTTCCTGTTATCTTGTTTACAAAGTGTCCAAGTTTCACTACCATAACTAACCCTAGAAAGAACCAAACTATTAGACAGTCTAATTTTAGTCTTTAGGTGTATACGCCTATTTCTCCACACTCTCCATAGGTTCTTAAAAGTCCCAGCAGCAATCCCTATTCGTCTGTTAATCTCATGAAGCACATCACCATTATCTGTTACATAGCTCCCAAGATAATTAAACTGTGACACCTGCTCAAGACTGCAACCATTCAGATTAACCGAATCACAGTCTGCCTGACCAATTTTCATCACTTTAGTTTTCTCTCTGTTTATAACCAAACCTACTCTACTACCAGTCTCATCAACAGCTCGAATGAAAGAGTTCATCTCATCAACATCATTTGCCGAAAGGCCTAAATCATCAAATACAAAAAAATACAAATACCCCCTCAAGCAGCTGCTTGCCACAGAGGTCTGACAGGAGCCTGTCAGTTTATATGCCACAGTAGGAGATCTGAGAGGATGGCAGGCCCTCAGCAGAAAAACGACATACACATCCATGCCTAATCCGGGGTTCGAACCCAGGTCCTTTAGATCAGTAGCCAAGCGTGCTAACCACTCGCCCACAGGACGGCTTTAGCATAATCTAAATCAGAAATTTTCGTATCTCCAGCCCATTTAAGGCCAAAATCTTTCCCTTGAAGTGAATTTTGCATAACATAATCAATAACCAAGCTAAAGAGAAAAGGAGACAAAATGCACCCTTGTCGAACACCAGAAGTAATGCTAAACCAATTGCTACAAGCCTTACCAACTCTCACACACGACTCAGTGTTATTATAGAGAGCTTTCATAATGTTAACTAACTTGTCTGGTATACCATATGATCTCACAATCAACCACAAATTATGAAGATCAACAGAGTCGAAAGCCTTTTTAAAATCAACAAAGCTAGCAACCAAAGGTTTCTGAAACTCTAAAACATTTCTCAAGAATCTGCCTAAGTGAAAATATCTGATCCACACATCCCCTACCACTTCTGAATCCACATTGCTCATCACGCAATTGACTGTCAACCAGATTCTTAATTCTATTGAGCACAATCATGGAAAGAACTTTACCTGGAACAGAGAGTAGGCTGATACTCCTATAGTTATCACAAGAACTGCGATCACCTTTTTTGAAAATAGGGATAACAATAGCTCTGGTAAAATCCTTAGGAACCATGCCTTTATCATGAAAGAGATTCAGAATTTCAGTCATCCAAGTGGTAACCGAAACATTCCCAGCTCTAGGCATTTCTGTAACACTTTCATCTACCCCTGGGGATTTATGAAGTTTAAGTTTAGAAATAGCCAAAATAACTTCAGACTGTGTTATAGGGCCAACATTAAAGCCACCAATGCATCTATCATCATTGCAAACAATGGGAGTAGAACTAACTACATTGTTTAGAACATCACTGAAATGCTCAGCCCACCTAGCCATGACAGAATCCTCCCCTTCTATAACCTTACCTTGTTTATTCTTCAATCCCTGTATACCCGTCAATTTTCTACCACACAAAACATTAACTATCTGGTACAGATCTCTGCTGTTGTGCTGTCTAACTGCTTCCTCGGCTTTGTCAGCCAAACCATCAAGCCAAAGATTCTTATCAGCAGCTAACTGATCCTTTACAAGTTTATTAAGGTCTCTGTAATGCTTTCTATTAGAACTAGTAGGGTATTGATTAAGGGCATTCCTGCAGTTCTTTCTTTCCGAAATAAGTTCAAGTGCCTTATCACTCAGATAATTTTGCCTCTTCTGCTCCTTTTTTCCTAAAAGAGTACTGTTAGTGTCCAAAAAAGCCTGTTTAAAATGATCCCATTCTTCCTCAACTTCAGTAGTAAGCAAACCATGAATGCCATAATGATTAAGTAACCTATCATGGTAAGCTTTGGCTATAACTGGATCTTTCAGAGCTTCAGTATTAAAGGTAAAATTATTAACCCTAGAAGAACACTTTTTAAGTTTAAGTTGCAACACACTTTTAACAAGGTAATGGTCAGATCCAATTTCAGCTCCCCTATATGCCCTGGTATTCCTAACAAAACTAGCCCATTTGCTGTTAATTAATATGTAATCAATCATATTCTTATGCAGCCCATCAGGTGAAACCCATGTGTACTTATGTATGTTGCGGTGTTTGTAATAAGTGTTAGTTATTCTGAATCCATTGAGTTTACTTACCTGTAGGAGAAGTTGCCCATTGTCATTGCAGCTACCAATACCAAAAGGGCCTATTACACCTCCCCAAAGGTCTGAGTCAGTACCAACATTGGCATTGAAGTCACCAAGAACAAGGGTAATATCTCCTTTCTTGACAGAATTCAAAATATCCTGAAGTTGTCCATAAAACCTATCCTTCTCATCCTCAATGGCATCCTCAGTGGGGGCATAACAGCAGATAACATTCAAGTCTTTAATGCTTGTCTGAAATTTTGCTGTAAGAAACCTTTCATTAATGCACTCATATCCTAGAAGAGCATCGCTAGCGTGTCTGCTCAGAAGCAGACCCACGCCTTGGTGATGCTTATTGTCGTCCCTCCCTGAAAAGAGAAATTTAAGATTATTTTTAAGAATCTGACCTTTATCTGTCCATCTGGTCTCTTGCAAGCCGAGAATATCTAAATTATAATGGTGGAATTCTTGTGTGAGGACATCAAGAGAAAAAGCTCTGTGCAGAGTCCTCACATTCCAACTACCTATGGAGAGAAAATGGTTAGTGGGATGTTTAAAGAAACTATGTTTATTGAGAGAGGGAATGCCGACAATATCAAACAGCCCCCTAATCGCAGACATGGGGCAAAGACCCGTTCACCCACTACTAAAGGCTGAAGCCATCTACACTGGAAGACTTCCTCCAATGTAGAATTTGACGATGCCAATAGAAGCAAAGAGTTCAGGTGCCTGCGATGACTTCTGCTCAGGATTATCCACCAGCTGATAAACATATCCTGTGAATCTATTCACTTGGGGCTGTTAACCCACAAACAAACAGAAAACACAGCGGAAGATTTTCCCTCCACAGAAGCCCACCAGTGCAGCAAAACCAGGATCCATAATCAAGTTCAGAGCCATATATCTGTCCAGTCCAGTAGTTTATATGGTCAGCACTAGGACCCTGTGTGGTTGACCACTCCTCAGCAGGGTAGAAAAAAAAGAAAAGTAGCCATAGTTGTCCAGATCAGTAGGCCACACTAATCTGGCAGCCCTCCCCTTCCGTTCACTTCCACAAGATAGTATCTCTTTTGAAAGTTATTAACGGTCCGCACCACAAGAAGGCGGGGTCGGACATTAGGTGCTAGGCCTGGCCGGTTCTATGCATCATCACAGGGGATTGGTGCATAGCTCTCCTTCCAGTGACTACCTAGCTACCATTTACAGACCAGAGAGTACTGTTAGTTTCCAAAAAAGCCTGTTTAAAACGATTCCATTCTTCCTCAACTTCAGTAGTAAGCATACCATGACTGTCATAATGACTAAGTAACCTGTCATGGTAAGCTTTGGCTATAACTGGGTCTTTCAGAGCTTCAGTATTAAAGGTAAAATTATTAACCCTAGAAGAACACTTTTTAAGTTTAAGTTGCAAGACACTTTTAACAAGGTAATGGTCAGATCCAATTTAAGCTCCCCTATATGACCTGGTATTCCTAACATAACTAGCAGCCCATTTGCTGTTAATTAATATATAATCAATCATATTCTTATGCTGCCCATCGGGTGAAACCCATGTGTACTTATTTAGGTCACGGTGTTTGTAATAAGTGTTAGTTATTCTGAAACCATTGAGTTTACTTACCTGTAGGAGACATTGCCCATTGCCATTGCAGCTACCAATACCAAAGGTGCCTATCACCCCTCCCCAAAGGTCAGAGTCAGTACCAACTTTGGCATTGAAGTCACCAAGAACAAGGGTAATATCTCCGTTCTTGACAGAATTCAAAATATCCTGAAGTTGTCCGTAAAACCTATCCTTCTCATCGTCATCCTCAGTGGCGGCATAACAGCAGATAACATTCAAGTCTTTAACGCTTGTCTGAAATTTTGCTGTAAGAAACCTTTCATTAATGCACTCATATCCTAGAAGAGCATCACTAGCATGTCTGCTGAGAAGCAGACCCACGCCTTGGTGATGCTTATTGTCGTCTCTCCCTGAAAAGAGAAATTTAAGATTATTTTTAAGAATCTGACCTTTATCAGTCCATCTGGTCTGTTGCAAGCCGAGAATATCTAAATTATAATTTTGGAATTCTTGTGTGGGGACATCAAGAGAAAAAGCTCTGTGCAGAGTACTCACATTCCAACTACCTATGGAGAGAAAATGGTTAGTGGGCTGTTGAAAGAAACTACGTTTATTGAGAAAGGGAATGCCGACAATATCAAACAGCCCCCTAATCACAGACATGGGGCAAAGACTCGTTCCCCCACCACTAAATGCTGAAGCCATCTACACTGGAAGACTTCCCCCAATGCAGAATTTGACGATGCCAGTGTCTGCGATGACCTCTGCTCAGGATTGTCCACCAGCTGATAAACATATCCTGTGACTCTATTCACTTGGGGCTGTCAACCCACCCTGTAAGCCTCCTTGTGATGCCCCCTCATTCACTTTACCTTAACTAGTTTTGCTTAATTTACGTTATATTTATCATTTTGGGGATTTTTATTTCCTTTTTGGCATCGCAGTGCTCGTTTCCAAGAGTTAGGAGTTGCGCATGCACAACTCCAAACTTCTGACTATCACCCACTAAAGTGCGTGCACAAGGACATGCCCCCTCTTGCGTCACAGCTTGTGTCGCTCATCAATTTATGCAATTCTCTTTCCCGGTATGCAACATGACACGTGTGGCTTTGTATCTCTTGTTGTAACCGATGACATGTTAGTCACAGTCAGGCAGTAGTTAGCCAAAAGCACTGTAGCTCAGAAGCACTGTAATCACAGTTAGTAGACAGAAGAGAGTATGGTAGTAAGCACGGAGGAGCACAGTTAGTGCAGTGTGTGTAGTCAAAGTTGAGAAATGATGTATCTTCTTCATTGAAGTTTTGGCGAGTGTTTTTTGGAAATAAATTTGTTTGTTATTTAAACCTCTTGAATCTTTACTAATTTTTTCTCTTCAGCAACGTGAATTGTTTGATTAGAATTTATCTTTACATTTTGACAATCATTTAATATTTTTTGAATTCTTACTCATTAATGCTCGCTGGTATTTTGAACCCTAATTTAACTTTATTTTTTTGGCAATTTGTTAATTATTGCCTGGTGCCCGACTCAACTATTCGGAGCATAAAAACAATTGGATCAGACAAAGGGTCCAAAGTTTAAAAGTAATTTCATTTTCTTTGGCCCGTTACATCCTGTCACAGCCATCTAGCAAGTTCTTTAATGTGCACAGTATATGGCTATCCTGCACATATCACCATGGCTTTACATCCCATCTGATGGATGACAGCCTTTCCAACCCTATCAGTGTTCCCTTTCTGACTGAGAGCAGGATGAGGGTTTAGTGGAGATAAATCTCAACACTAAAACAGTTGGGATTTGAACTTGTGAATTGCAGATTAGAAGAACAAATGACTGATACAAACCCCACAAGTAATACACACCAGATGAAGATTTGGGGGAGGGGGGGACCTTCAAGCTGATGTATATTAGGAAGGCAAAAAGAAATGTAACTTGAACAATTTTAGTTACACCCAGTACCTGACTACGATGAATTCTACCAACATAAATTTGGTTTAACATGGTCTCCTAAAGTATGCTGGTTTTCAACTAACACAACTGGCCATTTGATTTAACATGATTTCTCCACTAATTCATTACAAAAATTTATATTATCAAGGATGTACAAGTGATTTCTTGCAGCTCTCCATCTAGAAAATACGTAAAAAAATTTTACAAGATGACAAAAAAATTTTTATCAAATAGGCAAATTATTACTGGTATATAAAGAGAAGAAGAAATTTATTTAAACTTACTGACTGAACAGTAGGAAGAAATACGTTATAAATGAAGAGAAAATGGCAGATGGAAGGGGCTTCATACCTGCAAATAAAAACAATATTTTGTATTTTGTTACATTTTTTGTTCATTGCAATTTTATAACAGAACATCACTAATATAATGATGCTCAAAAAAGTTTTGTCTGCAATGTTCTACAAGATAAATTCACAAAGAAACGAATTTTGGTTTCAATAAAAAGAAAATAGCTCTCATGCAGATGCTTGCCACAGATATCTGACAGGAGCCTGTGAGTATAATATGAAATAGTGAAGATCTGTGAGGAAAATTTACTGTTACACTCTTTAAAAGGTTTAATTTGAACTAAAGGATGACGGGAAAATGCAAATAGCAATATTTTATTAATATATAGCTTTGTGGAGAAAGTTTCTCTGACATGAGGGATTTAAACCCACATTTCTCCAGATACATGCCAGTGTTCTAAAATCACTAATGCCCACTCTGTCTTTTTTCCACTAATATGACTTATCCTATGACTGCCACTTGTCAGCGAAACTTTTTTCCACAAAACTATTTATCGATATATTGACTTTAAAGTCAACAGGTAACTGTGGATATTATTTATTGATTAAATCATTAATAATGCTAATAGTGTGAAGTGACACTATTATTTACATCTTACTCATTGCAATATTAAAAAGAAATAGTTGCCATTCCTGATCACAGATGATGCCAAGTCAGGTGTAGCAATCACAGGAGATTGATAAACCATATTAGTTGAAAAAAGACAGTCTGTGTTAGTTTAGTGGTTTTAGAACATTCTGGCATGTACCTAAAGAGACATGGGTTCGAATCCCTCACGTTGGCAAAACTTTTTTCCCCCCACAAAACTATTTATCGATTTATTGATTTCAAAGTCAACAGATAACTCTGTGGATATTATTTACTGATTAAATCATTAATAATGCTAGTAGCGTGAAATGACTTACTTATTTACATCTTACTCAGTGTAATATTAAAAAGAAATAGTTGCCATCCCTGATCATAGATGGTGCAAGTCCAAGTGCAGCAATCACAGGAGATTGATAAGCCAAATTAGTTGAAAAAATACAGAGTCAGTGTTAGTTGAGTGGTTTTAGAACACACTGGCTTGTATCTGAAGAGATATGGGTTTGAATTCCTCACAGCAGCAAACTTTTTTTCACAAAACTATTTATTAATTTATTGACTTCAAAGTACTCTCAAATCACTTGCAATATTCGTTAAAAGTTTTGCATTCTCCACATTTAGTGCCTTCTAATGATGTAAATTAAAATCACCTAATAATTTGATACATATGAATCATATTTCATTAGTACCTATCCAACTAAAAAAGAATTCTCCAATTATCGCTTAAAACAGTGGTTTCCCATCTCCTTGGGTGTAAGAGGCAATTTATTGTTGTCAATGTAAATGCTATGACCTTCCAACTCCACCACCAAAATTTAAAATTTCTACTTTAAATACATTGTTTACAGTGTTCATTAGAAAGTTTGCAATTTTTACCACTTTTTACCTTTAGAGATGGGCACCCTTTCTCATTAGCGGGACAGAGACCACTGGCCAGAACTTATTGCATTAAACCCTCTAAATTTATTCCCCTCCCACATCCAATGCCTCGAGTAGACAATATGAGTAAGCAATTAATTTTTCACGTACATCAGCTTATTTCAAAAAGGAATATTTCATAATTTGAATGAGAAAACTATTATTTCTAATTAAAATGAAGATTAAATATACAAGAAATGAAACTAAACAGTATAATTAGATAAAAATGAAATGCATTTAAGTGGAAATTAACATTGACACCACATACAATATCACTAAGTTGTGTTAGAAATATCGGTACATTCAGCAAGAGCCAAAGAATAATATTGAAATTTTGATGCAAGTAAGGGATTTTGCTTTTTTGATGCTCTGTAAAAGAGATTTTCCATATTGGCAGCAAATTCAGTGATATACTTGATTATGATTCTGTGGGAAAATTGCAAAATATTACAATAAGAATACTGTTTGTAATATTTTGCAATTTTCTTGCTAATAACAAAACTTGCACACACAATAGCATCAGTCTTGACACTTTTGGATAAAGAAATTTTTTTGCATGTTTGATGCAGCTATAAGTTTCTCAAACGTTTCTTTTTTATGGTGGTCTTGATAACTTTCATAATTAGAATGTTTACTGATGTAGTGCCTATTTCAATGAGCTGAGGCCCTTTAATCAGGATCTAAACAGCACATTCAGAAAACCCAATCTACCCCTACACACAAAGTCTGTCATGTGGGTCAATGTCATTGTAAATTCAAGCTACTAGAGAACACTTTCAAAAACTATGTAAAGTTAAAATGGGAAAGAAAAATTGGTATTCCACAAAGTACTTCAAGAATAAGAGAGAAAAAATTTAATAATTTGCATAGCAATAGTCGCAAGCCTATGGCTGCATTAGAAGGTACAATTTAAACTTTTGGGAGGTTTGGAAAGTGCAAATCATAATAATTCTTCAATACTTAATTTTTAATTTATCTCTATAAACTAACAAGTATCAGTTAAAACAGAAAAGTTGCAATATCTACCCACCCTTGGTGGGTAAAGGAGCAACTCATTGTTGTAATACAAATATCATGACCTTCATAATTCACCACCAAAATTTCAAGTTTATAGAAAAAAAATACATTGTTTTCAATATTTGTTTAAACTTTTGCAATTCTCAACTCTTTCCATTGTTAGAGGGCACAATTTAAATATTTGGAAGATTCAAAATTTTAATCGAGCCCCCTGACAGTGGAAAAATGTGAAAATTTTAAATGAATATTGTATTGTGATCAACTTGGGCTAGAAATTTAATATTGTAGTATTGGAGTATGATGATAAAGGAGTTTATATTGGTAGCAACAAATTTGCCCTTCCCATCCAAAGGGGAGTAGAAAAATGCAACTTTTTCTTTTGAGACAGTAATGAAAAATTCTCTTTTAGTTGAATAAGTACGAACAAAATATGGTTTATAGCTTTCAAATCCTCCCAAGGGCTTTAATTTACATCATTAGAGAGCACTAAATGTAGAAAATGTAAAACTTGAAGCAATATTACAAATGACATATTTATGCTAGAAATTAGAAATTCTGGTGTTGAGGAAGAGCAGATACCCAGATAAAATAAAATTATTCATTATTACTATATTAGAATTTCTTTGTGAATTTTAAAATGAAGTGCTAATGTTTTTAAAATAAAAAACTAATTGTCAAATTTTATTAATTATAATTTGACAATTAGTTTTTTTTATTTTAAAAACATTAGCACTTCATTTTAAAATTCACAAATTCTAATATAGTAATAATAAATAATTTTATTTTATACACACCAACTGATTTGACAACATCTTTTAAACCTAGGAGATGAGAAAACCCAACTTTTTAATTTTATGGGATAAATGAGAAATTCTCTTTCATTGTATAGGGCTAATAATACATTACTGTTTACATTTTAATATCATCCCTTAGTATGAATTACTGCTGTTAAAGGGTACAAAACTCAGAAAATAAAAAAAGCTTTATTTTCTTGAAAACAAGCATTCCATATTTTCCAGAGTGGATACGTTATTTTTCTACTTTAAATATGGTCATCTTAAATACATACTATAACTATGCTTGCCATTTTCATGGAGCTAATCCAGATTCTTGTCAAGTGACAGCAGATAGGGAGGGGAACAAAATGTTATGTACATCAAGATATAAAACAAACCATGCTGTATTTACTCAGGTATGTAATTAAATAAAAAGGAATAAAATTACAAAAATAATCCATTATTTGGTTGTCATCATTCAGTTTTCTAATTAAACTCTCCATAAAATTTTGATTCTATTCGAAAGGTTAAAGATACGATCCATAGTAAATACACAGATTACCTGTAGAGATAGACTTCAAACATTATTTAAATTATTCTGAAAAAAAATTCATCGCCGACACGGCGGGAATTGAATCCACATCTCTCCAGATTCATGCCAGAGTGCGCTACCATTGCACCACGCCTTGGACAATGAAATTTTTCAGAATAAGGAAGGAGAGATGCGGGTTAGATTCCCGCCTTGTCGGCTATGAATTTTTTTCAGAATAATTTAACTAATCTTTGAAGTCTATCTCTACAGGTAATCTGTGTATTTACTATGGATCAATTTTTAATCATATATACGCTTGAGCGTTATCGACCTTCTCATTAACATCTTAAATTCAATAGCAACGATTGGATAAAGTTGCATCTCATTGAGTATAGATGGCGCTGTGTCAGCCACATCTCAGTGAAGAATTGTAAGGTCTTAATCTGAAAAATTTCATTGTCCGATGCAATGGTAGTGCGCTCTGGCATGAATCTGGAGAGATGCGGGTTCGATTCCCGCCGTATCGGCGATGAATTTTTTTTTCAGAATAATTTAACTAATGGTTAAAGATACTTTCTTGATATTATATAGCCATGACAAAAAAAAAAGGTGAATATGCATATTCATTTCCAGTTTGTGTTATTCAATAGAGTACACTTCAAATGTATAAAAATAATATTTGCAGGTGTTACTAAACTATTGACAAAGTCAAAAATAAACCCAAGGAAAAAAACAGAAGCATCATTATATGTTTTATATTAAATTTTCTTTAGTACTATAGCATATACCAGACAGCATAAGGAATAAGGCATTGGTATTCAATCCCAAATACTAGCTTTCTTAATTTTTCTTTCTTCAAAATTGGCTATAGTTCCTCCTTTGAAATGTTTCTTACACATTTGCACATTCGTTTTCTTGAAAATTATTCTTCCCAAATAGATGCTGATTTTTTTTTTATCATAAAACTATCATAAATATTACATGACATGGATTCAAAACTTCTTTTAACACAAGTAACTAGCTCACTGTCTCTAACTAGGAGACCTCCTTATTTGGTAAGATGCCTGGCTAGAATTGAACGTCACTAACCAAACCAGTTGTGCCTCAACACTGTTGACTTTTGTGCAATACACACGGTCGATTTTGCAGTCAAGAGTAGTTTTACATTATCTCTATGGAGCCATCCCTTCTTCATGTTATATTCTTTGGATGAACTAAACAAATAAAATGCAGGTACTTTAGTAAAGAAAATTTATAATCTCAAATATTTTAAAAGCCCCAGATAAGATACTGGACAGCTATTGAAACCCTGGACAATCTAGACTAGGGGTTCAAGTGGGGTACACCATGAGAGCTCAAAAGTCGCTAGATCTAGTAACAAAGTCAGTGTTTTATTTTATTCCCATTGTTATACTATAACTATAGTTTCATCTATATACACAAGGGGTACACCAGTTATAAACACATTTCCAGGGGGTATGTGAAGCATAAAAGGTTGAGAACCACTGGTCTAGACCAATCCCTGATGTATGGCAAGCTTAACTATAACACATTTGTTATATGATACTGTCTTGTGCATATCATATTGTTCTTCTACATCTTAAATTGGATAATCTCTACTATAACCATCATACTTTATCCATCAACCTAATGACAGATTATATATTTTCCAAAATTACAATAAAGAAATAAATACTGTGGATGTTTAGCAAGTTGTTTTAACTAGTTTTTGACATCGATTTGGGCCATCATATTGTGATAAGAATTAAAGGTGGATAATTTGTATTTATGAGGGTGTGCAGAAGTAAAAGGGATTAGTGTTGGTAAATATGTAGGTTTTCAAAATACTTCCATAGTGATATGATAAGGGAAACAATTTATTAAAACATCTAAATATGATATTGTGTTATTAGTTTCAGCTTCATGAAGAAATTTAATAGAGGGGACTGAATTATTGAACATTTGTATTAAATTATTAAGTTTATTAAGGCCATAAGACCAAATTAAGAAAATATTAATGTAACGATGATAGAATATAGGTTTAAGTGGACAGTTATGTAGAACATTCGATTCTGTCTCATTATGACATTGGCTAATAATCTGGATAATGGTGAACCCATTGGTACACCCTCTTTTTGAATATACAACTGATTGTTTGTGGAAAACCAATTGTTGTTGGTGGCCAGATCCAATGCTTCATGAATACTAAAGTATTCCTGGAAGGTGGGCCCTTCAATCTCCAACCATTTATGTTTAAGCAACATGGAGTTACAAAAATGGGGGTATTAGGATAAAGGATACTATGTCTAAACAATATAAAGTATATTTAAGTTTAATTGGAATATCCTTAAGTTTACAAATTAGGTCAGTTCCAGTTTTTATAGAGTACTGGTCGGGTGGGAAATGTGGGCTAAAAATTAACTTTTTCAAGAAAATACATAGGAGCATGTCACTTGCTAATCAGGGACCGAAAGGGTCGATTAGGTTTATGTAATTTAATTGTAGTAAATAATTGAGAGTATTAGGGTAGGTAGGGTTTTATAGGCATAACTAATGTCCTTAGGAAGAGCAGGATTCGATTTAAATGTGTTTAGCTTATTAATTGCCATAAAAAAGGGTTTTTATTTAGTGGTTGACATTTAAGTTCCTGTAGTGTATTTTGTAATTTTTCATTAAACTATGTAGTGTTAAGAATTACTATTTGATTTATCTGCTTGAATTATTTTAAGGTTAAGCTTCTTTTCAGTTTTTTTAACGGTTTGTATATATGATGGTAAGGTTGGTTATTCAAATTATTAATAGTATGATAAAGTTGAGGGGCTTAGTATATATAATTTAGGGGGTTGAGGGGTAAGCAAAGTTGGGTCCCCAGTGAAATTTGCATTTCTTCTTCCAATAAAGGCTCATTAGCCAAGTTAATAAACTGGATAGGTTTGGGGGAAGTTATATGAGGTTGAGATGAATATGTTCAAGCTAAGAGAAGCTGTATTTTATGATCATGGTTTTCAGTTAGTCATTGTGTGTCATTATCAAGTAGTAAGAATAATTTAGCCATGAGGCAATTTAAATGTGTAAAATTGACAATGATAGTTTTAAGTATTCGCTGTAGGCAAAAGTTTCCAATCATATCTTGTTGTAGTATGCGAATGGCAGTTCCCAGCATTTCTATTTCAGCCATCTTAATGATGGCATGAATTTCACGTTTAAATTTATGTATAGGAATTTTTTTTAATTTATGTATTAAATTTAAGGTTTTACATCTCATTAAAAAAGATAGGTATATACTAAAAATTGATTAAGAGAGCATCATGCCTTAAAGAATGTCTTGGCAATAAACATAGGAACTATTACCAGAGTGCCAAGTTAAAAATACAATTTCATAGTGTATGTACTACAACTTCATTAAACTCTCTATAACACTGTACAATATTAAAACACAGCAGAATTTGGCAGTAAAATCCAACAGAAATGATATGTTATTATTGACTCTTAATTAGACATGTGAATGATACATGGATGGGTATGTAACATAAAAAAATACCTCCTCAACAGCTACTTGCCATAGAGGTCTGACAGGAGTCTGTCAGTTTAATACGCCATAGTAGATGAATCTGTGAGGATGGCGGGTCCTTAGCAGATTAAGCTTCAAAAATCATTCATCATCATCATCCTCCTCCTAATGATGGGCCATGGGCTACAGAGGTCCAATCAAACCGTGCAATTTATATCTCCAAGCAAGTCTGTCCTGAGCTACATCTGCTGCATCAGGCCACTGAACACCAATTCTAATAAGGTCCTGTTTGACATTGTCTGTCCTCCGCATCCTTGGTCTCCCCCTCTTTCTGAAGCCTTTAGGCAGACTGTCCATAAACCTATTCGCCAATCTATAATTATTCATACGGGCAACATGGCGAAACCAACGGAGTCTCTCTCTGCACAAAATATGCTGTTTAAAGGAGGTTGCTGACTCCTTTGCCTAACCTCATCATTACTTACAAAATTGAACCACCTAATGCCCAAGATACTGTGTAAGCATCTAGAATCAAAAGCATCTAGTTTCCTGTTATCTTGTTCATAAAGTGTCTAAGTTTCACTACCATAACTAACCCTAGAAAGTACTAAACTATTATACAGTCTAATTTTAGTCTTTAGGTGTATATGCCTATTTCTCCACAATCTCCATAGATTTTTAAAAGTCCCAGCAGCAATCCCTATCCGTCTGTTAATCTCATGCCACACATCACCAGTATATGTTACATAGCTCCCAAGATAATTAAACTGTGACACCTGCTCAAAATTGCAACCATTCAGATTAACTGAATCACAGCCTGCCTGACCAATTTTCATCACTTTAGTTTTCTCTCTGTTTATAACCAAACCTACTCTACTACCAGTATCATCAACAGCTCGAATGAAAGAGTTCATCTCATCAACATTATTTGCCAAATGGGTTAAATCACCTGCATAATCTAAATCAGAAATTTTCATATCTCCAGTCCATTAAGGCCAAAATCTTTCCCTTGAAGTGAATTTCGCATAACATAATCAGTAACCAAGCTAAAGAGAAAAGGAGACAAAATAAAACCCTTGTCGAACACCAGAAGTAATGCTAAACCAACTGCTACAAGCCTTACCAACTCTCACACATGACTCAGTGTTATTATAGAGAGCTATCATTGTGTTAACTAACTTGTCAGGTATACCATATGATCTCACAATCAACCACAAATTATGAAGATCAACAGAGTCGAAAGCCTTTTTAAAATCAACAAAGCTAGCAACCAAAGGTTTCTGAAACTCTAAACATTTCTCAAGGATCTGCCTTAGTGAAAATATCTGATCTACACATCACCTACCACTTCTGAATCTACATTGCTTATCACGCAATTGCTTGTCAACCAGATTCTTAATTCTATTAAGCACAATCATGTAAAGAACTGTACCTTGGACAGAGAGTAGGCTGATACCCCATATACTTATCACAAGAACTGCGATCACCTTTTTTGAAAATAGGGATAACAATAGTTCTGGTAAAATCCTTAGGAACCATGCCTTTATCATAAAAGATATTCAAAATTTCAGTCATCCAAGTGGTAACAAAAACATTCCCAGCTCTAAGCATTTTCATAGTAATTTTATCTACACCTGGGGATTTCTGAAGTTTAAGTTTAGAAACAGCCAAAATAACGTCAGATTGTGTTATAAGGCCAACATTAAAGCCACCAATGCATCTATCATCATTGCAAAAAATGGGAGTAGAACTAACCACATTGTTTAGAACATCAATGAAATGCTCAGCCCACCTAGCCATGACAGAATCCTCACCTTCTCTAACCTTACCATGTTTATCTTCAATCCCAGTATACCTGTCTGTTTTCTACCACACAAAACATTAACTATCTGGTACAGCTCTCTGCTGTTGTGCTCTCTAACTGCTTCCTCGGCTTTGTCAGCCAAGCCATCAAGCCAAAGATTCTTATCAGCAGCTAACTGATCCTTTACATGTTTATTAAGTTCTCTGTAATCCTTTCTATTAAGACTAGTAGGATATTGATTAAGGACATTCCTGCAGTTCTTTCTTTCAGAAATAAGCTCAAGTGCCTTATCACTCAGATAATTCTGCCTCCTCTGCTCCTTTTTTCCTAAAAGAGTACTGTTAGTTTCCAAAATAGCCAGTTTAAAATGATTCCATTCTTCCTCAACTTCAGTAGTAAGAATACCATGACTGGGTTGGGTTGTTTTACCTCTGAGCGGCACTTTTTTGCACACCAAGGGCTAAATGGCCAGGTCACATGGACTCCAATCCAGAGAAGGCTGGGGGAGGGGACCCACTGGAACAGCTGTTGGGAGACAGATGGTAGCCTCCCGTCAAGGCCATCCAGTGTGTTCTTTAACGTGCACAGGGTGTCTCTCCCACACACAGGGCCACGGTTTAACGTCCCATCCAACGGATGGCGGCCTTTCCAAGCTCATCGGTGTCCCCCTACTGATCGTGGGCAGGCGGAGAATTTTGCGGAGATAAATCTCAACGCTGACCCAGCTGGGACTCGAACCTGGGAACTACAGATTACGAGTCTGGCGCACTACTGACAGCCATCCCCACCCCTACCATGACTGTCATAATGACTAAGTAACCTATCATGGTAAGCTTTGGCTATAACTGGGTCTTTCAGAGCTTCAATATTAAAGGTAAAATTATTAACCCTAGCAGAACACTTTTTAAGTTTAAGTTGCAAGAAACTTTTAACAAGGTAATGGTCAAATCCAATTTCAGCTCCCCTATATGCCCTGGTATTTCTAACAGAACTAGCCCATTTGCTGTTAATTAATATATAATCAATCATATTCCTATGCAGCCCATCAGGTGAAACCCATGTGTACTTATGTATGTCGCGGTGTTTGTAATATGTGTTAGTTATTCTGAAACCATTGAGTTTACTTACCTGTAGGAGACGTTGCCCATTGCAGCTACCAATACCAAAAGGGCCAATCACCCCTCCCCAAAGGTCCGAGTGCGTACCAACTTTGGCATTGAAGTCACCAAGAACAAGGGTAATATCTCCTTTCTTGACAGAATTCAAAATAACCTAAAGTTGTTCATAAATCCTATCCTTCCCATCCTCATCAGCATCCTCAGTGGGGGAATAACAGCAGATAACATTCAGGTCTTTAACGCTTGTCTGAAATTTTGCTGTAAGAAACCTTTCATTAATGCACTCGTATCCTAGAAGAGCATCACTAGCGTGTCTGCTGAGAAGCAGACCCACGCCTTGGTGATGCTTATTGCCGTTCCTCCCTGAAAAGAGAAATTTAAGATTATTTTTACGAATCTGACCTTTATCTGTCCATCTGGTCTCTTGCAAGCCGAGAATATCTAAATTATAATGGTGGAATTCTTGTGTAAGGACATCAAGAGAAAAAGCTCTGTGCACAGTCCTCACATTCCAACTACCTATGGAGAGAAAATGCTTAGTGGGGTGTTTAAAGAAACTATGTTTATTGAGAGAAGGAATGCCGACAATATCAATCAGCCCCCTAATCGCAGACATGGGGCAAGACCCGTTCCCCCACCACTAAAGGCTGAAACCATCTACACTGGAAGACTTCCTCCAATGTAGAATTTGACGATGCCAATAGAAGCAGAGTTCAGGTGCCTGTGATGACCTCTGCTCAGGATTATCCACCAGCTGATAAACATATCCTGTGAATCTGTTCACTTGGAGCTGTCAATTCACAAACAGAAAACAGAGTGGAAGATTTTCCTTTCACAAAAGCCCCCCAGTGCAACAAAATCAGGATCCATAATCAAGCTCAGAGCCATAATTCCCTTCAGGTTGGTATATATGGTCAGCACCAGGACCCTGTGTGGTTGACCACTACTAAGCAGGGTAGAAAAAAAAAGTAGCCATAGATGTCAAGATCAGTAGGCCACACTAATCTGGCATCCCTCCCCTTCCGTTCACTTCCACAAGAGAGTATCTCTTTTGAAAGGTACTAATGATCTACACCACGAGAAGGCGGGGTCGGACATTAGGTGCTAGGCTTGGCCAGTTCTATGCATCATCACAGGGGATTGGCACATAGCTCTCCTTCCAGTGACTACCTAGCTACCATTTATAGACCCAGAACCCTTACTTTGATTTTTATCTGCCATTATTAAGAAAATAAAATAATAGTTATTAACAGTTTATAATTTATAATCATTCATGTTTTGATAATTTACAGAGAAATACTAAAGCACAGAAAGATGCAGTGAGAAAAGACGATGTAAAGGGAGTCCACGAAAACTGCGCATCAGTTGATTCCAAAACTGAGTATACAAAAAAAATTGTCGAATGAGAAGAGTCGCATGCAAAGTCATCGCACACAATACTATGCAAAACAGACCATCTGCTTTGGGCACGTGTTGGTTCAAGGTGTAAGATCATGGTGAAATTAGCCACCAATGAGGGCCGTAACCAGATAGGTGTTGACATCATGGCAAAGTATTGCTCAATGAAATATAGTTCATGGCACTGCTGTTGGTCACTAACGCAACGCCATTTTTACTATGCAGTCATCCCATTTTACCTTTTATCCAGATCTGGTTGTTTCATGGCAGCATCATGTCACTAAAACCATTGTATGAGCAAATGCATCATTGTAAAAATGGGCATTGGTCAAACTGAAAATCATTGTTTGAGCGGATCGTCATAAAGCAAAATATCTTAAGGTGGGGTATTACTGTATAACTTAAAAAACTTAACTATTACTTTATAATTAAATCATTACTGCTGTTAATGGAATTTGAATGGCAGTAAATCTGACAACTGTAAAATTGTCAGTTGAAAACAGAAAATATATTTAATATCCAAGAGAGATTAATAACAAATAATAAAATATGTAGTCAAAAGACTGCAATTCTGAAAATAGAGATTTCATCTTGAAATCTCTACAATCCTAAACATATACTAAAAATTAAGTAAAATATTAAGCTAAGCTAACCTATCCTGCTGTCCAAGGGTTCCACCGGGTTGGATACCCAATCTCACCCAAAACTATTAGGCAATTTAAGTAAAAGTTTAGCTAACTTAAGTTCACTTTTTGGAGCTAAGCAAAAACATGTCCACTTCCTTCCACATTGACCTCCTGCGAAAACTAAACAAGTGAAATAAAATATATAGATCGAATGAAATAGGTTACACCATCTTTTGACGAAATTGATAATTCAATTTAATTGATTGTAGGTGCAGAATTTTTTGCAATTGAATTTTGATTAAATTGACCACATATTCCAGATAAAATTTCTAAATCTTCATCAATTTCTGAAACACAATCATTGTTCTGTTATCCCAAGATTTTTTTCATAATAAAGATAATTTGAGCTCAAATTCAGCAGAACCAATTTGATAATTATTGAACTCGAAACACGTGGGTTTGCTGCTTGGCATCACCAGCCAAAGGTCAGGAATAGAAGTACAATTATACTACTATTTCAGTAATTTCTTTATGGTTGTTTATAGAAGACTACTAAATAGTAATATTCGTAGTGGTAACAGTTTGCTGTGCAAGGCAGGAAATTACATATTCATATCTGTATTTCAAAGTACGTTACCAAAATATTGCACATTAGAACATCATTGAGTAACCTTAAATAAGACTATTTCGCTGTGCAAGGCAAATTGTACCATGAATAAAGTCACTTAACATTTCAACATGTTTTAGGAAGCTATAAATTCAATAGCATAACTATTACTTCAATTTATTATGTCTAAAATTATATAGCATTACAGTGAGTTGGTCAACGTTACCTGACCTTACCAAAGTTGATGAAGACAACCACATGTTGCAAAGGCCGAATTACTGACCTTTACCTTACCAATCTTCTTTACATGCCTTGTTAGTTGTAAAATACTAACAACTATTTGGCCAATGGAACGCATCGACATCAGGTAATGCAATAGATAAAGCTACTTGGTATTAATAGACAATTCAATTTTTGTTTGGATTACAAGTTCGATTTTTTAAAAATTAGATTTTTCCTAGATAATCTTATTATATAACTTAACATAAAAAGAGGATAAGCATTACTGTTCTTGTTGGATGTCACTGCTCCACTACTGGTCAAAGCATTTCATGACACAAGAGTTTGGTTGCATTATCAATGCAAGTGTAGGAGGATTGCCATTCACTCTTTTAGTGCCAGTTGCCCTGTTACTTTACATAACAGTATATGTCGTCTCCAAGGGGAGCCGATATTCTCCAAACAGTTGTTTCTATGGTGACAGCAAGGGGGAAATATCAGTATTACACAATATGTGTTGATTGATAATCAAGTTTTCAAACTAGGCTAACTGGAATTGTAGTTTAGCTGAAATTTTATAGGTGGTGCTGCTAATATTTTATAATTGTTTAGTTGCTGGTAACTTGTTTTGAATTATTGCTTGCATTAGAGCTGTATGACCTATTTTTTTAATATCTATTTCATGTTCTGTAATGCAATTATCAAATTGTTCTATACGTTTTTCTTTACATGGTTATTTTTACTTTGTAGTAATTGGTGTGGGTCTTCAATTTTTATATTACATATTCCTCCTGAGGTTTTTAGCTTTGTCTCTAGTACGTACAACTTTCTTTATTGTATTTGTTAAAGAATTAGGTATCAATATGTATGTAATTGTTTCAGCACCTAGAGCTACAACACAGGAGGCATTGACTAGCCACCTTTATGTTAAATCCTTTATTTTTACAAAATCCAGAATGAAATACGGATTAATTTGGCATACAATATGCCAAAATTATCTCCTTTCATTAGTTATTTGGACACAGTTGAAAAAAAAGCCTGGCAAACAGGGTACGATTCAGTTTTTTCAGGCCTGGCATGGTAAGAATTAAAAACTATTTTCCCAACCTCTGCATTAATGCTCTTATCTGTATTGTGGAACAACGGCCTCCCTGAGGAAGGGAAAGTGGGATGACTGACTAAGATGATGGACTGGGCATGGTAGCTCAACATCAGGAGTGCATGCGCGCATCCCTCCCCCCCCCCCCAATTTAATCTAAAAGAACTTCCGCAGACTGCCCATTCAGTGACACTGAAAATAGTTTCCAACTCAGTAAAATCTTTTTGTATGATAAAAGAGCTTCATGCAACAGAAAAATATTTTTATCGTGAAAGAGCTGTCTGCAAAAGGCCACCCTTAGCTTTTGCAAAATAAATGTTTCAAGTCGGTCCTTGTATATGGAATTGATACTTGGCCAAAGTCAGTCAAGTTCACGAAACAACTGTTGAAAGACTTTGACAGCTGAACAAATCAAAATTTTACAAATGTACCTATTATATTTTATTACTTTTTGCATTAAGCTTTTAAATATTACGTTTGAATTAAGCTTTTAAATATCTACGCAGAAAGTACTCGCATGAGGTAAATAGATAACAAAAAAAAATTTACCTTTTCGTTAAAAAAAACTAAGAATTCATAAGCAAAACACTGATTTAAACCAGGACAAGCAAGGCATGGATTGAACTACAATGTTGCCATTCTTAATACACATTTTCCGGAATTAAAGTAAACCTAGAGGCCATTTCAAAATTGGACGCCATGTTTTGTCGTAGCTCCGATTGTTTGGCGTGCAAGCTGAAAGGTATTATTGCACGATACTTATGGATTCCGGAAAATGGTAGGGTAATATTTGATACAGATTTTAGTGTTCCTGATTGGGAGCATTTAGAAAACAGCTAAAAAAAGTAAACTAAATATTACGTTTTCTTTAAAGATATAATTTCTCTTTGTCGTCTGTGCGTCTGTAGACTTCGAACTTTTTTGTTTATAGAGATAAATAGAAAATTCTCTTTGTGTTAGATAGGAATTAATGATATATTACGATTTGCATTTTTCGAATCTCCCAAAAGTTATAACTGCGCCATCCAACGGTGGAAAAAGTTGAAAATTCCGAAATATCAAACGAACAAACCAAACGATGTAGTTATGTTAGATGTTTGAAATTTTGGTCTTGAAATGTGAAGGTTGCGAAGTTAACCAATGGCAACAATCACTTGACCCTTTACACCCAGGGGGATGGTGAATAGAACTTTTTTGTTTTAATAGAAAACTCTATGTTTTTAGAGATAAATTGAATATTCTTTTTGGGTTGGACAAGTATAAATGAAAAATTAGAATTTGCATATTCCGAATTCCCTAAATCCTATAATTGTGTCCACTAACGGTGGAAAAAATCGAAAGTTCCCAAAATTTAAAACGAATATTGCAAATGATGTAGTTATGCTAGAAATGTGAAATTTTGGGCGTGGAATGTGACAGTCTTGAAGATTCCACTGACAATAATGAATTGATCCCTCCGACCAAGGTAGGTAAGAAACGGAACGGTTTGTTCTAAGAGATAACTAGAAATCTCTTTTTTAGTTGGTACTAATGAAATATAATTCGCATTTTCAAAGGTAGTTTTAATTTATATCATTAGAGATCACTAAATATCGAAACTGCAAAACTTTAATGAATGCTTCAAGTGATCTGTTTATGGTAGAAATTCTACTGACAGCAATGATCTGCCCACTATTTTCAGAGGAGCGAGAGAAAAGCAACTTTTGAAATTTTAGAACTAAAACACAAATACTCTTTATGTTATATAATTAACAAAATATGCTATTGTGCATTTCCCCCATCATTCATTAAAAAAATAAATAAATAACCTCTCAAGCAGCTGTTTGCCACAGAGGTCTCACAGGAGCTTGTCAGTTTATACACCATAGTAGAAGGTCCTTGAGGATGGCGGGACCTCAGCAGAAAAACAACACGAATATCCATAATATAAACTTTTAAGGAGTGAAAAAGTACGTTTAGGAAGAACTTCATTCTCTTTGAAAACAAGATTCCCATATGCGCCAGCGGCGATATGCGTTCTCCTAGTTACTTTACACATCAGTATCCTCTGACAGTGGAAATTCGAATTACTGCCTAATTGATAAAATAAAATACTAATATTTTATTAGTACCTGTAAAACACAAAAAAATGTTTTTGGTTTATCTCTTAAAGTAGAAAGTTGCATTTTATCGACACCCCCTTGGTATAACGGGACAAATCGTTACTATTAGTGTAAACCACTTGACCATTACACTTTATGACCAAAAATTTAAATTTCTAGCATAAATAGATCGTTTGCAATATTTGTTTAAAAATTTCGTGTTTTACAGCTTTTTCTGCCGCTAGAGGCAGCCTTTCCAGTTTTAATTTACCACCTTTAGTATTTTTACCACCTTTAGTAAGAGTGGAAATTCCAACTTATGTGGATTCGAAAAAGGTAAATATTAATATTTTGTTGATAAAAAGGAATTTTTCGTTTATCTCGTAAAATAAGAAAAGTTAAATTTTTCCACCCCATTTGGAGTAAGAGGGCAAAGTTTGTTGCCATTGTATACCTTCTGACCGTAACATTCTACTACCAAAATTTCAGATTCCCATTATAGTTTGTTTGCAATATTTGTTTGAAATTTTGACATTTTCCATCTTTTTCCACCGCTTGAGTGGGCTATTAAAGCTATTGGAAGATTTCAGAATTGAGAATCGCAATATTCCTTCAACACCTACCCAACCTAAAAAGAATTTTTCATTTATCGCTAATGGTAAAGAAGTTGATTATCTATAAACGGACAGACAAGTGGAAAGACAGACTGACAGACAACAGTTAACAGAGAGACGGAGAGACAGACGAACACATATTGGAATAGGCAGACGACAAAGTGGAGACATTAGTTCGTTTTTCAAGTGAACCTTAAAAAAATTATTTGTTGGTTTTTCAGTTAGCTCGGCTAGCTTTTGCAACCCATTGCTGTGTTTTGACGGAGTTTCTTGGAAAAAAATGCTCATTAATTTATTTCTATGAGTTGAATATTTACACCCAAATAGATCGCAGTGAGGCATTGATGAAATATGAAAAGTTTTATAGAGAGAAAAGTGGCAGAAATGTATTAAACTATAATAACTGAGTGGTTTTAACTAGGTATACACGCTAACTCATAGGCTATCGTCTCATGGTACGACAAAACATGGCGCCCATGAACCACGTGACTCAATCACCCAATGGCAGTCAATCACCGAGATGGCCAGCCAAGGGGCCAAGGTCCCTTCTACAAAATGGTCCAGTTTTTAAAGAAGGATGTTAGACTCTAACTGTACAGGACACCTAAAGTAGCCTATAGGTACTGTATAGTTAGATATAGGCCATATCGGTGATTGACTGTCATTGGTTGATTGAGTCACGTGGTTTATGGGCGCCATGTTTTTTCGTACCGTGAGACGAAAGCCTATGAGTTCCTGTGGGCACCTATTTGAAACTTCTCAGTTTTTACAATTTTATACATTTCTACTGTTTTTTTTTTGCATATAAAAATTCCATATTTATCAATTCCTTACTGAGCTGCAGTTGGTGTAAAAATTCCACTCATAGAAAAAAATTAATTAATAATTTTTCCAAGAAACTCTGCCAGAACACAGCAATCTGGCTGCAAGAGTGAAAAGAGCAAACTGAAAAGCCAACAAATAATTTCCTTTAAGATTCGTTTGAAAAATGACCTAATGTTTCCACTTTGTTGTCTGCTAATGCCAATATTTGTTCGTCTGTCTGTCCGTTTCTCTGTTAACTGTTATCTGTCCGTCTGTCTTTACACCTGTCTGTCCATCTATAGGTAAATCAACTTTTTTACTTTTAGAGATAAATGAAAAAATCCTTTTGTGTTGGATAGATTTCGAAGTTTTGCAATTTTGAAATCTTCCAATAGTTTTAATAGTGCCCTCTAGAGAGAGTGAAATCTTCCAATAGTTTTAATAGTGCCCTCTAGAGGCCCTAGAGCCGTCCCATGGCCGAGTGGTTAGCGCGCTTGGTTACTGATCTACGGGACCTGGGTTCGAGTCCCGGGTAAGGCATGGATGTATGTGTCGTTTTTCTGCTGAGGTCCTGCCATCCTCTCAGACTTTCTACTGTGGCATATAAACTGACAGGCTCCTGTCAGACCTCTGTGGCAAGCAGCTGCTTGAGGGGGTATTTATTTATTTATTATTAGAGGCCTTATATAGGTAGAGGTTGGCCATCTCAAAATTCGACGCCATGTTTTTTCATCGTGGATTGTTTGGAGTGCAAAGCTGAATGAGGTTGCACGGATACTTAAAAATTCCGGAGAATGGTACGATAATATTTGATACAGATTTCAGTGCTCACGATAAGAAGCACTTTAGAAAACGGTTAAGAAGGAAAGGAAAATTTTCGGGCTTTTTCTTTTAAAAAAGAGATAATAATATCGCTTTGTCGTCTGTCCGTCTGCAGACAATAAATTTTTTTTGTTTATGCAGAAAAATAGAGTCGTCTCGTGGCCGAGTGGTTAGCACGCTTGGCTACTGATCTAAGGGACCTGGGTTCGAGCCCTGGATTAGGCATGGATGTGTGTGTATCGTTTTTCTGCTGAGGTCCTGCCATCCTCTCAGATCTCATACTGTGGCATATAAACTAACAGGCTCCTGTCAGACCTCTGTGGCAAGCAGCTGCTTGAGAGGGTTATTTATATTTCATTTTTTAGAAAAATAGAAAATTCTTTTTGTGTTGGATAGGTATTAACGAAATATTGCGATTTGCATTTTTCGAATCTCTTAAAAGTTATAATTGCGCCCTCTAACGGTGGAAAGAGTAGAAAATTCCAAAATATCAAATGAACCTAACCAAACGATGTAATTATATTAGAAATTTCAAATTTTGGTGTTGAAAAGTGAAGGCGATGAAGCTACCATTGGCTATGATCACTTGACCCTTTGACCCATGAGGGGGCAAGGGAATGCAAATTTTTTTAATAGAAAATTGCATGTTTTTAGTGATAAATTAAAAATTCCTTTTGGGTTGGACAGGCATTGATGAAATATTACAATTTGCATTTCCTGAATCTCCCAAAAGCACTTCCGACATTGCACCCTCCAACAGTGGAAAAAAATCAAGAAATTCAAATATAATTCGCATTTTCAAAGGTTGTTTTAATTTATATCATTAGAGATCGCTAAATATCCGAAGAGCAAAACTTTTAACGAATGTTAACAGTTTTACTCTTTGGATATTTAGGATTTTGGCTGCAGATTCTGTTATGGTTATGTAATTACTGATAAAATACTACTCTGTGCATTTTCCCCATCATACATTAAAAAAAAATAACCCCTGAAGCAGCTGCTTGCCATAGAGGTCTGACAGGAGCCTGTCAGATTATAAGCCATAGTAGATGGTTTATGAAGATGGCGGGACTCAACAGAAAAACAACACGAACATCTGTAATTAAAACTTTTAAGGAGTGAAGAAGTAGACAAAGAAAGACTCTTCATTCACTTTGAAAACGAGATTGCCATATGCGCAGAGGCGACATCTGTTCTTCTAGTTATTTTACACTTTCAGTACCCTCTGACAGTGGAAATTCGAACTACTGTATAATTGAGAAAATAAACTATTAATATTTTATTTGTAGTTGTAAAACAGAAAAAATGTGCATTTTACCAATGGGACAAATCATTACTATTAGTGTAAACCACTTGACCATTGCACTCTATGACCAAAAATTTTAGTTTCTAGCAAAAATAGATAGTTTGCAATATTCATTTAAAGATTTAGCTTTCAGCTATTTTCCGCCACTAGAGGTCGCCTTTGGAGTTTTTATTTACCGCCTTCAGCACTCTCTAACACTGGAAATTCCAGCTGATTGCGATTCGAAATATTTTTGTGAAAAAAAATTTCGCCGACATATGGGATTCGAGCCGAATCTCTCCAGAAACATGCCAGACTATTCTAACCTGTTGAACTAACGCTGGCTTTTTAAAGAAAAATCATTTATTGATTTATCGACGTTTAAATGTCTACAGGTAACGCTGAGATCAACAAATATTGTTTAAATCATTAATAACTCTAAATAGCATAAAGTGACTTCATTTTTTATTTCCATCTTACTCAGAGCACTAAAAAAGAAGTAGTTGCCACCCAAGATCATAGATGGCGCCATAAGGAGTTGCCCAAAATTCACGGGAAGAGTGATAGTTCTTATTGGTAGAAAAATGATTGAGACGGCTTTAGTTCAACAGGGTAAAATATTCTGGTATTTTTCTGGAGAGATGCGGGTTCGAATACCGTATGTTGGCGAAATTTTTTACACATAAACATTTATTGATTTATAGACGTTTAAACGTCTACAGGTAATGCTGAGATTATCAAATATTGTTTAAATCCTAAAAATTTTGTTAGTGCCTGTAAACCAAAAAAACATTGTTTCGTTTATCTCTTAAAAAAGTTTCATTTCGCACCCCCTATTGACTAACACGACAAAGCCTTGTTGCCATTGTAAACCTTCTGATCATAACACTCTACTACAAAAATTTCATATTTCCAGTATAAATAGTTTGTTTGCAGTATTCTTTTGAAATTTTAGCATATTCTATCATTTTCCACCGCTAGAGGGCAACATTAAAACTATTAAAAATTTTCAAATTTGCGAATCGCAAACTTGTTCGTCATCTATCCAACCCATAAAAGAATTTTTAATATAGCTCTAAAAGTAAAAAAAAATTGATTGTCTATAGACGGACAGACAGATGGAAAGACAGATGGACAGACAATAGTTAACAGAGAGACGGAGAGACAGACGAACAAATATTGGTATAGGGAGACGATAAAGTGGAAGCATTAGCTCGTTTTTTAAACGAATCTTAAAAGAAATTATTTGTTGGGTTTCAGTTAGCTGATTTCACTTTTGCAGCCGATTGCCGTCTTCTGATGGAGTTTCTCGGCAAAAAATATCCATTAATTTATTTCTCTGAATGAAATTTTTGCACAGAAATGCAGAGCAGTGAGGAATTCATTAAATATGACAGCTTTTATAGACAAAAGAGCGGTAAAAATATATAAAACTATAACAACTGAGAGGTTTTAACTTGGTAATACACTAACACATTGGTTTTTGTCTCACAGTACGACAAACCATGGCTCGTGACTCGATAAACCAATGGCAGTGAATCACCGAGATGGCAAGCCTCTAACTACACATAGAGGCCCTATATAGGTAGAGGTTGAGAATTTCAAAATTGGATGCCATATTTTGTCGGCGCTCCGATTGTTTAGCGTGCATAGCTGAATGGTATTGCACGGTACATATGGATTTCAGAAAAAGGTACGGTATTATTTGATACAGATTTCAATGTTCATGACTGGAAGCAGTTTAGAAAGTGTCTGAAAAAGGAAAAGTTAATTTTAGGGGGTTTTTTTGAATAAGGTATAATTTCGCTTTGTTGTCTGTCCATCTGTACATATCAAACTTTTTTGTTTATACAGATAAATAAATATTATTTTTGTGTTAGATAGGTATTAATGATATATTACAATTTCCATTTTTCGAATCTTCCAAAAGTTATAACAGCGCCCTCTAACGGTGGAAAATTTTAAAGATTCCAAAATATCAAACGAATATTCCAAACGATGTAGTTACGTTAGAAGTTTGAAATTTTGGTGTTGAAATATGAAGGTTGCGAAGTTACCATTGGCAACAATCATTTGACCCTTTAGACCCAGGGGGGGGGGGGGAGTTGAATGCAAATTTTTTTTATTTTGTTTTAACAGAAAAGTGTATGATTTTAAAGATAAATTCTAATTTCTTTTTGGGTTGGACAGGTATTAATGAAATATTACAACTTGAATTTTGCGAATTTCCCAAAAGCTATAATTGCGCCCTCTAATGGTGGGAAAAAAACGAAAAATCCCAAAATTTAGAACGAATGTTGCAAATGATGTAGTTATGCTAAAAATTTGAAATTTTGGTCGTGGAAACTCCATTGACAACAATGAGTTCACCCTAAGCCCAAGGTAGGTGAGAAACAGAACGGATTTGCTTTAAGAAATAATTGGAAATTTCTATTTTAGTTGGTTACTAATGAAATGTAATTCGCATTTTCAAAGGTAGTTTTAATTTATATCATTAGAGATCACTAAATGTCGAAACTGCAAAAACTTTTAACGAATGTTCCAAGTGATCTGTTTATGGTAGAAATTTCCGCGTGTAGAGTTCTGTTATGGTAAAAATTCCACTGACAGCAATAATCTGCCAACTATTTTCAGAGGAGCGAGAGAAAAGCAACTTTTTAGATTTGAGAACTAAAAGATAAATACTTTTTATGTTTTATAAGTACTAATAAAATAATACTATGCACGTTTTTCCCATCATATATTAAAAAAATAAATAACCATTCAAGCAGCTGCTTTTATACAGGTCTCACAGGAGCCTGTCAGTTATTATACGTCATAGTAGAAGGTCTATGAGGATGGCGGAACCTCAGCAAAAAAGCAATAGGAATATACATAAGTAAAACTTTTAAGGAATGAAAAAGTAGGCAAAGGACGAACTGCATATTTTTGAAAACGAGATTCCCATATGGACCAGACGCGATATGCATTCATTTAGTTATTTTACACTTTCAGTATCCTCTGACAGTGGAAATTCGAACTACTGTATAATTAAGAAAATAAACTATTAATATTTTATTAGTACCTGTAATGTGCAAAAACAGTTTTTCATTTATCTCTTCAAGCAGAAAAGTTCCATTATACCAACAGGACAAATCATTACAATTAGTGTAAGCCACTTGATCATCACACTCTAAGATCAAAAATAGAAGTTTGTAGCAAAAATAGATCGTTTGTAATATTTATTCAAAAATTTTGCATTTTGCAGCTTTTTTCAGCCGCTAGAGGGCGCCTTTCGAGTTTCATTTACCACCATTAGCACTCTCTAACACTGGAAATTCCAACTGATGAGGATTCGAAAAATGTAAATATAAATATTTTGTGGAAAAATCTTTTGCCGACATAAGGGATTCGAACCCGTATTTCTCTAGAAACATGCCAGAATGTTCTAACCTATTGACCAAATGCCGGCATTTTTACAAGAAAACATTTATTGAATTATAGACGTTTAAATCTCTACAGGTAACGCTGAGATTATCAAATATTGTTTAAATCATTAATATTTTGTTAAGAAAACGAAGTAATATATTTATATGTATTTTTTTTTGTTTTACAGGCACTATAAATTGATTTGTTTATCTCTTTAAAAAAGTTTCATTTTTGCACCCCCCCCCCCCCTTTTGGCAAAGACAGCAAAGCCTTGTTGCCATTATAAACCTTCTGACCATAACACTCTAACTACAAAAAGTTCAGATTTCCAGTGCAAATAGTTTGTTCGTAATATTCGTTTGAAATTTTAGCATTTTCCATCTTTTCCCATCTCTAGAGGGCGTTGTTAAAGTTATTAAAAGTTTTCAAAATTACGAATCGCAATATTTGTTCACACCTATCCAACCCAAAAAATATTTTTCATTTAGCTCTAAAAGTAAAAAAAAAATATTGTCTATAGACGGACAGACAGCAGACGACCAAATATTCGCATAGACAGACGACAAAGTGAAACATTTTTCTCGTTTTTCAAACGAACCTTGAAAGAATATTTTGTTGGTTTTCAGTTAGCTCATTTCATTTTTGCAGCCGATTGCTGTCTTATGGAGTTTGTCGGAAAAAAATATTCATTAATTTATTTCTATGAGTGGAATTTTTACACCCATACGCAGCGCAGTGAGGCATTCATGAAATATGACAGCTTTTATAGACAAAAATAGTGATAAAAATGTATAAAACTATAAAAACTGAGATATTTTAACTAGATACACACGCTAAACCATAGGCTTTCGTTTCACAGTACGACAAAACATGGCGTTCATAAAGCACGTGACTGAATCAACCAATGGCAGTGAATCACCGAGATGACCAGCGGTCTAATTACACAGGACCTCTAACTATACATAGAGGCCCTGTATAGGTAGAGGTTGGGCATCTCAAAATTGGACGCCATGTTTTGTCGTCTCTCGGATTGTCTAGCATACATAGTTGAATGGTATTGCACGGTACTTATGGATTACGGAAAAGGGTAGGGTAATATTTGATACAGATTTCAGTGTTCATGATTGGAAGTACTTTAGAAAACGGTTGAAAAGGAAAATTAAATTTTAGGGCTTTTTTTTGTTAAAAAAAAAGAGATATAATTATGCCTTGTTATCTGTCTGTCTGAAGACATCAAACCTTTTTGTTTATACAGATAATTAAAAAATTCCTTTTGTGTAAGATAGGTATTACTCATATATTACAATTTGCAATTTTCGAATCTCCTAAAAGTTATAACTGCGCCCTCTAACAGTGGAAAAAATTGAAAATTCCAAAATATCAAACGAATATTCCAAACGATGTAGATTACGACGTCACCATTGGCAACAATCACTTTACCCTTTAGACCCGGGGGGAGGGGGAGATGAATGCAACTATTTTTTTTTAACAGCAAATTGTATGTTTTTAGAGATAAATTAAAAATTCCCTTTGGGTTGGACAGGTATTGATGAAATATTACAATTTGCAATTTGCGAATTTCCCAAAAGCTATAATTGCGCCCTCTAACGGTGAAATGGTCGAAAAACCCCAAAATTTAAAAAGAATATTGCAAATGATGTAGTTATGCTAAAAATTTGAAATTTTGGTCGTGGAATGTGAAAGTCTTGAAAATTTCATTGGCAACAATGAGTTGATCCTAAGCTCAATGTAGGGAAGAAACGGAACGGTTTTGTTTTAAGAGAAAATTGGAAATCTCTGTTTTTTAGTTGGTTACTAATGAAATGTAATTCGCATTTTCAAAGGTAGTTTTAATTTATATTATTAGAGATCACTAAATATCGAAACTTCAAAACTTTTAACAAATGTTTCAAGTGATCTGTTTATGGTAGAAATTTCGGCGTGTAGAGTTCTGTTATGGTAGAAATTCCACTGCCAGAAATGATCAGCCCACTATTTTCAGAGGAGTGAGAGAAAAGCCACTTTTTAAATTTAAGAACTAAATGACAAATACCTTTTATGTTTTATAATTACTAATAAAATACTAGTATGTGCATTTCCCTCATCATACATTAAAAAATGAATAACCCCTCAAGCAGCTGCTTGTACAGAGGTCTGACAGGAGTCTATCAGTTTATACACCATAGTAGACGGTCCACGTGGATGGCGGGACCTCAGCAGAAAAACAACACGAACATCCATAATTAAAACTTTTAAGGAGTAAAAGTAGGCAAAGGAAGAACTTTCTACTCTTTGAAAATGAGATTCCCATAAGCGCCAAAGGCGATATGTGTTCTTCTATGTAGCTATTTTACACTTTCAGTACCCTCTGATAATGAAAATTCGAACTACCGTATAATTGAGAAAATAAACTATTAATGTTTTATTTTGTACCGGTAATGTGCAAAATAAGTTTTTTATTTATTTCTTCAAGCAGAAAAGTTTCATTTTACCAACGGGACAAATCATTACTACTAATGTAAACCACTTTATCATTTCACTCTATGACCAAAAATTTTAGTTTCTAGCAAAAGTCGTCTGCAATATTTATTTAAAAATTTGGTATTTTCGAGCATTTTTCCGCCGCTAGAGGTCGCTTTTCGAGTTTTCATTTACCGCCTTTAGCACTCTCTAACACTGGAAAATCCAAATGATAGGGATTCGAAAAATGTAAATATTAATATTTTTGTGGAAAAAAAATTCGTCGACATACGGGATTCAAACCCACATCTCTCCAGAAACATGTCAGAGTATTCTAACCTGTTGAACTAACTCTGGCGTTTTTCACAAGGAAACATTTATTGATTTATAGACGTTTAAACGACTACAGGTAACGCTGAGATTATCAAATATAGTTTAAATAATTAATAACTATAAATAGCGTGATGTGACTTCATTATTTATTTTCATCTTACTTAGAGCACTGAAAAAGAAATAGTTGCCATCCGAGATCATAGATGGTGTCAAAGGTGGTGCCCAAAATTCACGGGATTATCAAATATTGTTTAAATCATTAATATTTTCTTAGGGCCTGTAAAACAAAAAAAAAAAATGCATATATATTGTTTCGTTTATTTCTTAAAAAAAGTTTCTTTTTCGCACCCCCTTTTATGTAAGAAGGCAAAGTCTTGTTTTCAGTGTGAACCTTCTGACCATAACACTGTACTACCAAAATTTCGGATTTCTAGTGTATACAGTTTATTTGTAATATTCCTTTAAATTTTTAGTATTTTCCATCTTTTTCCACCGATATAGGGCGCTATTAAAGCTATTGAAAATTTTTGAAATTGCGAAACGCAATATTTGTTTGACACATATCTAACCCAAAAATAATTTTTCATTTAGCTCTAAAAGTAAAAAACAATGATTAGCTAAAAAAGATCCAAGTGTTCCCCCAAGACATGTCGTGAAAAAAACTTTCGCAGTACTGTAGAACATTTTAAAATTTCTTTGGCTATTTACACTCAGAATTCTTCAGAATTCAGAAAATTAGTCGACACTGGCCTTACTTTCTTCCTGCAATTATTTTTCAAAATAGAATGTGTGATAGAGAATGTCAGTCGTATTCTACTTTGTTTCACTAATTTGCAAATTTTTTAAGTTTCAGGTCGTTGTAAACCTTTCAACTTAACATTAACTGCTTTAAGAAATCAAAATGACGAAAAATCAGATATAGAACACTATTTAGTAACAATATTTTCCACCTTGCCTTAAATCTTGACCAATTGCAGCGTGCATACTTTCAGTAATATGTCCTTTGCCGATAAAATGATCATCATTCCGCATCCCAGTGCGTTAACAAAATATTTTTGAAGTATGGTGGTGCATTTTCTAATCTGTAAATACTTTTATTCGACGACATAAACTTTAGATCCCGGTAATCCTGCATTACCTAAAATGATTTGTGATAGAATAACCAGTTAAGATTTATAGAGCATATCTCACCATAAATTATTTGTATACTGTTTTATCCGTGGATAAAATTAATCATAATCCGATTGTCAAAATAATCATAACCTTACCCCTGCATGGAGCAGGAGTAAGGTAATTTTGGATATTAAACGTTCAAGTGGCTTGATGTCTCAGTACATTTGAGGCTAGTACAAATATATTTACAGGAATTGCATATAAACAAAATGAAAAGTTTCACGGTCAAACATGTAATATGATAAAAAAAAAACATTTGTAAACTTTGGGGGGTAGAAGGTTTAAGGCGCCAGAGAGAAATAGTAAATAAACGAACAGGAGAAAAAAGGATAATTCAGATAAAGTTGGGGAATAGAAGATATTTTTGGTCAATATTCTAATGTAGTTTCGGAATTTAAAGAAGTGATATCATTCGATAGAGTTGAGTTTGCTTGAAAGTCAAAAGAAATTTCGCCGTACTTAGCTTACAACAAGGCTTCCTGATTTATATCAGAATATTTGTTATTACTACTTAGAAATAACCATCCAGGGCTATCTTTCTAGAGTGAAAAGCCGCATACCCCATAATTCTGGGTAAAATATTCAGGACTTGTGTTTTTCAAATTCTCCCTGTGAGGGGCGTGCGGCGCAGCTCGACGGCGTAGCCATCGCGATAGCAGCGCCAGTTCCCGTGCGCTGTCTACCTCCGCATCGTCCGTCCGTCCGTCGACACGTCCGAGACACATGGACGCCTCCAATTTATTCGGCTTCGAATTTCATATTCGTAGGAAAACGTATTTTAAAAATTAATACAGTTGGTAAAAATCACGAGTCCAGTGCCAAACACACTGACAATTATAAATATATATAAATAAATACCCCCTCAAGCAGCTGCTTGACACGGAGGTCTGACAGGAGCCTGTCAGTTTATATGCGTCAGTTTATATGCCACAGTAGAAGGTCTGAGAGGATGGCAGGACCCAGGTCCCGTAGATCAGTGAACGTACACCCAAAAAACGTCCGAGTTTTTTGGGTGTACGTCCCAGTCACTTCTAATCCTCTATATCCCTGATAATCACAGCAGTTCCTCTGTTTTCACTCTCTATCAAATAGCAAGTAGATTTTGTTGATTGCATTGGCTTGGGACCTGTAGAGAATATATCGCTTAAAGCTACGCCACCACGGCGGAAGTGATAGGGGACATGCTGCAGCCTCTCTTCAAGGGTCGGAAAAACTCCCCACTGGGTCCTTGGTCAGTATGGGACAACGGTGGACTTGGAAAGGATGCCGTCGGGCAGATGGGGTGGAAAGCTATGACTCTGTGTGCGGGTGAGCCATGCCGTGCATGTTAAAGAACATGCTGGATGACTTGACAGGAGGTTACCATCTGTCTCTTACAGCTCTCCAGTGGGTGCCATCAGAGTCCTTGTGACCTTACCATTTAGCCCATTGTATGCACAAAAGTGCTGCTCAGAGGTAAAACAACTCCTCAAGGCTCTCTTGCTTAACATTGATTATTTGTTATGAGACATATGGAAGCTTTTCATCAAGGCCATCCAGTATGTTTTTAATAACAACTGAACTGATGCAGATTTGAGATCTTGATTTTTCACCCCTTTATTTTTTTTCTCTGGGTGGTTGGCCAAGATAACCGAGTACTTGCAGGCCTGCACGGCCGCACAGTAAGTGAAATGCTCTCGCGCACACGGAATTGTTGCCACACAGCTGAAAATTTCTTTTGACCCTTCCATGCAGACGTCAGGTTGTGCAAAAAATTTTCTGCTCAGAGCAGTATCAGGTCCGCGCAGCTGTAAAACAGTTAGAGGGAACGTTGGACACCAGCATTAACAGGGCGCCATCATTTGCATCTTAAGATTTGTTTAAACACCAAGATAATTAAGTAACAAACAAAATTATGTCGATTTAATTCTTAGAAGGGGTATTAAAGTAATTGCAAGTATCCATGGTATGAAGAGCGATTGCTTTCTCTTTTAAAGTACTCTGTCTCCTGACAATCGAAAGCTAAATTTAAAAAAGAATATGGATTATGTACACTGTCGTATCAGAATAATATGACCACCTACCATAGTATATGTATGGTAGGTGGTCATATTATTCTGATACGACTGTGTATTGGGATACTTCCATATTTTTGTGAATAGAAAACAGCATTCAGAGCTTTCTAAATTCGAAAATAAGATTATTTACAGAGAAATATAACACGAGATAAATTATAGGTCTCATTTAAATTTATCCAAATCTCAGTTTTAAACAATAGTCTATTAATTGCTCTTGCCCAGCAGTGGCTGCCTGCCCTGAACACTTTCAAAGCTGATGGAAAAAGTTGATGAAAAAAACTGATGGAAAAAGTTGATGAAATCTAAAAAATCAAATTCAAACTTCTAAAATTACACTTATTTTAGCAAACGATTTGTTACACCTATTAAGGAAAATTCTTCCGAGTAGCAACATTGTTGTTAAATGTTTCAGCCGCCTGAACCGTTTAAATAGTAAAGATTGTTCAAAGTCATTATTAGTGAATATTTTTCAGTTACTTGTAGCGTTTTCCTAATTAAGTCTGGTCCCAATACTTTTGATAATTTAGTATAATTTATTCATTCCCAGAGCAAAAAAAAAAAACCAAAGAAGGAAAATTTCAGATCTGAAATAATTTTTTTGTTTTTTAACCCTTCTTCGGTCGCGCTCTCTTTTGTAACGCGGATGGCGACATTGGAGATGCCAGATCCATCATTTGTTTATTAACATTAAACACCTGTATGTTTTTTTTTTAACTAATTTGAAATATTGTCTGCTCATTAATGTACACATTAAACTATTTTAGGCCATAAAGAGTTGTCCTTTTTTTTCCCATAACCAATATTTCGCAGTTATATACATGCGAATGACATCAAAGCATTTCTAAGTACTAGATACGAGAAAGAATTTGCTATATATCTGAAAGGGTCTGCTTGTCTGTTTTCAAGGCCAGCAAAAGTTTTCTCCCCACAAAAAATAGGTTCCTCCTCCATTCAATAGTTGGTAGGAACTGCTTCTAAATGATACGAGTTAGCACCGCCAAACTCAGTAACCTGCTTCCTCTAATCGTAATTTAGACCAAAGCAAGGTTTCGGATCCCCAAAGTTTTCTTCCCCCCATAAAAGAATTAACCCCCTCCCTTTAAAAAGTGGCAGGAACTGCTTCCCCTAATCGTAACTTAGATCAACAGTAGTGTTAGGACTCCCAAAATTTTTCTTCCCCCAAATATCTTCCTTGAAAAAAATCTTCCCTGAAAAAATATTCCTCCAAAAAATCTTCCCTTGAAAAGGGTTGGGTTGGGTTATTTTACTTCTGAGCGGCACTTTTTTGCACACCATGGGCTAAATGGCCAGGTCACATGGACCCCGAAGGCTCAGAGAAGGTTGGGGAGGGGACCCACTATAACAGCTGTTGGGAGACAGATGGTAGCCTCCCGTCAAGGCCATCCAGCGTGTTCTTTAACGTGCACAGGGTATGGCTCTCCCGCTCACGGTGCCACGGCTTAACGTCCCATCCGACGGACGGTGGCCTTTCCAAGCCCATCGGTGTCCCCTGCTGACCGTGGGCAGGGCGGGGAATTTTGCGGAGATAAATCTCAACGCTGACCCAGCTGGGACTCGAACCTGGGAACTACAGATTACGAGCCTGGCGCCTTACCGACTGAGCCCCCCCCCCCCGCCCCTTGAAAAAAGTAGTAGGAACTAATTCTAAAAGGCAAAGATACCAAATTCAGTATTCGGTTTCCTCTAGTAGTAACTTAGAGCAATATAAGGGTTAAGACCCATAATTTTTTTCCTTCCTGACAAAATCCTCCCACTCAAAAAACAAACAAACAAACAAATAAACAAGGGAGTAAGAACTGCTTCTAAATGGTAAGAGGTTAGACTACCAAATTCAGTACAATTTCCTGAAACTGCAACTTAAAATAGTGAAAGAGTTTGATCCTCAATATTTCTTTCTCCCTAAGAAAATGGCTCCCTGGAAGTTCTGAATTTTTCTAACGCTATGACTATCGTATTCAGAATACCTCTTCCCCTAATAGTATATTAAAGAAACGTAGGGATTCCATCTCCCATCTCTCTTTCCACAGAACAGTCCATGTGCAAACTTCACGCGCAAATACCGAGGAATTTCTCCTACACGATTACAGGAAGTATCCCCGAATTGAGTGCGCAGCTTCCTCGCATTCTCGCCATAAGCAATGTGGAGTTTTCACTCCTCCCCAACATTCCCCCTAAAAACAAGCATCTCTACATAAAATGGGGAAAATAATTTTTCCTAAATGGTACGAACTATCCCCACTGAATTTGACAAAGCTTTTTCTCGTCATGGTTCTAAGCAATATAATGTTTCTCTCCCCTCCCCCCTTATAATCCTCAGAAAAAAAGAGGGATTTCGGTAAACTATTACACAGCCTGACGAATTCAAATGAAAGCCTATATAACAAAAAATAATTTTTCATTGATTTCTCAAAACAAAAGTTTTAATTTTCCTCAACTCTCCCAGTGGTCAGGGAAAAAGACAGGTACAAATCTCTTCACCTGATTACATACTACCACAGAAATTTTAAATTTTTAGCGTGAACAGATCGTTTGCAATATTCGTTTAAAGTTTTGCATTTTGAAACTTCCACCTTCAGAAGGCCTGTTGAGATTTTTCATTTTCAGCCTTTAGCATTCCAGCTAGTTGACGGCTTGGAAAAATGCAAATAGCAATATTTTACAAGTACATACACCGAAGAGCAAAAACATTATGACCAGCGCATCTTTATGCAAATCGAAGCAACTGCAGGTAAACGACGGCACGTGTGAAAGTCATGAAACGGTATAACACCTGATACTGAGCTCTGTTAATCAGTGTTATTCTTGTTTTCCAGATGGAAAAGGCAGCAGACTTAAGTGAGTTTGACAAAGGCCAAATTACAATGGCCAGACGACAGGGTCAGAGCATTTCCGAGATGGCAAGGCTTATGGTATGCTCACAGTCAGCCATAGTGAGTACTTTCAAAAAGTGGTCCAAGGAGAGAAAAGCCACGAACTGTTGGCTAGGTGATGGCCAACCATGGCTCATCAATGCTAGAGGTGAGTGAAGGCTATCCCTTTGTTTCATTTGATTATTTGATTCATTGAGATTCCCGTATGGTGCGAGCCAACAGAAGGGATACTGTGGCGCAACTCACCTGTAATTTGAATGCTGGTGATGGGAGTAATGTGTCACAACACAAAATACATCGAACCCTGCTGAAAATGGGGCTATGTAGCCGCAGGCCGCTCCAAGTGCCCATGCTAACCACGGTTCACCATCAAAAGTGACTACAATGCGCACGTGAGCATCAAAACTGGACCTTTAATGATTGGAAGAAGGCCGTTTTGTCCAGTGAATCTCGTTTCATGTTGCACCATGTAGACAGCTGGGTACGTATGTGTCGTTTACCTGGGGAAGTGTTGGCAATAGGATGTACTGTGGGACGAAAACAAGCTGGTGGAGGAAGTGTAAAGCTTTGGGCAATGTTCTGCTGGGAAACCTTGGTCCAGTCATTTATGTGCAGGAAACTATTATGTCTACCACCTACCTAAACATCATTGCAGACCAAGTAAATCCTTTCATGGCAACGGTATCTTCTCTAGTAGTGCCTTCTTTCAGCAGGATAATGCACCATGCCACAGTATCCGGATTGTTTGAGAATGATTTGCGGAACATGAGGAAGACTTCCAGGTATTGCCCTGCCCTCCAAATTCTCCAGACATCAATCCAATCGAGTGTATGTGGTTTGTGTTGGAACAGTATATTCTATCTGCAGCGGTTCAACCACATACCTTACAAGAGTTCAAGGATCTGCTGGTAACGTGTTGGTACCAGATACCATAAGACATATTTAGAAATCTTGTAGCATCCATGCCTCGCTGGGTAAGAGATGTTTTGGCAGCACATGAAGGACCAACATCATATTAGGCAGGTGGTCATAATGTTTTGGCTCTTCGGTGTATGTAGCACATAACGAATTTTTCATTAATCTCTTAAAACAAAAAAAATTGCATTTTACCACCACCCCATTGGGGGGTAAGAGAGCAAACTCTTTCTTCTAATGCAAACCTGTTTACCACCCACTCTAGCAGAAAACTTTTTATGACAAACACATTGCTTGTAATATTGGTTTTAAAGTATTGGCATTTCACGATTTTTTCCATCGACAGAGGACGATATTAAACTGTTGATAGGTTTCGAAAAATACGAAAGGTAAAACATCAATATACAGGGTGCTTCAAAAAGGACGCAACCCTCTGTTGTATTTTTCTATTTAAACTTGACAAAAGACACAAATTTCAAAAGATGCAAATTAATCTACCTTTACAACAGATGTTGAAAGTGATTTCCTGCAACCTGGATGCAGGTTTGTACCTGTTTCATGACGTTTGCAGCCACCTTTCGTAACGTTTTTTTTTTTGTATGTTTAAAATCTCTCTTTCAATGTTAACCTTCAAGTCTTCAAGTGTATGAGGATTGCTTTGAAACACTACACATTTGAGATATCCCCAAAGGAAAAAATCTGGAGGAGTAAGACCTGGGGATCTTAGGGGACACAAATTTTTTGAAATCAAATGATCACCAAAAAATTCCTGCAACGTGACCATTGTGTCATTTGCAATAGGGGTGGTCGCGCCATCTTGTTGAAACCAACACTCTCGTCCATTCACATCCAATAGTGCAATAAACTGTTGGATGAGGTCACGATAAACGTCACCAATTACAGTTGAGTCAAAAAATAAAGGCCCTATCACAAAATGATGGGAAATTGCACACCAAACACCAATTTTCCGTGCGTGTAATGGTCGTTCGCGAAAAGTGTGAGTATTTTCACTGCTCCATATTCGGCTGTTTTGACTGTTCACATACCCATCCAAGTGAAACCAAGCCTCGTCACTGAAATAAACACGGTCCAACACCTCAATTCCATTTTCATCAACAAAAGAATGAAACCAACAACAGTACCGTAAACCTTTTTCATGGTCTGGTTCTTTCAATTCACGAACGACACCAATGCGGCAGACATGAAATTTTAATTTCTTTGTAGCCCTAAAACCAGTAGCTGGTGACATTCAACCTGTGAAGATAACTTTCTAAGAGATTTTCTGGGTGAGCGAGTTAAACGCTGAGACACATCATCAAGAACTTCGGCAGCTAACAGCGATGGCTGGCCTGGGCTCTTTTGATCTTGTACAGACCCAGTGTCACGAAATATATCAATCGAACGAGATATTGTCGCCTTGTTGGGAACTGCAGATGGAACCTTCAACTCAAACTCCTCTCTCACACGTTTGTAAGATTTGTACGCACAATAAGTCTCAACAATAAATACACGTTCGTTTTTGGAAAACGACGTAGCTGACACTACACAAAGGAATGAATGCTTGGGTGAGACTAGCGCGTGACAAGGTCATTTCAACTGCTAAAGGCTGTTAACCTTGAGTACAGTAATGCCAACTGACTAATATTATAGCATAAAATGCACATGCGCGTAAGTTCTACTCTCTTATATTTAGGGTTGGGTCCTTTTTGAAACACCCTGTATATCAAATTCGCTAAAAAATTTTCAATTTATCTCCAAAAACAAAAACAAAAAAAGTTTACACTACGTATCAGTTAAACGAATGTAGGATAAATTAAGTTCGTATAATTCAATTCATCAAATCTGAATATTTTTTCATCCTTCTTTACTTCAAAATATTCAGTTATTTTTGTGATAACAAGAAAAATCGGAGATATTGAAATATGTTTGATGTCCTCAAATAGTTATACCGATGGTCGCGCAGACTCTGTGTGCAGTTCATTCGTTACAATTATTACATCCTGTTAAATAACTAAAGGGCCAATTGAAGCGAAAATGCCCCGAGGTAGAGCAACGAAGTGGGGAAAAGGTACTGAGAAGCAGGAACGAAAAATTTTCAAAATACAAAATCGTCTGGGTGTGTCAGATTCAAAGCCACCGACAGAAGTCAATTACTATAATGTCAATACTCTATATGATCCGCTGTATATAATCTTTATTACTTTAATTTTGCAGCATTTGATAACAAAACTGTTAAAAAATATATGGAATTACCTATTTGTATGGGTGCTAATGTTAAAAAAGAATTTTTTTTTCGAGAAAGTTGAAACATTACACATGAAATTGCGCACTCTCGCCCTTTGTGCCTCTGGGAGTGTAAGGTGTAAGTCCAAGTTCCGTAGGCAGAAAAAAAAACATTTTTGTAACATAAAGGGCAATAACTGATGTTATAATGCAGAATCAATTTTTTTAATAAAAAAAGTTTCGGGAGGGAGCGGGGGTGGCGACAAAATTTCATTTCGTCAGTTATCTTATTTACTGTGTGTGTGTGTGTGGGGGGGGGGGGGGTGTTGCGGGAAGGATTCCGACATGTTTCACTCTAATGGAGTTTGGTTTTGACGTCTTGAGTTTTTTTCAGGGACATTATTCAAGACCTCAAAGAGAGAGAGAGGGGGGAGGGGGGGGGGGGCGTTACGTCACTGACCATGCCCTACATAGGTTCCGAATTAACACTTTTTCCCGAATCTCTCTGAGAAGTTTTTTGATCGTGCCGTCAATCCCTCTTCCTGGCACATACCCAAATGAACTCTCGTGCACACCATCATGGTGCTAAAATATGAAATCTCCATAGCCAGCTCTTTCTCGTGTAATCTACGATATAAATGTGACTGTAGGCTTCAATTTTGCACAAAGTGTAAAAAGTTAGGATTTCTGTCTGCCCTTCGGCGACGGGGATGAAATAGACTTCACCTCTCTCATGCGAAATAAGTAAACAAATAAGAAATAAAGTATATGATAGTCATTATTAGAAAGAGGAAAAAAATTGGAATTTTTTTTTTGTTTTTCCAGTTATCCCAAGGTGTGCACTTCTTTGGATGAACCTCCAATGGTCTTTGCATGGGTTCATGTCTTCGTTGGATGAGCCTCCAATGCTCTTTGCATGGGTTCATGTCTTCTTTGGATGAGCCTCCAATGCTCTTTGCATGGGTTCATGTCTTCTTTGGATGATACTCCAATGATCTTTGCATGGATTCATGTTTTCTTTGGATGAGACTCCAATGATCTTTGCATGGATTCATGTTTTCTTTGGATGAACCTCCAATGCTCTTTGCATGGGTTCATGTTTTCTTTGGATGAGCCTCCAATGCTCTTTGCATGGGTTCACGTTTTCTTTGGATGAGCCTCCAATGCTCTTTGCATGGGCTCATGTGCTTCTTTGGATGAACCTCCAATGCTCTTTGCATGGGCTCATGTGCTTCTTTGGATGAACCTCCAATGATCTTTGCATGGGTTCATGTCTTCTTCGGATGAGCCTCCAATGCTCTTTGCATGGGCTCATGTGCTTCTTTGGATGAGCCTCCAATGCTCTTTGCATGGGCTCATGTGCTTCTTTGGATGAACCTCCAATGATCTTTGCATGGGTTCATGTTTTCTTTGGATGAGCCTCCAATGCTCTTTGCATGGGTTCATGTCTTCTTCGGATGAGCCTCCAATGCTCTTTGCATGGGCTCGTGTGCTTCTTTGGATGAGCTTCCAATGCTCTTTGCATGGGCTCATGTGCTTCTTTGGATGAACCTCCAATGCTCTTTGCATGGGTTCATGTCTTCTTCGGATGAGCCTCCAATGCTCTTTGCACAGGTTCATGTTTTCTTCGGATGAGATGAGCCTCCAATGCTCTTTGCATGGGCTCATGTGCTTCTTTGGATGAGCCTCCAATTCTCTTTGCATGGGCTCATGTGCTTCTTTGGATGAGCCTCCAATGCTCTTTGCATGGGCTCATGTGCTTCTTTGGATGAACCTCCAATGATCTTTGCATGGGTTCATGTTTTCTTTGGATGAGCCTCCAATGCTCTTTGCATGGGTTCATGCCTTCTTCGGATGAGCCTCCAATGCTCTTTGCATGGGCTCATGTGCTTCTTTCGATGAGCCTCCAATGCTCTTTGCATGGGCTCATGTGCTTCTTTGGATGAGCCTCCAATGCTCTTTGCATGGGTTCATGTCTTCTTCGGATGAGCCTCCAATGCTCTTTGCACGGGTTCATGTTTTCTTTGGATGAGACTCCAATGATCTTTGCATGGGCTCATGTGCTTCTTTGGATGAGCCTCCAATGCTCTTTGCATGGGCTCATGTGCTTCTTTGGATGAACCTCCAATGCTCTTTGCATGGGTTCATGTTTTCTTTGGATGAGCCTCCAATGCTCTTTGCATGGGTTCATGTATTCTTCGGATGAGCCTCCAATGCTCTTTGCATGGGCTCGTGTGCTTCTTTGGATGAGCCTCCAATGCTCTTTGCATGGGCTCATGTTTTCTTTGGATGAGCCTCCAATGCTCTTTGCATGGGTTCATGTCTTTTTCGGATGAGCCTCCAATGCTCTTTGCACGGGTTCATGTTTTCTTTGGATGAGCCTCCAATGCTCTTTGCATGGGTTCATGTTTTCTTTGGATGAGCCTCCAATGCTCTTTGCATGGGTTCATGTGCCTCTTTGGATGAGCCTCCAATGCTCTTTGCATGGGCTCATGTGCTTCTTTGGATGAACCTCCAATGATCTTTGCATGGGTTCATGTTTTCTTTGGATGAGCCTCCAATGCTCTTTGCATGGGTTCATGTCTTCTTCGGATGAGCCTCCAATGCTCTTTGCATGGGCTCATGTGCTTCTTTGGATGAGCCTCCAATGCTCTTTGCATGGGTTCATGTTTTCTTTGGATGAACCTCCAATGATCTTTGCATGGGTTCATGTTTTCTTTGGATGAGCCTCCAATGCTCTTTGCATGGGCTCATGTGCTTCTTTGGATGAGCCTCCAATGCTCTTTGCATGGGCTCATGTGCTTCTTTGGATGAACCTCCAATGATCTTTGCATGGGTTCATGTTTTCTTTGGATGAGCCTCCAATGATCTTTGCATGGGTTCATGTTTTCTTTGGATGAGCCTCCAATGCTCTTTGCATGGGCTCATGTGCTTCTTTCGATGAGCCTCCAATGCTCTTTGCATGGGCTCATGTGCTTCTTTGGATGAGCCTCCAATGCTCTTTGCATGGGTTCATGTCTTCTTCGGATGAACCTCCAATGCTCTTTGCACGGGTTCATGATTTCTTTGGATGAGCCTCCAATGCTCTTTGCATGGGCTCATGTGCTTCTTTGGATGAGCCTCCAATGCTCTTTACATGGGCTCATGTGCTTCTTTGGATGAACCTCCAATGATCTTTGCATGGGTTCATGTTTTCTTTGGATGAGCCTCCAATGCTCTTTGCATGGGTTCATGTCTTCTTCGGATGAGCCTCCAATGCTCTTTGCATGGGCTCGTGTGCTTCTTTGGATGAGCCTCCAATGCTCTTTGCATGGGCTCATGTGCTTCTTTGGATGAACTTCCAATGCTCTTTGCATGGGTTCATGTCTTCTTCGGATGAGCCTCCAATGCTCTTTGCACGGGTTCATGTTTTCTTTGGATGAGCCTCCAATGCTCTTTGCATGGGTTCATGTTTTCTTTGGATGAGACTCCAATGATCTTTGCATGGGCTCATGTGCTTCTTTGGATGAGCCTCCAATGCTCTTTGCATGGGCTCATGTGCTTCTTTGGATGAACCTCCAATGATCTTTGCATGGGTTCATGTTTTCTTTGGATGAGCCTCCAATGCTCTTTGCATGGGTTCATGTATTCTTCGGATGAGCCTCCAATGCTCTTTGCATGGGCTCATGTGCTTCTTTGGATGAACCTCCAATGATCTTTGCATGGGTTCATGTTTTCTTTGGATGAACCTCCAATGCTCTTTGCATGGGTTCATGTCTTTTTCGGATGAGCCTCCAATGCTCTTTGCACGGGTTCATGTTTTCTTTGGATGAGCCTCCAATGCTCTTTGCATGGGTTCATGTTTTCTTTGGATGAACCTCCAATGCTCTTTGCACGGGTTCATGTTTTCTTTGGATGAGCCTCCAATGCTCTTTGCATGGGCTCATGTGCTTCTTTGGATGAACCTCCAATGATCTTTGCATGGGTTCATGTTTTCTTTGGATGAGCCTCCAATGCTCTTTGCATGGGTTCATGTCTTCTTCGGATGAGCCTCCAATGCTCTTTGCATGGGCTCGTGTGCTTCTTTGGATGAGCTTCCAATGCTCTTTGCATGGGCTCATGTGCTTCTTTGGATGAGCCTCCAATGCTCTTTGCACGGGTTCATGTTTTCTTTGGATGAGTCTCCAATGCTCTTTGCATGGGTTCATGTTTTCTTTGGATGAGCCTCCAATGCTCTTTGCACGGGTTCATGTTTTCTTTGGATGAGCCTCCAATGCTCTTTGCATGGGTTCATGTTTTCTTTGGATGAGACTCCAATGATCTTTGCATGGGCTCATGTGCTTCTTTGGATGAGCCTCCAATGCTCTTTGCATGGGCTCATGTGCTTCTTTGGATGAACCTCCAATGATCTTTGCATGGGTTCATGTTTTCTTTGGATGAGCCTCCAATGCTCTTTGCATGGGTTCATGTATTCTTCGGATGAGCCTCCAATGCTCTTTGCATGGGCTCATGTGCTTCTTTGGATGAACCTCCAATGATCTTTGCATGGGTTCATGTTTTCTTTGGATGAACCTCCAATGCTCTTTGCATGGGTTCATGTCTTTTTCGGATGAGCCTCCAATGCTCTTTGCACGGGTTCATGTTTTCTTTGGATGAGCCTCCAATGCTCTTTGCATGGGTTCATGTTTTCTTTGGATGAACCTCCAATGCTCTTTGCACGGGTTCATGTTTTCTTTGGATGAGCCTCCAATGCTCTTTGCATGGGCTCATGTGCTTCTTTGGATGAACCTCCAATGATCTTTGCATGGGTTCATGTTTTCTTTGGATGAGCCTCCAATGCTCTTTGCATGGGTTCATGTCTTCTTCGGATGAGCCTCCAATGCTCTTTGCATGGGCTCGTGTGCTTCTTTGGATGAGCTTCCAATGCTCTTTGCATGGGTTCATGTTTTCTTTGGATGAGCCTCCAATGCTCTTTGCATGGGCTCATGTGCTTCTTTGGATGAGCCTCCAATTCTCTTTGCATGGGCTCATGTGCTTCTTTGGATGAGCCTCCAATGCTCTTTGCATGGGCTCATGTGCTTCTTTGGATGAACCTCCAATGATCTTTGCATGGGTTCATGTTTTCTTTGGATGAGCCTCCAATGCTCTTTGCATGGGTTCATGCCTTCTTCGGATGAGCCTCCAATGCTCTTTGCATGGACTCATGTGCTTCTTTCGATGAGCCTCCAATGCTCTTTGCATGGGCTCATGTGCTTCTTTGGATGAACCTCCAATGCTCTTTGCATGGGTTCATGTCTTCTTCGGATGAGCCTCCAATGCTCTTTGCACGGGTTCATGTTTTCTTTGGATGAGCCTCCAATGCTGTTTGCATGGGTTCATGTTTTCTTTGGATGAGCCTCCAATGCTCTTTACATGGGCTCATGTGCTTCTTTGGATGAGCCTCCAATGCTCTTTGCATGGGCTCATGTGCTTCTTTGGATGAACCTCCAATGCTCTTTGCAGGGGTTCATGTCTTCTTCGGATGAGCCTCCAATGCTCTTTGCATGGGCTCATGTGCTTCTTTGGATGAGCCTCCAACGCTCTTTGCATGGGCTCATGTGCTTCTTTGGATGAACCTCCAATGCTCTTTGCATGCGTTCATGTCATCTTCGGATGAGCCTCCAATGCTCTTTGCACGGGTTCATGTTTTCTTTGGATGAGCCTCCAATGCTCTTTGCATGGGTTCATGTTTTCTTTGGATGAGACTCCAATGATCTTTGCATGGGCTCGTGTGCTTCTTTGGATGAGCTTCCAATGCTCTTTGCATGGGTTCATGTTTTCTTTGGATGAGCCTCCAATGCTCTTTGCATGGGCTCATGTGCTTCTTTGGATGAGCCTCCAATGCTCTTTGCATGGGCTCATGTGCTTCTTTGGATGAACCTCCAATGATCTTTGCATGGGTTCATGTTTTCTTTGGATGAGCCTCCAATGCTCTTTGCATGGGTTCATGTCTTCTTCGGATGAGCCTCCAATGCTCTTTGCATGGGCTCATGTGCTTCTTTGGATGAACCTCCAATGCTCTTTGCACGGGTTCATGTTTTCTTTGGATGAGCCTCCAATGCTCTTTGCATGGGCTCATGTGCTTCTTTGGATGAACCTCCAATGATCTTTGCATGGGTTCATGTTTTCTTTGGATGAGCCTCCAATGCTCTTTGCATGGGTTCATGTCTTCTTCGGATGAGCCTCCAATGCTCTTTGCATGGGCTCGTGTGCTTCTTTGGATGAGCTTCCAATGCTCTTTGCATGGGTTCATGTTTTCTTTGGATGAGCCTCCAATGCTCTTTGCATGGGCTCATGTGCTTCTTTGGATGAGCCTCCAATGCTCTTTGCATGGGCTCATGTGCTTCTTTGGATGAACCTCCAATGATCTTTGCATGGGTTCATGTTTTCTTTGGATGAGCCTCCAATGCTCTTTGCATGGGTTCATGTCTTCTTCGGATGAGCCTCCAATGCTCTTTGCATGGGCTCATGTGCTTCTTTGGATGAACCTCCAATGCTCTTTGCACGGGTTCATGTTTTCTTTGGATGAGACTCCAATGATCTTTGCATGGGTTCATGTTTTCTTTGGATGAGCCTCCAATGCTCTTTGCACGGGTTCATGTTTTCTTTGGATGAGCCTCCAATGATCTTTGCATGGGTTCATGTTTTCTTTGGATGAGCCTCCAATGCTCTTTGCATGGGCTCATGTGCTTCTTTGGATGAGCCTCCAATGCTCTTTGCATGGGCTCATGTGCTTCTTTGGATGAGCCTCCAATGCTCTTTGCATGGGCTCATGTGCTTCTTTGGATGAACCTCCAATGCTCTTTGCATGGGTTCATGTCTTCTTCGGATGAGCCTCCAATGCTCTTTGCATGGGCTCATGTGCTTCTTTGGATGAGCCTCCAATGCTCTTTGCATGGGCTCATGTGCTTCTTTGGATGAACCTCCAATGATCTTTGCATGGGTTCATGTTTTCTTTGGATGAGCCTCCAATGCTCTTTGCATGGGTTCATGTCTTCTTCGGATGAGCCTCCAATGCTCTTTGCATGGGCTTGTGTGCTTCTTTGGATGAGCCTCCAATGCTCTTTGCATGGGCTCATGTGCTTCTTTGGATGAACCTCCAATGCTCTTTGCATGGGTTCATGTCTTCTTCGGATGAGCCTCCAATGCTCTTTGCACGGGTTCATGTTTTCTTTGGATGAGCCTCCAATGCTCTTTGCATGGGTTCATGTGCTTCTTTGGATGAGCCTCCAATGCTCTTTGCATGGGCTCATGTGCTTCTTTGGATGAGCCTCCAATGCTCTTTGCATGGGCTCATGTGCTTCTTTGGATGAACCTCCAATGCTCTTTGCATGGGTTCATGTCTCCTTCGGATGAGCCTCCAATGCTCTTTGCATGGGCTCATGTGCTTCTTTGGATGAGCCTCCAATGCTCTTTGCATGGGCTCATGTGCTTCTTTGGATGAACCTCCAATGATCTTTGCATGGGTTCATGTTTTCTTTGGATGAACCTCCAATGCTCTTTGCATGGGTTCATGTCTTCTTCGGATGAGCCTCCAATGCTCTTTGCATGGGCTCATGTGCTTCTTTGGATGAGCCTCCAATGCTCTTTGCATGGGCTCATGTGCTTCTTTGGATGAACCTCCAATGCTCTTTGCACGGGTTCATGTTTTTCTTTGGATGAGACTCCAATGATCTTTGCATGGGTTCATGTTTTCTTTGGATGAGCCTCCAATGCTCTTTGCACGGGTTCATGTTTTCTTTGGATGAGCCTCCAATGCTCTTTGCATGGGTTCATGTTTTCTTTGGATGAGCCTCCAATGCTCTTTGCATGGGCTCATGTGCTTCTTTGGATGAGCCTCCAATGCTCTTTGCATGGGCTCATGTGCTTCTTTGGATGAACCTCCAATGCTCTTTGCATGGGTTCATGTCTTCTTCGGATGAGCCTCCAATGCTCTTTGCACGGGTTCATGTTTTCTTTGGATGAGCCTCCAATGCTCTTTGCATGGGTTCATGTATTCTTCGGATGAGCCTCCAATGCTCTTTGCATGGGCTCATGTGCTTCTTTGGATGAACCTCCAATGATCTTTGCATGGGTTCATGTTTTCTTTGGATGAACCTCCAATGCTCTTTGCATGGGTTCATGTCTTTTTCGGATGAGCCTCCAATGCTCTTTGCACGGGTTCATGTTTTCTTTGGATGAGCCTCCAATGCTCTTTGCATGGGTTCATGTTTTCTTTGGATGAACCTCCAATGCTCTTTGCACGGGTTCATGTTTTCTTTGGATGAGCCTCCAATGCTCTTTGCATGGGCTCATGTGCTTCTTTGGATGAACCTCCAATGATCTTTGCATGGGTTCATGTTTTCTTTGGATGAGCCTCCAATGCTCTTTGCATGGGTTCATGTCTTCTTCGGATGAGCCTCCAATGCTCTTTGCATGGGCTCGTGTGCTTCTTTGGATGAGCTTCCAATGCTCTTTGCATGGGTTCATGTTTTCTTTGGATGAGCCTCCAATGCTCTTTGCATGGGCTCATGTGCTTCTTTGGATGAGCCTCCAATTCTCTTTGCATGGGCTCATGTGCTTCTTTGGATGAGCCTCCAATGCTCTTTGCATGGGCTCATGTGCTTCTTTGGATGAACCTCCAATGATCTTTGCATGGGTTCATGTTTTCTTTGGATGAGCCTCCAATGCTCTTTGCATGGGTTCATGCCTTCTTCGGATGAGCCTCCAATGCTCTTTGCATGGGCTCATGTGCTTCTTTCGATGAGCCTCCAATGCTCTTTGCATGGGCTCATGTGCTTCTTTGGATGAACCTCCAATGCTCTTTGCATGGGTTCATGTCTTCTTCGGATGAGCCTCCAATGCTCTTTGCACGGGTTCATGTTTTCTTTGGATGAGCCTCCAATGCTGTTTGCATGGGTTCATGTTTTCTTTGGATGAGCCTCCAATGCTCTTTACATGGGCTCATGTGCTTCTTTGGATGAGCCTCCAATGCTCTTTGCATGGGCTCATGTGCTTCTTTGGATGAACCTCCAATGCTCTTTGCAGGGGTTCATGTCTTCTTCGGATGAGCCTCCAATGCTCTTTGCATGGGCTCATGTGCTTCTTTGGATGAGCCTCCAACGCTCTTTGCATGGGCTCATGTGCTTCTTTGGATGAACCTCCAATGCTCTTTGCATGCGTTCATGTCTTCTTCGGATGAGCCTCCAATGCTCTTTGCACGGGTTCATGTTTTCTTTGGATGAGCCTCCAATGCTCTTTGCATGGGTTCATGTTTTCTTTGGATGAGACTCCAATGATCTTTGCATGGGCTCATGTGCTTCTTTGGATGAGCCTCCAATGCTCTTTGCATGGGCTCATGTGCTTCTTTGGATGAACCTCCAATGATCTTTGCATGGGTTCATGTTTTCTTTGGATGAGCCTCCAATGCTCTTTGCATGGGTTCATGTATTCTTCGGATGAGCCTCCAATGCTCTTTGCATGGGCTCGTGTGCTTCTTTGGATGAGCCTCCAATGCTCTTTGCATGGGCTCATGTGCTTCTTTGGATGAACCTCCAATGCTCTTTGCATGGGTTCATGTCTTTTTCGGATGAGCCTCCAATGCTCTTTGCACGGGTTCATGTTTTCTTTGGATGAGCCTCCAATGCTTTTTGCATGGGTTCATGTTTTCTTTGGATGAGCCTCCAATGCTCTTTGCATGGGCTCATGTGCCTCTTTGGATGAGCCTCCAATGCTCTTTGCATGGGCTCATGTGCTTCTTTGGATGAACCTCCAATGATCTTTGCATGGGTTCATGTTTTCTTTGGATGAGCCTCCAATGCTCTTTGCATGGGTTCATGTCTTCTTCGGATGAGCCTCCAATGCTCTTTGCATGGGCTCATGTGCTTCTTTGGATGAGCCTCCAATGCTCTTTGCATGGGCTCATGTGCTTCTTTGGATGAACCTCCAATGATCTTTGCATGGGTTCATGTTTTCTTTGGATGAGCCTCCAATGCTCTTTGCATGGGTTCATGTCTTCTTCGGATGAGCCTCCAATGCTCTTTGCATGGGCTCATGTGCTTCTTTGGATGAACCTCCAATGCTCTTTGCACGGGTTCATGTTTTCTTTGGATGAGACTCCAATGATCTTTGCATGGGTTCATGTTTTCTTTGGATGAGCCTCCAATGCTCTTTGCACGGGTTCATGTTTTCTTTGGATGAGCCTCCAATGATCTTTGCATGGGTTCATGTTTTCTTTGGATGAGCCTCCAATGCTCTTTGCATGGGCTCATGTGCTTCTTTGGATGAACCTCCAATGCTCTTTGCATGGGTTCATGTCTTCTTCGGATGAGCCTCCAATGCTCTTTGCATGGGCTCATGTGCTTCTTTGGATGAGCCTCCAATGCTCTTTGCATGGGCTCATGTGCTTCTTTGGATGAACCTCCAATGATCTTTGCATGGGTTCATGTTTTCTTTGGATGAGCCTCCAATGCTCTTTGCATGGGTTCATGTCTTCTTCGGATGAGCCTCCAATGCTCTTTGCATGGGCTCGTGTGCTTCTTTGGATGAGCCTCCAATGCTCTTTGCATGGGCTCATGTGCTTCTTTGGATGAACCTCTAATGCTCTTTGCATGGGTTCATGTCTTCTTCGGATGAGCCTCCAATGCTCTTTGCACGGGTTCATGTTTTCTTTGGATGAGCCTCCAATGCTCTTTGCATGGGTTCATGTGCTTCTTTGGATGAGCCTCCAATGCTCTTTGCATGGGCTCATGTGCTTCTTTGGATGAGCCTCCAATGCTCTTTGCATGGGCTCATGTGCTTCTTTGGATGAACCTCCAATGCTCTTTGCATGGGTTCATGTCTCCTTCGGATGAGCCTCCAATGCTCTTTGCATGGGCTCATGTGCTTCTTTGGATGAGCCTCCAATGCTCTTTGCATGGGCTCATGTGCTTCTTTGGATGAACCTCCAATGATCTTTGCATGGGTTCATGTTTTCTTTGGATGAACCTCCAATGCTCTTTGCATGGGTTCATGTCTTCTTCGGATGAGCCTCCAATGCTCTTTGCATGGGCTCATGTGCTTCTTTGGATGAGCCTCCAATGCTCTTTGCATGGGCTCATGTGCTTCTTTGGATGAACCTCCAATGCTCTTTGCACGGGTTCATGTTTTTCTTTGGATGAGACTCCAATGATCTTTGCATGGGTTCATGTTTTCTTTGGATGAGCCTCCAATGCTCTTTGCACGGGTTCATGTTTTCTTTGGATGAGCCTCCAATGCTCTTTGCATGGGTTCATGTTTTCTTTGGATGAGCCTCCAATGCTCTTTGCATGGGCTCATGTGCTTCTTTGGATGAGCCTCCAATGCTCTTTGCATGGGCTCATGTGCTTCTTTGGATGAGCCTCCAATGCTCTTTGCATGGGCTCATGTGCTTCTTTGGATGAACCTCCAATGCTCTTTGCATGGGTTCATGTCTTCTTCGGATGAGCCTCCAATGCTCTTTGCACGGGTTCATGTTTTCTTTGGATGAGCCTCCAATGCTCTTTGCATGGGTTCATGTTTTCTTTGGATGAGCCTCCAATGCTCTTTGCACGGGTTCATGTTTTCTTTGGATGAGCCTCCAATGCTCTTTGCATGGGTTCATATTTTCTTTGGATGAGCCTCCAATGCTCTTTGCATGGGCTCATGTGCTTCTTTGGATGAACCTCCAATGCTCTTTGCATGGGTTCATGTCTTCTTCGAATGAGCCTCCAATGCTCTTTGCACGGGTTCATATTTTCTTTGGATGAGCCTCCAATGCTCTTTGCATGGGTTCATGTTTTCTTTGGATGAGCCTAAAATGCTCTTTGCATGGGCTCATGTGCTTCTTTGGATGAGCCTCCAATGCTCTTTGCATGGGCTCATGTGCTTCTTTGGATGAACCTCCAATGCTCTTTGCATGGGTTCATGTCTTCTTCGGATGAGCCTCCAATGCTCTTTGCACGGGTTCATGTTTTCTTTGGATGAGCCTCCAATGCTCTTTGCATGGGTTCATGTTTTCTTTGGATGAGCCTCCAATGCTCTTTGCACGGGTTCATGTTTTCTTTGGATGAGCCTCCAATGCTCTTTGCATGGGTTCATATTTTCTTTGGATGAGCCTCCAATGCTCTTTGCATGGGCTCATGTGCTTCTTTGGATGAACCTCCAATGCTCTTTGCATGGGTTCATGTCTTCTTCGAATGAGCCTCCAATGCTCTTTGCACGGGTTCATATTTTCTTTGGATGAGCCTCCAATGCTCTTTGCATGGGTTCATGTTTTCTTTGGATGAGCCTCCAATGCTCTTTGCATGGGCTCATGTGCTTCTTTGGATGAGCCTCCAATGCTCTTTGCACGGGCTCATGTGCTTCTTTTGGATGAGCCTCCAATGCATTCCCGCACCCAAATTTTCAAATGACAGCCTTGAATCAACTATTTTTGATGGTCAGTGACGGAAACTGAAACTACTTGGAGATTCGAAAAGTCCGATTACAAGTATTCAGTCAGCACCTAGCCAAGAGAAATCGAAAACCGAATTCGTCATTTATATCTATGAGCAGAAAAGTTGAATTTTTACAGACAGATGAAGGACGTAAATGAAATCAAAGAGTGAATAATCTTTCGTACCCACGAATAGGGGAGATACAACTGGATAAGATGGGCTGGGTTGGGTTGTTTTACCTCTGAGCGGCACTTTTTTGCACACCATGGGCTAAATGGCCAGGTCACATGGACCCCGAAGGCTCAGAGAAGGATTGGGAGAGGGGACTCACTGGAACAGCTGTTGGGAGACAGATGGTAGCCTCCCGTCAAGGCCATCCAGTGTGTTCTTTAACGTGCACAGGGTATGGCTCTCCCGCACACGGGGCCACGGCTTAACGTCCCATCCGACGGACGGCGGCCTTTCCAAGCCCATCGGTGTCCCCTACTGACCGTGGGCAGGGCGGGGAAATTTGCGGAGATAAATCTCAACGCTGACCCAGCTGGGACTCGAACCTGGGAACTACAGATTACGAGCCTGGCGCGATATCGACTGAGCCACCCCCGCCCCCTGGATAAGATGCAGCGTTATGTAAAGAGAGAGAGGGGGGGCATAAAGCAAATTATGTAACGCATTAAAGCCGAATTTAATTCGGCTTTAATGCGTTACATAATTTGCTTTATGTTCTGGTTTCCATTTTCATCAGTGCATGAATAATGACTTCTTTCCACATTGGGGCGGGGGTGGCTCAGTCAGTAGCGCGCCAGGCTCGTAATCTGTAGTTCCCAGGTTCGAGTCCCAGCTGGGTCAGCGTTCAGATTTATCTCCGCAAAATTCCCCGCCCTGCCCACGGTCAGTAGGGGACACCGATGGGCTTGGAAAGGCCGCCGTCCGTCGGGTGGGACGTTAAGCCGTGGCCCCGTGTGCGGGAGAGCCATACCCTGTACACGTTAAAGAGCACGCTGGATGGCCTTGACGGGAGGCTACCATCTGTCTCCCAACAGCTGTTCCAGTGGGTCCCCTCCCCCAACCTTCTCTGAGTCTTCGGGGTCCATGTGACCTGGCCATTTAGCCCATGGTGTGCAAAAAAGTGCAGCTCAGAGGTAAAACAACCCAACCCAACTCTTTCCACATCCAATTCTTTACAAGTTTATCCCAGCTTATTTCCAGGTGGCAACATCCTCCTCACCGTCACTTTTGCAAGATCAGATATACAAAGGAAATAAATAAACAAACACTTACCTGAAGTATAAAAAAATCCTTCTTTCAAACACTTAAACAAAAAAACGAATTGTGATTTCTGTGAAGACTGCCTGAAATGTTATTCCATCAAATATCGTTGCACATTTCAAGATATCGCAACACATCAAGAAACGAATCGGTATCCAATTTGGAATCCATTCACTGCGAAGCGAATCTCTGTTTCGCCAATGTTCAGCTGGCGAGTCGTCAGTCGGCCGCCCACCTGTAGCCCACGTGACGCCTCCAACAGGAAGTTGTTGTTTCGTCATTCCTGTGGCACGTCATTGAATGTTTGTTGACAAGGGAGGGGTGCCAGCCGCAAGGCCAACTGCGGTTCTGCTGAAAAAGGACAGGTTCTGGAAGGTGCCGAAGTTTGGAAAGCAAAGGACGATACACAGGTGTTCTCTGCGGCTGACGTAATGGCATAGACTAAAAATTTAATATTTAGATGAGATAAAAACAGTTTCTTTTTGTCATACTACGATACTGTTTCGGATACGGCACATCAACTGTTGACGGCATTCTTTAAACTAAGGTCAGCAGGTGCGTTCTTCAATGAAGAGGGAAGATGACGCTTCTTTGTTTCTGTTGCAGTTGGCCTGTACTGCAGAGACGAAATTGCAACTTCTCTGACGTATCAGGGCAGATTAATCTGATACGTCGAGAGTTGGGTTGTTTTACCTCTGAGCGGCACTTTTTTTGCACACAATGGGCTAAATGGCCTGGTCACAAGGACTTCGAAGGCTCAGAGAAGGTTGGGGGAGGAGACCCACTGGAACAGCTATTGGGAGACAGATGGTAGCTTCCCGTCAAGGCCATCCAGCGTGTTCTTTAATGTGTACAGGGTATGGCTCTCCCGCACAAGGGGCCACGGCTTAACGTCCCATCCGACGGACGGCGTCCTTTCCAATCCCATCGATGTCCCCTACTGACCGTGGGCGGGGCTGGGAATTTACCGGAGATAAGTCTCAACGCTGACCCAGCTGGCTCTTCGGAGTCACCTGACTTTTGCAGCGTTAAAGGAATGATAACTATGTTTTATTAGTTACTTTCCTTATACAATATTTTAGCATAGTTTCGCAAAAAACCTTTAATTTTATGACCTTACGCAAAAAAGTTTAAAATATGTTTTTTGCCAGAACCAGCTTACCAGTTACAAGCATTCCAAGCTGATTTTCAGTTTGTTTAAGGTAGCACGATTTCAGGGGACAAATTTTGGGGATTATGAAAAAGATTTTAGATTTTTTTTTTACGTAACATGTCAATTTCTTCAATTTTTTTTCTTTTCATAGCAAATACCGAGAAACTAAATAAATCCTGTAATAACTTTGATAAATGCATAATTTAAAGTCCATTCTTAACAAACGAAATAATGGAACTCATACATTTCCAAAAGATTTGATTCTCAGCAGCTCTCACTATCTGTTGGTAGGAAGAGACCTAAGAGCGACCTATAGGAAATCAAAGATTCGGAGATTCTGGTTCAAGCTGGACTTGAATATCCAAGGGTCAATTCACTGCAGACTGTCAATCAAGATATTATCCAAAGATCATTTCCCAAAGCAGACGTTCTCATCTGCCTGGCTTCGACATTTCATCCTAAATGGCCAAGCGATTTATTACAGCTACATTTGGAATTTTCGGAAAAGGGCGTGGTGGCAATGCCTGTGGGTATTTGAATGGCGGGAGGGGGGGGGGGGAGAGTCAGTTGGTGATGTCTTCGATAGTCGAAATTTCTCCCAATTCACAGGCAGCAGTTTCAAGACAGAAGAATGCCACCAGAAATAATGCAGAAAGGTAAATAAGAAGTCGGCATTTTTCCGATGTTTTTCTCACAAACTAGCTTTTATGAAACGAGGAAACCTTTGTAATTTGCAACGCAATGGACTTCAATCAACTGATTAACGGGAGCGTTTACTCAGATCCAACTTGAATTGACGTTAAAGCCAACTCTTCGGAAGCGCTTTCCTTCAGGATCACGAAGATCACGAGGAAGGAAAGAAAAAAAAAAGAAAGGAAAGTACACGAGGTCAATTGGGCCACGATCCTCCATCAAGGGAAAGAATACCAATTATTTTCAAAAATCTTATTTCCTATATATCGGTAATAATAAATGAAAAATCGGCAGACATTACTAGCAGAATAAAAATGCAGTAATGTCACAGAGCAAGGCTATGAATAATACTTTTCCTGTCAATCCCAGTCCTGTTCGTATTTGGCTTTTCCTATCAATGCTAATTTTGATTTCATCACAGATACGAAACTGGCGACTTGGCCTACAAGATGGAGCCGAGTAAAGGCTCCAGTTAACCCTTTCACGACCAAGGGAAACATTTTCCCCATTTTAAAATTGGTGATTGTCGTATTTAATTATAACCTTAACTGCATTTTTTATACAGAATGTCAAAATAGAACGTATGCCGAACGCAATTACGTAAACGTGAACGTTTAGAAAACAAAAACAGAACTGTCAGGACGCATAATATATGTACTATGTGCAATGTCCATCTTTGACTCACTACCAAAAGAAATTGCTTCGCAGAATATCATAATTAGCACATCATTTTGTATAGTAATTTTATTTCATAATTTTGTATTATTTTAGTTAACATTTTGTTCTAATAAACCAATAAATAAAAGACATTGCATAATAAGCCTAACTATAATTTGTGTTACCTTTATAGTCCATTGGGAAAAATATTTCCCATAAAATTCCAAAAAAACTACACATTGTTATGTATTTTTCTTATGATATTTATTTATTTTACGTCTGAACAAACTAAAATAAACAGTTACATACTAATATTTACTCTTAGAAACCTTACGGTACTGAAAAGGTTAATCGGTTGATTGCACTCCGTTGTGTTGCGGATTGCAATGGTTTCCTCGCTTCATGGAAACTGATTTGTGAAAAAAAAATCTGCAGAAGTCTGTCAAAGGAGTAAGAGCATCATCACGTGGATCGATGGGATATTCTAAAGATCTTAACCTGTAAAATATTTTCTGGGTTGAGAACTAAATATTTGAAACAAACATTGAATAGCTAGACTGACGAAATATGAACTCAGAAGTATTAAGGAACACCATCCCAAACAATTGTAAACCTGTAATCCCAAACAATTCAGATAACTTCATATTAATCCATCAAACTTTGGCAATTTTAAAGGTTATTTTAGTAACAACTGTACTAGATTGTTGATTGGCTTTGGCAAATTGCGCAAACGTTGCATTTCACTCGTTCTGTTTTCCCTGAGAGGCGTGAATGGTGAACTTAGGATGTTTCGGTATCACGGCGCAAGGGAATGCTGTCATTGAAGAATTGCTTGGAAAGCGTGAACAGCAGAGATCATGTGATGTGAGAGATAGCAAATTGATATCGCAAATGATATCTTGCAAAGCATAAGAAGTTTAATACTACGTCGCATTATGAAGTGCTGTGGATAAATAAAGGAACAAACGGATTAGTTTACAACTGATGCTGGAGCATGAAGAGCGGTCAAGTGATCATCATGGGTGATCGATGCAACAATGAAGGTGACGATGCCGAGTCCAAATTTCACCTCAGCGGTGATACTCACACTCCCTCTCATATGGGCGAATACTACACCCACCAATATTCGTAAGTTTCAGGTCTTACAGAACAAGATTTTGAGAACTGCGGTCGACGCCCCCTGGTTTGTCACTAACAGACAACTTCATAAAGACCTGCGCATCGACCATATAAAACGCACCTCAAAAAGTTTTTTTCAGGCTGTAAGCAAAAATCCCAATGAGATTATTTCTTCTCTGATTCTTTACGATCATACTGTTTTCAACAAATACAAGAGGCCTGAAACGGTAGCGTTCTCTGAGGAGACCTACCCGTTTTAGGTTTCTTATACAATTTTACTGCTATTTTTAGCTTTTCTTATGTTTGCCCTTAGGGCCCACCTAAGTGTGGTTTACTTATATATTTTGTCCTTACTCATGCCAAATAGGCATATCTTTATGATGGAGATGGCTAGGGGTAAAATTATTACCCGGTACATCGAATATGATTATACGATCTACGATCACACTCTCTCTATTTCATAACTCTTAAACTCCATTCATTTTTGTTAGAAATAATATTACTTGCCCCCCCCCCCCCACGATTTCAACCTGCTATCTTCAACAGCAATCATTATCCCCCCCCACCCCTTTCACGGGACATTTCCGATCCAGTTTCATTACGCAGACCATTGTATGTTGATGAAATCATTGTTACCCGATTGTAAATAACAGCTGCCATTCTTATTGCTTCGTTCAAAATTTGAATCTGAAGCAATTTCAGCAGACGTTATTGTTTTTGAATGAAAGGGAGAAGGAAGTGCCCGAGGCCCTTAACAGATCACGTGATGCAGCAGAGAAGCGAATTCATTCCGGATGATGTGTTGCGAAGAAATGATAAAATCCAAGGTGGTTGTAAATCGTGTGTTGATTTTTGATGAAAGTAAAATGTTCCTTTAAATCAGGGCTGATTTATTTATTTATTATTTTTTTTTTTGGGGGGGGGGGTGCCACCCGGAAGCCAATCACGTTTTACATTGTTCTTAGATTATCTTGTATCAATGGCTGTTTTCGCAATTTTTTTGTGATTCGTATATTAATGTGATTATTTTTCGGTATGTAATGTAAGGATGTGTGACAAGATCGATCATCCGGACTGCATGGCGCGTTTTGAAAAATCGCTCCTCGTCCATTGATATGAAGAGCCAGTGCCATGCGGCGTTGCCAACAATACAGATTGAGTTTTAAGATCGCATTGCATCAGCGCTTTTTTTGTACCCACACCCAAAATTGAATTCTGTCTGAATTTTCATATTTAAAGATACTTTTCATTTTGCATGTAGATTTTCTCTTTATTTGTATAATTACTCATAATCCAATGAGTTAAATGTTTTTATTACATATTGCTTACAATACTTTCTTCAATATCTTTTATTTGAAATCGATAATGCAAACAACCAAAATTTCCAACGCATCCGGATAATTGAGTTTCTATCTATAATGCGTAGAGAGTTTTTCATTTCTTAAAAATGCAGATTTTTTTCCCTCTAATAGATTATTTTTCAGAAATATTTGTTTCCTTTTTTAAACAGAGAATTTTTTTCTCTGTGCTTCTTGTTTAATGGCTCTTCATTAAGTTCCGATTCCTCATCTCAGATGGATTACGAATGGACGAAACAAAATTTACTGAGAAGAATGTTTCTTGGCGAACGTTTTCTCGAATTGTGGCAACTTAAGAATGGAATCCGATCGAATGCCTCCTTAGATGTTCTCTTTTTGCTGCACCAGGATTGGATAGCTCGAGGAAAGAGACCGTGCTGGGTACGTGCGCATTCCAGAGAAAGAGCCGAAAAATGCAGACGTCGTGGGTTGGGTTGGGTAGTTTTACCTCTGAGCGGCACTTTTTTGCACACCATGGGCTAAATGGCCAGGTCACATGGACCCCGAAGGCTCAGAGAAGGTTGGGGGAGGGGACCCACTGGAACAGCTGTTGGGAGAGAGATGGTAGCCTCCCGTCAAGGCCATCCAGCGGGTTCTTTAACGTGCACAGGGTATGGCTATCCCGCACACGGGGCCACGGCTTAACGTCCCATCCGACGGACGGCGGCCTTTTCAAGCCCATCGGTGTCCCCTACTGACCGTGGGCAGGGCGGGGAATTTTGCGGAGATAAATCTGAACGCTGACCAAGCTGGGACTCGAACCTGGGAACTACAGATTACGAGCCTGGCGCGCTACAGACTGAGCCAACCCCGCCCCAGACCTCGTGGAGCTTCCTGTCCAATAATTCTGATAGCATCGAAAGGATGACGTCATTTTGGCGCCATCTCCTCCTCTCTCATCGAAGATCTGCATAATCCATATTAAATACGAATAGTGTCTCACCCTCTGCTCAATAATTAGCATGATTATTAAATGCGAATTTAATTTGGTTTAAAATATGCATTGCATGGAGAACGATGTTTTTTTTTAAATGTAAAGTATTTCATGTTTAATAAATTCAGCGTGCCATGTTGATTCTCCGGAGAGAGATTTTTTCACCGGGAACCTGGCATTCAGCTCGCGGAATCCAAAATTCATATTTCGGCGAATGAGATTAATCAGAGGAAGAAGAAGAAGAAGAAATGCTAGAACAGTGAAGATTTCGAGAAGAGAGCCCGAAATGCTTTTCCAGGAGAGCCTATGAGATGAAAAAAAAACGTCATTGAATGATGAACTGGGGGAAACAGAGGAATCAATGGGAAAGGAAAGGGTGAAGAGAAGTGATTCTGATACAGTTCTCGACAAGAAAGGGGTGGAGAGAAAGATCCAGCTGCGATTCCCGAGGGAGAAGAATGGAGAGAAACGAGCCTGTCGCGATCCCCGAGGGGGTAGGGTGGAGAGAAACGATCCTGTCGCGATCCCTAAGAGGGTAGGGTGGAGAGAAACGATCCTGTCACGATCCCTAGGAGGGTAGGGGTGGAGAGAAACGATCCTGTCGCGATCCCTAGGAGGGTAGGGTGGAGAGAAACGATCCTGTCGCGATCCCTAGGAGAGTAGGGTGGAGAGAAACGATCCTGTCGCGATCCATAGGAGGGTAGGGTAAAGAGAAACGATCCTGTCGCGATCCCTAGGAGGGTAGGGTGGAGAGAAACGATCCTGTCGCGATCCCTAGGAGGGTAGGGTGGAGAGAAACGATCCTGTCGCGATCCCTAGGAGGGTAGGGTGGAGAGAGACGATCCTGTCGCGATTCCTAGGAGGGTAGGGTGGAGAGAGACGATCCTGTCGCGATCCCTAGGAGGGTAGGGTGGAGAGAGACGATCCTGTCGCGATCCCTAGGAGGGTAGGGTGGAGAGAGACGATCCTGTCGCGATCCCTAGGAGGGTAGGGTGGAGAGAGACGATCCTGTTTCGTTTCTCAACAGATCCCAGACAAATCTGCGGAAAAACCACCAACGAACTTCGCGGAAGTAGCTGAAAAAATCTTATGAGAAAGCAATGGAAACCTTATGAAAACCAATGAAGAAACATGAACAGAACAAACTAAAGTACAACTTGAAAGTCAATCATTGGAAAAAGAAAAAAGAAAAACTCTATCAGTGATAATAACACAACAGAAAGTGAAAATAAAACGCAAGGAAACGAACATTTGTTACCAGTCACTAGTACACAAGAAAAAGAATAAGGCAACTCTGAATCCGAAAGCTCTTTCACAGATGTGGAAGATGTGGAGAAAAAAATCTGCTAGAAATCTTCGATAAAGAAAATGAACACACCAACTATGAAGAAGTTTCAGAAAGAAGAAGTAAATATTCCTATAAAAAGTATATTCCAGCTTCTTTCAATAGACAGAAAAGGTAAGCCCAGTTTCGAACATTTTCCTTGCAAGAAAGGGCTGGAAGATGCTAGAGTACCAGATTAGAGGATTCTCTCTGCCCACTCTGTCACCTCGTCGAGATGTCTTCAGGTGGCATTTATTTCATGGAAATTGAGCGAGTATGATTCAGATCGCAACCGACAAACGCGTTGACGCGTCCCCGATTCCTATGGGCATCAAATTCTCTACCCAAAATTATGACTTATAAACTAAATTTCTCATTCAAAATTAAAATTTCAGCAACCATGCTCGAATATTTAACTTAACACTACACTATAATATTTATCCGAGATAGAGGGCATATCGACCAAACTTGGGCATGGATTTTTGTTTACTGAAAAAGAAAAGTTCAATCCGGTATTCAGCCTTTAACAGTCGCTGCTCATCTCTCAGACTTTATGTGCAATTTGTTCTGTTTGTCTTCATGTGACATAAATGTTGGACATTTGCCTCCAGCATTGCAAGTTGGAACTATTGGTATCAGAATGTTAAGTGTCGTTATCGTCTTTATTTAGTAATAAAGTTATGTTTGTTCTATAAAATTCTATCAATGTTATTGTCATATAGGACATATATATATAGGGCATTTCATTGGATCAGTTCATGAGGTTTGCGTTGGAATGAATCGAGCCAAACATAAAGCGGGGATTGCCAACAGACTCGGCGTTCCAAGTTTTACGGATTTAGATTTTTTTTGGTGTATATAGATATAATAGATATTGATATGAATTCAGTGAGATGAACACTTAGCGTGAGTTCATAAATAGCATATATGTATACCACTAAAGTATGGATGATGTGATTTATTACAATGACACAAAAGTATTACAAATTAATCAATTTTATCTAAACGCAATTATTTTTATTCCTCTTAGCATAAAGACAAACCACTTTGTATTGAATCTCATTTGTGACACTAATTAACCCTAATAATACTTTATAACTTATATATGTGAAACGTTTAACATTGATCTCCCCTGAGAGAGGAGGACCCAAGGACAAACTTTAATGTTGATTCCCTTTAACCACCGGAAACGGACTTCATCTTGAATCAAATAAGAGCAGTCTTCTTGCACTTATAACACAACACCAATTTAACACACTCTATCTTTCTTCCGTCACTACTCCATTATGTATCCTTTTGCTTTCTTTCACAATTCTTTCTATTTCAAAGCATCCTCGTTCTGAAACAGTTTATAACGTAAATCGTCACGCTAAGCAAAGCCGAGCGTTCATGATCTACCTGTCACAAGACATTGTCGCACGTTCATATGTCGTAACAATATTATGAAGTAGCAGTGGCATATCTTCATTTATATCAAGTCTTCCCAAAGTCGAATAAATGGTTCACTTCAGGAGTTCGCAACATACGGTCCACGGATCATTTGGGCTTTAAAACTTTCCTGCTAGCAATATAAGAAATAAATTTTTAAGTAACAATGTAAAATAATCTGTTTTTGCAAAGAAAAATGAATCTCGTGTGGAATGATAACTGTGTTACGAACATTTGTTTTCAGCATTAAGGGTTGAAGTCGATTTTTCTAAATGGGAAAAAATATAAAACATATCGAGCTTCTTATTTATATATTAGGAAAAAAAATTCTTTTTATTTCTGCTTATGACCGTGTGGTTAGCACGCTTGGCAACTGATCTAAGGTTCTCTGGGTTCAAGTCCTAGGTAAGGCAGGGATGTATGTGTTGTTTTCCTGCTGAGGCTCCGCCATCCTCTCAGACCCTCTACTATGGCATATAAACTGACAGGCTCCTGTCAGACCTCTTTGGCAAGCAGCTGCTTGAGGGGGTAATTATTTATTTATTTTTTATGTAAAACATTTTGGTACGTTTTTCATTTATTAAAATAATATTTCGATTTCAGTTGTAAGTAACCATGAGGATATTACAAAGATATATAAAAAATTGAGTGTTTATTTCTGTACAATATGTATCCCTTGCTAAATCCTTCTAGTGCGACCAGCTTAAACATCCGACAGTTCTAATGTGGCACGCGTTAACAAAACGTTACCGACCCCTTGTTCAGTTGATATCATTTATTTTTAAGAATAAGTAGATCATAACAAATATCTAAAAAACCGTCATCTGCAACAAGTTACACTTCTATTCTTTCGCTTGAATTGTATTCTTGTGCAATCAGTCTCGTGGCATCTTAATGAAATAAAACCTGTTTTGGATCAGCAGCGAGATCTGACTTCTCTAGACTGAATTCTTTCAGACTAGTAAAAAAAAGTATTCTACTTCATTTTCAGCATCAAGTTTAATTAGGCTAAATATGGCTGATTCATAAGAACAGATGTTCTCGATTTGAGCGGTAAGCGTGTTCTTGAAAACTACCACGTAAATCAAATTTGAACAATGATAATTTTCGCATGCAAAACAATTCAAATGTCCAGGTAAGAGGGGATATTAAAACACTCTTTCCAGGAAAACCTAAAAGTAGAGGTTTTGGTTCTATGGAGAACCAGAGAACGTAGACAAGGATTAGGATGTCCACTCGCGCAATTTTCGGTATGGAAGAGGAGAGATTTCCACCTCATCCAGTGAATACCTGTGAAAATGGAGCAGCATTCAGTCAATGTTAAACTGATGGGAGAAAGTTTCCAAGTGGATCAATTTCATTCTGTGAATTATTAAGCACATCTAAGGCCCGCAAAATCAAGCGAATTCCCATAGTGTATACATAAGTCAAATATGTGAATGTAAATAGAAAATTAATGTGTGTGTCATCCTCTATATAGGAAGGATGACATTTACCTCTTTAGGTCGTAAGCACATCTAATGCTCACCGAAACACGTGGTAAGATCCCGCGATTCACCTAGAATCACATCTGGATATCCAATTCAGTATAACATTTCTCCCTCCGTTTTACAAATCTGTAAAAACTTTATTGAGAAATGATTGGAATATAAATAAGTCTAATAAATTTCCCTCTATTTCCCTTATTACGATGGGGCGGGGTTGGCTCAGTCGGTAGCGCGCCAGGCTCGTAAACCTGCAGTTCCCAGGTTCCCAGGTGCTGACCCTAGCCGGGTCAGCGTTGAGACTTATCTCCGCAAAACTCCCCGCCCTACCCACGGTCATTAGGGGACACTGATGGGCTTGGAAAGGCTGCCGTCGTTCGGATGGGACGTTAAACCATGGTTCCGTGTGCGGGAGAGCCATACACTGTGCACGTTAAAGAACACGCTGGGTGGTTTGACAGGGAAGCTACCATCTGTCTCCCAACATCTGTTTTAGTGGGTCCCCTCGCCCAACCTCCTCTGAGTCCTAGGGGTCTTTGTGACCTGTCCATTTAGCCCATGGTGTGCAAAAAAGTGTCTCTCAGAGGTAACACAACCCACACCCAACCCTTACTACGATTTTACTTTTATTTTCCTTTGCATCCTACAAACATTTCTGCTCCTTCATCATCTCATAATTAATTCAGCATGCAACCACCTCTGCTCCTTCATCATTTCTTTATTAATAGAGATTCCTACCAACACCTCTTATCCTTCATCATCCCATAATTAATCTAGCATTCTAGAAACACATCTGATCCTTCATCATTCAATAATTAATACGGCAGTTCATCAACAACTCTGGTCCACATTATCCAATAATTAATCCAGAATCCTACCGACACTACAGCTCGCACATGATTTAATAATTAATCCAGCATCTTACCAACATCTCTAGTCCTTCATCACCAAGTAATTAATCCAGCATTTTACTAACAACTCCGCTCCTTCATCGTCTCAAAATTAATCCAGTATCTTCCCAATGCCTCTGCTCCATTACGATATAATTATTCAAGCATCCTATCAACTTCTCTGATCCTTCATCATCAAAGCATTCTAAAAACACATCTGATCCTTAATAATTAATCGAGCAACCTAACAACACACTTGCTCCTTCATCATCTCATAATTAATCCAGCGTACTAACAACACTTCTGACCCTTCATCATCAAATAATTAAACCAACATCTTCCCAAAACCTCTTCTCCTTCATCGTCTCATAATTTTCCAGCATCCTAACAACACGTCTTCTCAAAGCATTCTAAAAACACATCTGATCCTTAATAATTAATCGAGCAACCTAACAACACACTTGCTCCTTCATCATCTCATAATTAATCCAGCGTACTAACAACACTTCAGACCTTTCATGATCAAATGATTAATCCAACATCTTCCCAAAACCTCTTCTCCTTCATCGTCTCATAATTTTCCAGCATCCTAACAACATGTTTTCTCCTTCATCATGTCATAATTAATCCAGCATCCTAACAACACTTCAGACCTTTCATGATCAAATAATTAATCCAACATCTTCCAAACACCTCTTCTCCTTCATCGTCTCATAATTTTCCAGCATCCTAACAACACGTCTTCTCCTTCATCATGTCATAATTAATCCAGCATACTAACAACACTTCTGACCCTTCATGATCAAATAATTAATCCAACATCTTCCCAAAACCTCTTTTTCTTCATCGTCTCATAATTTTCCAGCATCCTAACAACACGTCTTCTCCTTCATCATGTCATAATTAATCCAGCATACTAACAACATTTCTGACCCTTCATGATCAAATAATTAATCCAACATCTTCCGAAAACCTCTTTTTCTTCATCGTCTCATACTTTTCCAGCATCCTAACATCATGTCTTCTCCTTCATCATGTCATAATTAATATAGCATACTAACAACACTTCTGACCCTTCATGATCAAATGATTAATCCAACATCTTCCCAAAACATCTTTTTCTTCATCGTCTCATAATTTTCCAGCATCCTAACAACACACTTGCTCCTTCATCATCTCATAATTAATCCAGCGTACTAACAACACTTCAGACCCTTCATGATCAAATGATTAATCCAACATCTTCCCAAAACCTCTTCTCCTTCATCGTCTCATAATTTTCCAGCATCCTAACAACATGTTTTCTCCTTCATCATGTCATAATTAATCCAGCATCCTAACAACACTTCAGACCTTTCATGATCAAATAATTAATCCAACATCTTCCAAACACCTCTTCTCCTTCATCGTCTCATATTTTTCCAGCATCCTAACAACACGTCTTCTCCTTCATCATGTCATAATTAATCCAGCATACTAACAACATTTCTGACCCTTCATGATCAAATAATTAATCCAACATCTTCCCAAAACCTCTTTTTCTTCATCGTCTCATAATTTTCCAGCATCCTAACAACACGTCTTCTCCTTCATCATGTCATAATTAATCCAGCATACTAACAACATTTCTGACCCTTCATGATCAAATAATTAATCCAACATCTTCCGAAAACCTCTTTTTCTTCATCGTCTCATATTTTTCCAGCATCCTAACAACACGTCTTCTCCTTCATCATGTCATAATTAATCCAGCATACTAACAACACTTCTGACCCTTCATGATCAAATAATTAATCCAACATCTTCCGAAAACCTCTTTTTCTTCATCGTCTCATATTTTTCCAGCATCCTAACAACACGTCTTCTCCTTCATCATGTCATAATTAATCCAGCATACTAACAACATTTCTGACCCTTCATGATCAAATAATTAATCCAACATCTTCCGAAAACCTCTTTTTCTTCATCGTCTCATATTTTTCCAGCATCCTAACAACACGTCTTCTCCTTCATCATGTCATAATTAATCCAGCATACTAACAACACTTCTGACCCTTCATGATCAAATAATTAATCCAACATCTTCCGAAAACCTCTTTTTCTTCATCGTCTCATATTTTTCCAGCATCCTAACAACACGTCTTCTCCTTCATCATGTCATAATTAATCCAGCATACTAACAACATTTCTGACCCTTCATGATCAAATAATTAATCCAACATCTTCCGAAAACCTCTTTTTCTTCATCGTCTCATATTTTTCCAGCATCCTAACAACACGTCTTCTCCTTCATCATGTCATAATTAATCCAGCATACTAACAACATTTCTGACCCTTCATGATCAAATAATTAATCCAACATCTTCCGAAAACCTCTTTTTCTTCATCGTCTCATATTTTTCCAGCATCCTAACAACACGTCTTCTCCTTCATCATGTCATAATTAATCCAGCATACTAACAACACTTCTGACCCTTCATGATCAAATAATTAATCCAACATCTTCCGAAAACTTCTTTTTCTTCATCGTCTCATATTTTTCCAGCATCCTAACAACACGTCTTCTCCTTCATCATGTCATAATTAATCCAGCATCTTAACAACACTTCAGACCTTTCATGATCAAATAATTAATCCAACATCTTCCAAACACCTCTTTTTCTTCATCGTCTCATAATTTTCCAGCATCCTAACAACACGTCTTCTCCTTCATCATGTCATAATTAATCCAGCATACTAACAACACTTCTGACCCTTCATGATCAAATAATTAATCCAACATCTTCCCAAAACCTCTTTTTCTTCATCGTCTCATAATTTTCCAGCATCCTAACAACACGTCTTCTCCTTCATCATGTCATAATTAATCCAGCATACTAACAATATTTCTGACCCTTCATGATCAAATAATTAATCCAACATCTTCCGAAAACCTCTTTTTCTTCATCGTCTCATATTTTTCCAGCATCCTAACAACACGTCTTCTCCTTCATCATGTCATAATTAATCCAGCATACTAGTAACACTTCTGACCCTTCATGATCAAATAATTAATCCAACATCTTCCCAAAACATCTTTTTCTTCATCGTCTCATAATTTTCCAGCATCCTAACAACACGTCTTCTCCTTCATCATGTCATAATTAATCCAGCATACTAACAACATTTCTGACCCTTCATGATCAAATAATTAATCCAACATCTTCCGAAAACCTCTTTTTCTTCATCGTCTCATATTTTTCCAGCATCCTAACAACACGTCTTCTCCTTCATCATGTCATAATTAATCCAGCATACTAGTAACACTTCTGACCCTGCATGATCAAATAATTAATCCAACATCTTCCCAAAACTTCTTTTTCTTCATCGTCTCATAATTTTCTAGCATCCTAACAACACGTCTTCTCCTTCATCATGTCATAATTAATCCAGCATACTAACAACATTTCTGACCCTTCATGATCAAATAATTAATCCAACATCTTCCGAAAACCTCTTTTTCTTCATCGTCTCATATTTTTCCAGCATCCTAACAACACGTCTTCTCCTTCATCATGTCATAATTAATCCAGCATACTAACAACACTTCTGACCCTTCATGATCAAATGATTAATCCAACATCTTCCCAAAACCTCTTCTCCTTCATCATCTCATAATTTTCTAGCATCCTAACAACATGTTTTCTCCTTCATCATGTCATAATTAATCCAGCATCCTAACAACACTTCAGACCTTTCATGATCAAATGATTAATCCAACATCTTCCCAAAACTTCTTCTCCTTCATCGTCTCATAATTTTCCAGCATCCTAACAACATGTTTTCTCCTTCATCATGTCATAATTAATCCAGCATCCTAACAACACTTCAGACCTTTCATGATCAAATAATTAATCCAACATCTTCCAAACACCTCTTCTCCTTCATCGTCTCATAATTTTCCAGCATCCTAACAACACGTCTTCTCCTTCATCATGTCATAATTAATCCAGCATACTAACAACACTTCTGACCCTTCATGATCAAATAATTAATCCAACATCTTCCCAAAACCTCTTTTTCTTCATCGTCTCATAATTTTCCAGCATCCTAACAACACGTCTTCTCCTTCATCATGTCATAATTAATCCAGCATACTAACAACATTTCTGACCCTTCATGATCAAATAATTAATCCAACATCTTCCGAAAACCTCTTTTTCTTCATCGTCTCATATTTTTCCAGCATCCTAACAACACGTCTTCTCCTTCATCATGTCATAATTAATATAGCATACTAACAACACTTCTGACCCTTCATGATCAAATGATTAATCCAACATCTTCCCAAAACATCTTTTTCTTCATCGTCTCATAATTTTCCAGCATCCTAACAACACACTTGCTCCTTCATCATCTCATAATTAATCCAGCGTACTAACAACACTTCAGACCTTTCATGATCAAATGATTAATCCAACATCTTCCCAAAACCTCTTCTCCTTCATCGTCTCATAATTTTCCAGCATCCTAACAACATGTTTTCTCCTTCATCATGTCATAATTAATCCAGCATCCTAACAACACTTCAGACCTTTCATGATCAAATAATTAATCCAACATCTTCCAAACACCTCTTCTCCTTCATCGTCTCATAATTTTCCAGCATCCTAACAACACGTCTTCTCCTTCATCATGTCATAATTAATCCAGCATACTAACAACACTTCTGACCCTTCATGATCAAATAATTAATCCAACATCTTCCCAAAACCTCTTTTTCTTCATCGTCTCATAATTTTCCAGCATCCTAACAACACGTCTTCTCCTTCATCATGTCATAATTAATCCAGCATACTAACAACATTTCTGACCCTTCATGATCAAATAATTAATCCAACATCTTCCGAAAACCTCTTTTTCTTCATCGTCTCATATTTTTCCAGCATCCTAACAACACGTCTTCTCCTTCATCATGTCATAATTAATATAGCATACTAACAACCCTTCTGACCCTTCATGATCAAATAATTAATCCAACATCTTCCAAACACCTCTTCTCCTTCATCGTCTCATAATTTTCCAGCATCCTAACAACACGTCTTCTCCTTCATCATGTCATAATTAATCCAGCATACTAACAACATTTCTGACCCTTCATGATCAAATAATTAATCCAACATCTTCCGAAAACCTCTTTTTCTTCATCGTCTCATATTTTTCCAGCATCCTAACAACACGTCTTCTCCTTCATCATGTCATAATTAATCCAGCATACTAGTAACACTTCTGACCCTTCATGATCAAATAATTAATCCAACATCTTCCGAAAACCTCTTTTTCTTCATCGTCTCATATTTTTCCAGCATCCTAACAACACGTCTTCTCCTTCATCATGTCATAATTAATCCAGCATACTAACAACATTTCTGACCCTTCATGATCAAATAATTAATCCAACATCTTCCGAAAACCTCTTTTTCCTCATCGTCTCATATTTTTCCAGCATCCTAACAACACGTCTTCTCCTTCATCATGTCATAATTAATCCAGCATACTAGTAACACTTCTGACCCTTCATGATCAAATAATTAATCCAACATCTTCCGAAAACCTCTTTTTCTTCATCGTCTCATATTTTTCCAGCATCCTAACAACATGTCTTCTCCTTCATCATGTAATAATTAATCCAGCATACTAACAACACTTCTGATCCTTCATGATCAAATAATTAATCCAATATCTTCCCAAAACCTCTTTTTCTTCATCGTCTCATAATTTTCCAGCATCCTAACAACATGTCTTCTCCTTCATCATGTCATAATTAATATAGCATACTAACAACACTTCTGACCCTTCATGATCAAATGATTAATCCAACATCTTCCCAAAACCTCTTCTCCTTCATCGTCTCATAATTTTCTAGCATCCTAACAACACACTTGCTCCTTCATCATCTCATAATTAATCCAGCGTACTATCAACACTTCTGATCCTTCATGGTCAAAAAATTGATCCAACATCTTCCCAAAACCTCTTCTCCTTCATCGTTTCCTAATTTTCCAACATCCTAACAACACATCTTCTTCTTCCTCATGTCATAATTAATCCAGCATACTAACAACACTTCTGACCTTTCATGATAAAATGATTAATCCAACATCTTCCCAAAACCTCTTCTCCTTCATCGTCTCATAATTTTCCAGTATCCTAACAACATGTCTTCTCCTTCATCATGTCATAATTAATCCAGCATACTAACAACACTTCTGACCTTTCATGATCAAATAATTAATCCAACATCTTCCCAAAACCTCTTCTCCTTCATCGTTTCATAATTTTCCAGCATCCTAACAACACGTCTTCTTCTTCCTCATGGCATAATTAATTCAGCATACTAACAACACTTCTGACCCTTCATGATCGTATAATTAATCCAACATCTTCCCAAAACCTCTTCTCCTTCATCGTTTCATAATTTTCCAGCATCCTAACAACACGTCTTCTTCTTCCTCATGGCATAAATAATTCAGTATACTAACAACACTTCTGACCCTTCATGATCAAATAATTAATCCAGCATATTAACAACACTCCTGACCCTTCATGATCGAATAATTAATCCAACATCTTCCCAAAACCTCTTCTCCTTCATCGTCTCATAATTTTTCAGCATCCTAACAACACATCTGTCCTTCATCATCTCATAATTTATGAGATCCTAACAGCACATATTCTCCTTCATCACGCCATAATTAATCCAGCGTACTAGCAATACTTCTGATTCTTAATAATCAAATGATTAATTCTGCACCCTATCAACTCTTGATTAATCCAGCAACCTACCAACACCTCTGATACTTCATCATCAGACATTTAATTCAACATCTTATCAACTTCTTTGTTCGTTCATCGTGCAATAATTAATCCTGCATCCTACCGAACATATCTGATCCTTTATCATCAAGTAATTAATCGAGCATCCTACCAACACTTGTTCTCCATCATCATCCAAGACGTCCAATATCCCTTACTAAAAATTTCAAGTTGCACACGAGAAGACACTCCCCTATGTATTAACATGCCTCTTGCTAAGAGAAATTGCGAATGTCATTGTTTCCTCTGCAAAGCAGGAAGGGTTTAGAACCATCTTCCAACGGACGTGGTGCTTTCGCCAACATCACAGAGTTTCGGTAGAATATTGAAAGAAGAGGACTTCTTACCGTTTCTTCGGTAAGAACAACATCACAGAGTTTCGGTAGAATATTGAAAGAAGAGGACTTCTTACCGTTTCTTCGGTAAAAACAACTTCACAGAGTTTCGGTAGAATATTGAAAGAAGAGGACTTCTTACCGTTTCTTCGGTAAGAACAACATCACAGAGTTTCGGTAGAATATTGAAAGCAGAGGAGTGCTTACCGTTTCTTCGGTAAGAACAACATCACAGAGTTTCGGTAAAATATTGAAAGAAGAGGACTTCTTACCGCTTCTTCGGTAAGAACAACATCACAGAGATTCGGTAGAATATTGAAAGAAGAGGACTTCTTACCGTTTCTTCGGTAAGAACAACATCACAGAGTTTCGGTAGAATATTCAAACAAGAGGACTTCTTACCGTTTCTTCGGTAAGAACAACATCACAGAGTTTCGGTAGAATATTGCAAGCAGAGGACTTCTTACCGTTTCTTCGGTAAGAACAACATCACAGAGTTTCGGTAGAATATTGAAAGCAGAGGACTTCTTGCCGTTTCTTCGGTAAGAACAACATCACAGAGTTTCGGTAGAATATTTAAAGCAGAGGACTTCTTACCGTTTCTTCGGTAAGAACAACATCACAGAGTTTCGGTAGAATATTGAAAGCAGAGGACTTCTTACCGTTTCTTCGGTAAGAACAACATCACAGAGTTTCGGTAAAATATTGAAAGCAGAGGACTTCTTACCGTTTCTTCGGTAAGAACAACATCACAGAGTTTCGGTAGAATACTGAAAGCAGAGGACTTCTTACCGTTTCTTCGGTAAGAACAACATCACAGAGTTTCGGTAGAATATTGAAAGAAGAGGACTTCTTACCGTTTCTTCGGTAAGAACAACATCACAGAGTTTCGGTAGAATATTGAAAGAAGAGGACTTCTTACCGTTTCTTCGGTAAGAACAACTTCACAGAGTTTCGGTAGAATATTGAAAGAAGAGGACTTCTTACCGTTTCTTCGGTAAGAACAACATCACAGAGTTTCGGTAGAATATTGAAAGCAGAGGAGTGCTTACCGTTTCTTCGGTAAGAACAACATCACAGAGTTTCGGTAAAATATTGAAAGAAGAGGACTTCTTACCGCTTCTTCGGTAAGAACAACATCACAGAGATTCGGTAGAATATTGAAAGAAGAGGACTTCTTACCGTTTCTTCGGTAAGAACAACATCACAGAGTTTCGGTAGAATATTGAAACAAGAGGACTTCTTACCGTTTCTTCGGTAAGAACAACATCACAGAGTTTCGGTAGAATATTGAAAGAAGAGGACTTCTTACCGTTTCTTCGGTAAGAACAACATCACAGAGTTTCGGTAGAATATTGAAAGCAGAGGACTTCTTGCCGTTTCTTCGGTAAGAACAACATCACAGAGTTTCGGTAGAATATTGAAAGCAGAGGACTTCTTACCGTTTCTTCGGTAAGAACAACATCACAGAGTTTCGGTAGAATATTGAAAGCAGAGGACTTCTTACCGTTTCTTCGGTAAGAACAACATCACAGAGTTTCGGTAAAATATTGAAAGCAGAGGACTTCTTACCGTTTCTTCGGTAAGAACAACATCACAGAGTTTCGGTAGAATACTGAAAGCAGAGGACTTCTTACCGTTTCTTCGGTAAGAACAACATCACAGAGTTTCGGTAGAATATTGAAAGCAGAGGACTTCTTACCGTTTCTTCGGTAAGAACAACATCACAGAGTTTCGGTAGAATATTGGAAGCAGAGGACTTCTTACCGTTTCTTCGGTAAGAACAACATCACAGAGTTTCGGTAGAATATTGAAAGCAGAGGACTTCTTACCGTTTCTTCGGTAAGAACAACATCACAGAGTTTCGGTAGAATATTGAAAGAAGAGGACTTCTTACCGTTTCTTCGGTAAGAACAACATCACAGAGTTTCGGTAGAATATTGAAAGAAGAGGACTTTTTACCGTTTCTTCGGTAAGAACAACATCACAGAGTTTCGGTAGAATATTGCAAGCAGAGGACTTCTTACCGTTTCTTCGGTAAGAACAACATCACAGAGTTTCGGTAGAATATTGAAAGAAGAGGACTTCTTACCGTTTCTTCGGTAAGAACAACATCACAGAGTTTCGGTAGAATATTGAAAGAAGAGGACTTCTTACCGTTTCTTCGGTAAGAACAACATCACAGAGTTCCGGTAGAATATTGAAAGCAGAGGACTTCTTACCGTTTCTTCGGTAAGAACAACATCACAGAGTTTCGGTAGAATATTGAAAGAAGAGGACTTCTTACCGTTTCTTCGGTAAGAACAACATCACAGAGTTTCGGTAGAATATTGAAAGAAGAGGACTTCTTACCGTTTCTTCAGTAAGAACAACATCACAGAGTTTCGGTAGAATATTGGAAGAAGAGGACTTCTTACCGTTTCTTCGGTAAGAACAACATCACAGAGTTTCGGTAGAATATTGAAAGCAGAGGACTTCTTACCGTTTCTTCGGTAAGAACAACATCACAGAGTTTCGGTAGAATATTGAAAGCAGAGGACTTCTTACCGTTTCTTCGGTAAGAACAACATCACAGAGTTTCGGTAGAATATTGAAAGAAGAGGACTTCTTACCGTTTCTTCGGTAAGGACAACATCACAGAGTTTCGGTAGAATATTGAAAGAAGAGGACTTCTTACCGTTTCTTCGGTAAGAACAACATCACAGAGTTTCGGTAGAATATTGAAAGAAGAGGACTTCTTACCGTTTCTTCGGTAAGAACAACATCACAGAGTTTCGGTAGAATATTGCAAGCAGAGGACTTCTTACCGTTTCTTCGGTAAGAACAACATCACAGAGTTTCGGTAGAATATTGAAAGCAGAGGACTTCTTACCGTTTCTTCGGTAAGAACAACATCACAGAGTTTCGGTAGAATATTGAAAGAAGAGGACTTCTTACCGTTTCTTCGGTAAGAACAACATCACAGAGTTTCGGTAGAATATTGAAAGCAGAGGACTTCTTACCGTTTCTTCGGTAAGAACAACATCACAGAGTTTCGGTAGAATATTGAAAGAAGAGGACTTCTTACCGTTTCTTCGGTAAGAACAACATCACAGAGTTTCGGTAGAATATTGAAAGAAGAGGACTTCTTACCGTTTCTTCGGTAAGAACAACATCACAGAGTTTCGGTAGAATATTGCAAGCAGAGGACTTCTTACCGTTTCTTCGGTAAGAACAACATCACAGAGTTTCGGTAGAATATTGAAAGAAGAGGACTTCTTACCGTTTCTTCGGTAAGAACAACATCACAGAGTTTCGGTAGAATATTGAAAGAAGAGGACTTCTTACCGTTTCTTCGGTAAGAACAACATCACAGAGTTTCGGTAAAATATTGAAAGCAGAGGACTTCTTACCGTTTCTTCGGTAAGAACAACATCACAGAGTTTCGGTAGAATATTGAAAGAAGAGGACTTCTTACCGTTTCTTCGGTAAGAACAACATCACAGAGTTTCGGTAGAATATTGAAAGAAGAGGACTTCTTACCGTTTCTTCGGTAAGAACAACATCACAGAGTTTCGGTAGAATATTGAAAGAAGAGAACTTCTTACCGTTTCTTCGGTAAGAACATCACAGAGTTTCGGTAGAATATTGCAAGCAGAGGACTTCTTACCGTTTCTTCGGTAAGAACAACATCACAGAGTTTCGGTAGAATATTGAAAGAAGAGGACTTCTTACCGTTTCTTCGGTAAGAACAACATCACAGAGTTTCGGTAGAATATTGAAAGAAGAGGACTTCTTACCGTTTCTTCGGTGCTTTAGGTTCTAAACATCATGGTGAACTTTGTTGCTACAAATATTAATTATTGCACAGTCTTTTATTTATGCATTTCTTATTTTTTTTAAGTCAACAGGGAAGGTGTAAGAGTGCAATGCACTTTCTGACCCTTCTCTGTATTCAGTTATACGGAAAATAAATTATTATTATTATAATTAATCCAGCATCGTACCAAAAATTTCGTTGTTCCATAATGTATTAATATTCATTATTGATTACTCATATCAGTTATTATTATTTGAAAATTGAATTTTGGGATCCTGTTGTGTTTCATTTCAAAAAATTTAGACAAAATTGACAACTTATAGCCTTGATATTGCGAATGTTGATGAAGATGAATTTTAGCATCAATTCTGATGATGAGAGAGCTGAATTCCTCTTCCTCATCTACTTCTTCATCTGAACTCTGAAAATCGTTTGCTTCCTTCGCAACCCAGAAACGGTACAACAGATTCAAAGCAGAAAACTCCTCACTCGTCTGACCACCCAAAGAAAATGGGCCACTGACCTCCATTGCCAGGCTTCGTTCGCCCCAAAAGCAATTGCACGTGCAAACCTCCGGAATGCTACGTCACGGCTATATTCCATGTTTGGTAAAGCACATGCCATTACTGGGCCAACGGGAGAAGTGGAGAAAGGGGAGTTAACATTTCGTCATGCAAATCGGTACAAGGTGGAAGACCTTGGAGGCTTTTATCTGCATTCAGTTAATTTAATGTAAACTTTCATTTCGAAACAGTTCGAGTTTGTTTTTATATTGCATTTTGTCTTTGATACGAAATCTTTAAAGTGTAGTGCATATTATGTTGAGTAGTAGTTAACATCCTTCATCATTCGACAGAACACTTTGTAAAGTGGTCCTGTCGAATGATGAAGGATGTTAACTACTAAAATAAATAACCCCTCAAGCAGCTGCTTGCCACAGAGGTCTGACAGGAGCCTGCCAGTTTATATGCCATAGTAGAAGGTCTGAGAGGATGGCAGGACCTCAGCAGAAAAACGACACATACATCCATGCCTTAATCCGGGGCTCGAACCCAGGTCCCGTAGATCAGTAGCCAAGCGTGCTAACCACTCGGCCACGGGACGGCTTGTTAACTACTACTCAACATAATATGCACTATTGTTGAAGTTGAATTTTCATGAAGCAGAAAATTCAAAGAATCAAATCCTAAGATTTTGCCGAGTTGTCTAGATTTTGATAATTCGCCATAATTTTACAAAAGAAATATTAATTTTTACACCTCACCTGAATTTTACCGCGAATTTTGCCAACTCCCCATGATTTTACCAAATTAACTGATTTTTGCCAACTTCTGAAGATTTTGCAAAGTTGCCTAAATTTTCTAGAATTTGTCGATTAGCTTTTGCCTCGATTTTGCCAAATCCCATTAATTTTACAAAGAAAAAGAAAGCCCAGTTTTCACAACTGAACTGTATTTAATCAAGTCGCTTCAAATTTTGACAACTCCTTAGATTTTTCCAACTACGATTTATTTTTGGAGGATTTCCGCCATGCTTCGCCCACAGCTATGCCCCCCTTGACACAACAATTTATGATCAGCAACCGCGTATGTAAGACATAAACACAACATAAAAATCCAAATTTTTTTGTTGGGATAAACGAGAGAATTCGAAAAATTTTATATGACCTATTACTCGTCGTAAACTTTGATTTGATGTAGAACCCAGTATGGTCGATTCCTAGGTTAGGGAACTGATCCAAACGTCTGCTTTGACAAATGCAGTTAAAAAACGGCATGCGAAAGTACTAAGAACACGTTTGTTTTAAAAGAAACGTTTTCGAGCAGTAAAATACATTTTTATTTAACAGTGAAACGAAATGAAAAACGTTCCGTTACGTTTTTCGTTACAGACAAAAAATAAATTTCTTTAAAACGTTACGTTAACGTTGTTTCGAAATATTTTTAGTACAAATGCAAAATAATAATATATAGTATCATTTTTATTATATATGTATGCAATATCATCATCATCCAGTGGTTTGCATCAATTCAATCAATCCACTTGTTAAAAAAGAAATAAAAATTGAATAAAGGGAACTTATCAATATTAATAACAATTATTAATAACGAAATAAATACATATATGTAAATGGAATTGTTGCGGTTACTTTTTCTGCTATTGAGTCTTCAAAATTTTGGTTCAAGAATAATAATGAAAGAGAAAATGCAATTAGGGCACCCAGTTATGAATAAATAGGATAGCATCACTTGTAAGTATTCTAATAATGTCTGTAAGCCATACAATCGAAACTACTGAAGACACGCACGTACCAGGATTTAGTTTCGGGGGATGGGGGTCCGTGAATTTAGCATCGGGGAGGGTTCGAGAATTTAGTTTCGACGGGGGGGGGAGAAAATTTCGTTTCGGGTAGGGGAAGATAAAATATATATATAATAGGTTAAAATAGAATTATACATAAACACCGGTTTTGGATTTTAAATTAGGTTGACAAGTTTTAGATTTCGTAAAAGACGACCGGATTTTCGGGAGGGGAGGGTGAACCCTCCATCCCCCTGGATACATCCCAGAGTGAAGAAATTTATATCAAATTTGTAAGAATTGTTCAGAATAAAACGGAACATTATTAATAAAAAATTTCTGCGCATAATTATGCGATCATAATTCTTAGTACTAAAATGATTTTTGTGCACAGATTAATATTTTAAAAACAAGTTGCTAAAATTACTCGAGGAAGTTTTAAAATATAATGAAATTCCCTTCAGAAAAATTAACATCATAACGCATAGTCGGCAAAAATTGGCAAAAAAAATAGAAATTCATTCAAAAATATTGATACGACGCAATCAACGTTATTCTGTTTTATTCATCATTACGAGAAAAAATGTCTTCTAAAAATTTTGAATCCAAATTATTTCTTTTGTTAGAGAGAATTCATTCAAGTTTAGAGAAACACTCTCTTGCAGATACCTGAGTTGCAGGTATCGCTGAAACAATTCTTACAAGTTTTTGCAATACTTTGTTTGATTTTTCCAATAGTGAAAAATATTTCCTTTGTAGAAATTCTCTTTACTCTCTCATATTCATTTTGGAAAATGGAAATTTTATTTTCGTTCGTATTCAGTTTTCCGGTTTTATGAAGATAGATCTCCAGCAAATCATTTGATGAGTCGTTTGATGACACGGAATTATTTTCATCGATGCTTTCCCGAAGACCAGCTCAGGCAAAAAAATCAAATGAGTTTTCTCTGAAATAGACTTCAACTAGCATAAAAATAGCAAAACGCATAAAAATAAATTAACTATTCAACTTTGCGCAGTCTCTTCTTAAAACAGCTGCAGAGAAGTACAAGATAGTCGTCGTCATTGCTCGATTGAAAATAAGAATTTTTTTTATCTGAACATAGGATTGAGGTGAGGTTGATTGTTAACGGATTTCCGATCATACGCTACGAAAATGTTTCGAGGGAGAAAGAGCGGAAATCGAAGGCCGAAGATCAAAACAGAAAGTTTCGATATTGTCAAGACGTTAATGGGCCCTTCCTCCAATTCTCTATCCTATACCCAAATTATCCCACCTACATAGTTCCTTTTCTAAATGTATAAGCCGATCACAGGGAATTGTGATACACCTGATATTTTCGCCCTCTTGAATGGAGACTCACCCTCTCTTTTCCACTCCAGCTCTTATCTGGCTATCAAAAAGCCCCTTCTTTTCCACTCCAGCTCTTATCTGGCTATCACAAAGCCCTTTCTTTTCCACTCCAGCACTTATCTGGCTATCACAAAGCCCCTTCTTTTCCACTCCAGCTCTTATCTGGCTATCACAAAGCCCCTTCTTTCCCACTCCAGCTCTTATCTGGCTATCACAAAGCCCCTTCTTTTCCACTCCAGCTCTTATCTGGCTATCAAAAAGCCCCTACTTTCCACTCCAGCTCTTATCTGGCTATCACAAAGCCCCTTCTTTCCACTCCAGCTCTTACCTGGCTATCACGAAGCCCCTTCTTTTCCACTCCAGCTCTTACCTGGCTATCACAAAGCCCTTTCTTTTCCACTCCAGCTCTTATCTGGCTATCACGAAGCCCTTTCTTTTCCACTCCAGCTCTTATCTGGCTATCACGAAGCCCCTTCTTTTCCACTCCAGCTCTTATCTGGCTATCACGAAGCCCCTTCTTTTCCACTCCAGCTCTTATCTGGCTATCACGAAGCCCCTTCTTTCCCACTCCAGCTCTTATCTGGCTGTCACGAAGCCCCTTCTTTTCCACTCCAGCTCTTATCTGGCTGTCACGAATCCCCTTCTTTTCCACTCCAGCTCTTATCTGGCTGTCACGAAGCCCCTTCTTTTCCACTCCAGCTCTTATCTGGGTGTCACGAAGCCCCTTCTTTTCCACTCCAGCTCTTATCTGGCTGTCACGAAGCCCCTTCTTTTCCACTCCAGCTCTTATCTGGGTGTCACGAAGCCCCTTCTTTTCCACTCCAGCTCTTATCTGGCTGTCACGAAGCCCCTTCTTTTCCACTTCAGCTCTTATCTGGCTGTCACGAAGCCCCTTCTTTTCCACTCCAGCTCTTATCTGGCTGTCACGAAGCCCCTTCTTTTCCACTCCAGCTCTTATCTGGCTGTCACGAAGCCCCTTCTTTTCCACTCCAGCTCTTATCTGGCTGTCACGAAGCCCCTTCTTTTCCACTCCAGCTCTTATCTGGCTGTCACGAAGCCCCTTCTTTTCCACACCAGCTCTTATCTGGCTGTCACGAAGCTCCTTCTTTTCCACTCCAGCTCTTATCTGGCTGTCACGAAGCCCCTTCTTTTCCACTCCAGCTCTTATCTGGCTGTCACGAAGCCCCTTCCTTTCCACTCCAGCTCTTATTTGGCTGTCACAAAGCCCCTTCCTTTCCACTCCAGCTCTTATCTGACTGTCACAAAGCCCCTTCTTTTCCACTCCAGCTCTTATCTGGCTATCACAAAGCCCCTTCTTTTCCACTGCAGCTCTTATCTGGCTATCACAAAGCCTTCTCTTGGAGCGCCACTTGCGTAAATTTGGCTAAGACAGATATGCCACTGAGCAGAGTCACTGAAAGTCTTTGTGCGCCGATAATAAAGTAAATTGCACATCTGTCTGTTTCACAAAAGTTTCGAAGTATATCATATAAAGGGAAAAATTTGAAATGCACTGCTCGATATTGAAAGTTCCCCACCAAGAAGGACATGTCGTACGAACATGCAAATAGAAGGGGGGGGGGGGGTGCGCAGTTGAGATATGCAAATGATGACAATCCTGAGCCAATGACGTGTGTGGCTCAAGAGATAAAAGGTGCAAGAAGGAACAGCGATGGTGTTGTGTTTATGCAGGTGGAAGTCGTGCAAACGGTTGAGATTAGGTGGTTCCGCTTGGAATTATTAATTCGGCCGATTATTTATTCAGCGAAGGCCAAAAGTGCCTAGTACACGCCTTCGGTAGGTTTATCGCCATTTAGATGCTTTTAACAGAGGAAGAATTACAGGCCTATGTAAAGCTGGATGGGCTACAAGTCGTGTCGCTGATGATGTTCATCGGGATGCAAGAACTGTTAGACGCTGTTGGCAACAGCAGTGAAATGAAGGTTCTAGCATGTGGTGCAGAGGGAGTGGTGCCATCTGACAAACATCAGCAGGGCTTGATAGCGCATTGTTCGACATGCTCCTTCGTCACCACAGAGCACTGCAGGCGATATTCGACGGGCTTTGTCAGCAGCCATGGACGTCCCCATAATTACCCGAATGGTAGACCGAAGGTTGCATGAGGCACACCTACGCTCTAGGCAACCGTTAAGTTGACTGCCATTGACTGCAAACCATCGCGGCACTCGTCTGGCTTGGTGCTGAAGTCGTATGAACTGGGATCAGATATGGAATACTGTTGTGTTTAACGATGAATTCTGTTTCTGTCTGGGTGCTGATGATCGATGGGTCCGTGTATGGCGACAACCTGGTGGTGAGAGGATGGATCCAGCTTTTGTTTGCAACCAGCACACCACATGTCAGCCAGGCATAATGGTATGGGGTGCTATTGGATATGACAGCAGGTCACCTCTTGTCAGCATTACGGGAACACTGACAGCTACACGATAAGTTAGGGCGGTTCTGCAGCCCGTTTTGCTACCATTCCTGGGAGGCATGCAGCAGCCTATTTTCCAGCATGACAACGCCCGTGTATACACTGCTAGGGTCTCCAGACAATGTTCGCAACATGTTCAAGTATTGCCATGGCCAACACGATCTCCAGATTTATCCCCAATAGAAAATCTGTGGGATCACACTGGACAACGTGTGCAATCCTCTCACTGACTGGTGCGAAATCTCGATGAATTATGGGAGCAAGTCAACGCTGCTTGGTGTGAAATTCCTTAGGACCATATCCGTCGACTGTATGACTACCTGCCACGCCGTATTGCCGTTCGCGCGGGGCAACCACCCACTGAAGCAGTCACATTGTGCTGCATTATTTCATCTTCTAACTGCTGTAAGTGGCTGCAACTTAAATCATGGTATGCCAATATGTATTGCTATGTGTGTGCTACATTTCACCTCTATCCCCTCACTCCTTCTGGGTAGGAAAATTTCAATGTATTGCTATGTGTGTGCTACATTTCACCTCTATCCCCTCACTCCTTCTGGGTAGGAAAATTTCAATGTCGTGCAGTGTATATTAACATAAAAAAGTGAAAATAACGAAATAACGAAATTCATTTTTCTGTTTTTTGTTTTGTTTCATCGTTATAAATATTTTGAAATTCTGTTAACGTTTTTCATAACATTATTCAAAAATCTTTTCGTTATTACGTTATTTCGTTACAATAACGTTTTCCAACAGACGATAATTAACTGGATACTTTGAGGTTTTTTTACGGGAGAAATAATATATTCATATAATGCCTTCATAATGAATGTGTATAGAGAGACCTAAACTGACGCATGTACTTTAACTACGATTCTGGTGTTTTGCCCAACTATTCGGCCATGACACTTCCTCCTTACTGATGCATGGCGTCCAATGGCGCATCCATAGGCGTTCTACCTCTGGTGTATATAGAACTCTGCTTCAATTGCTTTTTTTAAAAATCTGGTAGAAAACAGTAATAATTTTAGAAAATTGCGCAAAAAAAGTGATATATTTTAGAGTTTAGTAAGAATTCACAGTAAGTTATATTCCGAGTAATGCTATTAAAGGAAGACCATTTGATGAGAATGCAAAGAATTTTCCACTCTTATGTCAATCTATAACCGAATTCGAAACTCGTAACGTCTTCTTTCCATTGACTATATTTTCCAAAACAAAATTAAAATGATATGACGAAACTTGTATTTCAACAAGGTGAAGCACTAAAAGGTGATTATTTTATAACAAACTGAATCATTTTTTTTAAATAGCACGAAGAGCGAAGTATGTTCAAGTTGCAATAAAGAATGAAATTCTATTTCCAACTCTTTAAGCTCAAAATTTGATTTGTGTCTCAAATTAGCAGATTTACACAGAGTTGCTTGGATCTGAAACTCTCTAAAGTAGAAATAGTAGATGGCACTCCTCACTTCTCGAGCCCCCATTTGGCATAAAACTCATTACAATTAATTCAGTCCCCCCTCCCCCCGGTATAATTTTTCTCCTCCTCTTCAGGGGAAGTCTGAAACTTGTTGAAGTTGAAGTAGATGATGTTGTAGATGTGACTTTGAATAACTGTTAATGCCAAATGTTTGGGGATTCGAGAAATTCAAATCGGCCCACTTCCATCTTTCCACTTTCCATCGGCCAGCTAACCAAGCGCTTCACTTGGTTAGCTGGGCTAGAACTGCGGTTTAAGGACAGTTATCTAAAGCCATTATTATTCAGTACATGTGAAGCAGGGATTCAGAAAAGTGGTGAAACGCTTGAAGAATTTGAAGAAATACTGAGCAGCTGGCTAGACTAAGTTTTGGTTAACGCCAGCGGAGTCACATATAGCCTATACTCTTCCACTGGGTGAAGGGAACACTATTCGTGCAAAAGTTGGTGCCTCTAGATCTTCTTCGGGCGAGTGCATAAGCTGAGAGACACAGAAGCAAACTTCAGCTTCCAGTGTTGCAAACGGCTCATATAGTACTTCATGTTCCTCCTACGTTGGGTTGGGTTGTTTTACCTCTGAGCAGCACTTTTTTGCACACCATGGGCTAAATGGCCAGGTCACATGGACCCCGAAGGCTCAGAGAAGGTTTGGGACCCACTGGAACAGCTGTTGGGAGACAGATGGTAGCCTCCCGTCAAGGCCATCCAGCGTGTTCTTTAACGTGCACAGGGTATGGCTCTCCCGCACACGGGGCCACGGCTTAACGTCCCATCCGACGGACGGCGGCCTTTCCAAGCCCATCGGTGTCCCCTACTGACCGTGGGCAGGGCGGGGAATTTTGCGGAGATAAATCTCAACGCTGACCTAGCTGGGACTCGAACCTGGGAACTACAGATTACGAGCCTGGCGCGCTACCGACTGAGCCACCCCCGCCCCATGTTCCTCCTATCTCTATGGGGTTAGAATTCCCGAGAGGGTATGAATTTATGTTTTTTTCTGTGTCTTTCTTTCTGTTGAGATTTTTTCTCACAGACTAGATATGTGGCGTATTGCACCGAGAGGTTAATTCCTCGTTTTATTTGTTGCAGGGAACCGTTCTCCGCTAACACTAATGTGTCCCCTATTAATAAACTGACCCACCTGCCAAACGCTCACGAGCCGCCACTGCTCTGATGCAAAACAAGGTTGGCTATTTTACATCTGAGGGCACTTTTTTGCAGACAATGGGCTAAATGGCCAGGTCACAAGGGCCCCGAGGGCTGATAAAAGGTTGGGGGGAGGGGACCCACTGGACAGCTGTTGGAAGACTGATGGTAGCCTCTCGTCAAGGCCATCCAGCGTGTTCTTTAAAGTGCACCGTGTATGGCTTAACGTCCCATCCGACGGACGGCGGTCTTTCCAAGCCGGAGGGCACGGATGGGAGGAAAAACGAGGTGATTTTGTTGCCCTATTATTTCTGTAATATTCGATTTCTTGTTACTAGTATATTTGGATACACACTAATTCATCTTCTTTGATAATTTGTAACAAGTTTGTAACGAGGTGGTTGAATTCCTCTATTTTATTGTCACAATTAATTATTGAAATGCGAGCCGAAATGGCCAGTTAAAAAAGATGAAATGAATGTAAAAATGTGTAATTTACTCAAAATGATGTTAGGGGTACCAAAATGGGAGAAAGGAAATCTGGCACTACTTTTATTTTAAATGCCTTACATAACCAGTATAGAAGTCTGAAAGAGGAAAATTAATGAATTGGTAATTAGTAAAGTAAACTATTATTGCTGTTAAAAGTGACCCCCACGAGTAAAACAGAAATCTCTAATTATATTAGAAGCATGATATTGAGTTAAAGGTGGTGGCCTGGGTGGTGAGCGCGCTTGGCTGCTACTTATCAAAGGGATTTGGATTCGAGCCCCGGATATCAATGTTTCTTTCATCTGTTGTCCTTTCCGTCGATGTTTCGCCTTCCTCACAGATCTTCACACCTCACAAGCATAGGGCGGGGGTGGCTCAGTCGGTAGCGCGCCAGGCTCGTAATCTGTAATTCCCAGGTTCGAGTCCCAGCCGGGTCAGCGTTGAGATTTATCTCCGCAAAATTCCCCGCCTTGCCCAAGGTCAGTAGGGGACACCGATGGGCTTGGAAAGGCCGCCGTCCGTCGGATGGGACGTTAAGCCGTGACTCCGTGTGCGGGAGAGCCATACCCTGTGCACGTTAAAGAACACGCTTGATGGCCTTGACGGGAGGCTACCATCTGTCTCCCAACAGCTGTTCCAGTGGGTCCCCTCCCCCAATCTTCTCTGAGCCTTCGGGGTCCATGTGACCTGGCCATTTAGCCCATGGTGTGCAAAAAAGTGCCGCTCAGAGGTAAAACAACCCAACCCTCACAAGCATATGATGCTAATTGGCACCTGGCAACTTTCTGGGGGAAGAAGATGCCTCATGGGTAATTATTTCATTCATTTATTAAGGAATTAAAAATAAGTTTCTAATATATATATAGAAAAGGAATTTTAGTGAAAATGCTGTACTTTTAATTCTAGTAGAAAGCAAAACACTCTCCATATGACGGTGAATGTTCAAAACTCATTTCGAGGTCATAGCCAAGGTCACTGGGTGGAGTGGCTCAGAGCAAGCAAACGCCAACTTGCTTGCGGCTTCCATAAGAAGTGATGCAGTTGATTTCTTCCAAGCAATGCCCAAAGAGAGGCGCTTCACTTGGTTAGCTGGGCTAGAACTGCGGTTTAGAGACAGTTATCTAAAGCCATTATTATTCAGTACATGTGAAGCAGGGATTCAGAAAAGTTGGAGAAACGTTTGAAGAACTTGAAGAAATACTGAGCAGCTGGCTAGACTAGAATATGCCCTGAAGTATGTGCAGGATACTTTAGCACAACAAAAATTTATGAATGTCCTCAATGATCCAGAGATTGGAAAATTCATAGGAATAATGGACAATGGGAGAATGTGTCCTCATTTAGATGCTGTTCATGCTATATAGTTTGAGCATATTATAGACAGTCTTCTCAAGGAAGTCATTACACCTTGATAAATAGCAGCAAATAAAACGATTTTAACGAAACTTGAGATATAAAAGAACTCAGGAAGAACACTGTAACAGCACCAAAAAAAAAAAAAATTACTAAAAGCTGGGTGGTGGGGTAGAGGTGAACTGTAATTTACCACAAAATTAAGAGGCTCTCTCTGTTAGCTTGGGCTCCAAGACCGAAAAAACTCTTTTTCAAAGGATTCCTCTCTAAATTATTTGCCAATAGTGATTATTTAACTTAATACAAATAACATAAGGTAAAGAAAAAGAACTTCATTTAATTCAGACTAGATTCAGGGTTTTTCTGAGGTATGAATGAGGAGGCGCAATTCAAGATGTGAAAAATTCACAATAATTTTTGAAACCTTCTTTTGCATGTTTTGACCATTTATTCTTTCTCTAGAAACTGAATTCCTTCCGGAGACGAACAATTTTACTTTTGCTTTCCCATGACCTTGAAAGACCAGATGATGTTATTAAAGAAAATTAAAGAAAGCAGTTGCCGGAAATGTCTTCTTGAATGCAGAATTATTTCTTCAAAAGCACGACCCTGAAAGCAAAGTGACTGAGCTCAGTATTGAGCAGAGAAGGCATGGGGATACGATTCGTAGAAACATACACACACATACACATTCACATGACGGTATATACACAGAGAGAAACAAAAATCTCTTAACATACATGAACATGCAAACATGCAAAGAGACGAATGTGTTCATCCAGACATCTTAACACACACATACAATTCACAGAAACAATCATACATACATACACACACACGATAACATATAGAGAAAACAAATACATGCACATTAACATATATATGAATACACACACACACGCGCACACAAAAGAAACAAATATGCACACATATACACATACTCATGCATCCATACATACAGAGAGAAGAAAATGTGCATACTGACAACTTAACACACAATTCATAGAAACAAAAAAATACATACACATATAACATCATATACACATAGAGAAACAAACACTCACACATACACACATATTAACATACATGAAGATACACACACATTAAAATTCGTAGAAAAACACACACACACACGATAACACATAGAGAAGCAAACACTCAGATATACACACACATTAACATATATGAACACACACACACACATTAACATATATGAACACACACACACACACACATAAACATACAGAGAGAGATGAGTATGTGCATGCAGACATCTTAATACACACACACAATTCGTGGAAGCAAAGATACATACACATATGTACGATTCGTAGAAACAAAAAACATATACACACATACGCATTCACATGACGACATATACACATAGAGAAATAAACACTCACACATACACACATGTTAACATATACAGGGTGAATCTGAAAAAGTGGGCAAAACTTTACGGGGTGGTAGAACGCAGCTATACGAGCAATATTCGTCATAGAATGTATGGTCGGAACACAAGCGGTGAGAAGTTAAAAGGTAGTTTTCCACTGTCCCATTTAAAGAATGAACACAAGAAGGAGAGGAGATACTCTGTGCCTCACTTGCATTCCCGTCCGCAGCACCGTACACAAAGTGCATATCCGCCATTTCGTGGTTAGTATAACCAGCCATCCTCTCGGCAATCCACGGTAGAAATGCCGTTGGGTGCGAGGACCGACCCTTTATACCATTTCCAACGCCACCTAGCGGCTCGCCGTTTGCGTTCCGCCCATACTTTCTATGACGAATATTGCTCGTATAGCTGCGTTCTACCACCCAGTAAAGTTTTGCCCACTTTTTCAGATTCACCCTGTATACAGAGACGAGTATGTACACACACAAACACACAATTCGCAGAAACAAACATACACACACTCTAACGTAGAGAAACAAACATGAACTCGTACAGATGCGATAACATATATACATACACACACGCAAACGTTAACATACACACACACAGAGAAACAAACATACACACATATACAAAGAGAAGCAAACATACATATAGACATTTTAACATATGATTCGCCAAAACAAACATACACAGACATACGCACTGTCACACACACACAAATATATAGAGGGACGAATGCGAGCATGTATAGATAGACGAATATGAATACATACATAGAGAGGATATGTGTATACAGAGACACGCACAACACACAAGATAGTGTGCTTTACTGCAATGTGGCACCCTGTGAACTAAGGAATCTTTCTCAAACCCAAACAGTACAATTTTGATGCAGGTTCTGGTATCAAAGATGGTGTGCTTTCCTGCAGTGCAGCACCCCATTGGCTAAAAAATCTTTCTCAAACTCATTCATAGCGTGTTTTTTCACAGATGTGTTCCATGGGTAGTGATCGTTATCTCAATAGATTTAAATGTGAACCATAGAGTTCGTATCTCTTTGTATGAAATCGTTTATAATGTGAAGTTATTAGTATGAACTGAAAAAGTGATGATATATACACTATCTGATCGTTAAAATCAAACGTTAGCAAGGAATTTAATATATCGTTCTCTAGCTAGTGAGTCCGAAATTAGTGTATATTTGCTTTAAAAAATAAATGCGACTTCGAGCAGCTAATTATCATAATGGTTACAGGATCATTTCACTTTATACGACAGAGTAGAAGGTGTGAGAGGATGTCGTGATCTTAGCAGGAAAACAACACAAACGTTCATGTCTTACTATTGATCTAAATCCTTGGGTTTGTTAGATCAGAAGTCATGAGTGTTAACCAGTTGTCTATGGGATGGATTCAAAACCTTTCATATGATGACTATCATAACTTATACCTGCATCGTGGGTATTCATTTCATCTCTTTTTAGGTTAGTGTGATGAATTCGATGTAAAGATATATGGAAAAATAATGATCTGTCTCAGATGATGCTTGCGATTTTACCTGCTTTGGCAAATGGTGCGATGAAAGTAAATATGCATATGTGGAAGATGACTCAGTGTTTGAGCAAGTTACTTTCATTGTCTTGTGAGATGTGTGATAGTAGTGTACGAGAAAAGCAAAGAATAGATATTGAGAGTTTTATGATTTTGTGGAGAAAAAGCATCTGAAGATTAGACTCTATAACAATATAGTTTATCTCTAAGATTGTATGGTAGTGAAGCTTTAATAAGGAAACTTGTAATCATGTTGTCTTTCGTTCTAAATGCTTACACAACATCTGAACCAAATAGGTAGTTTGTCTGTGTAAGTAATGATGAAAGAGTCATTAACGTCTGATGAGTAGTATCTTTTGTAGATAGACATTTTGATGAATACATTCAGTGAATGAAATGGCAGAAAAAGAGCAAGTCCTTGATTGAATGTGTAAAACATCCATTGTGATCTTGACAGAATTAGACATCTACAGCAGAATTAACTCAGAAGTTTGTATGGCGAATTAAACTTTACAGAGGTCTATTCATCTTTGATAGTTAAATGAATTATTTCTCAAGCATCGAGGATTATCAATTTATGATAGTATAGATAAAACAAGCAATCCTTCACTAGAAAGACAATGCGGAAAATTGGTAAGCGAGGATGGAATAATATTTACATTCTGTGAAGAATTTCAAACACGATTTGTAAGAGAAAGTATCGTTTCGTTGTATAATATGTAGGTATGTGTTCCCTCTCCATATTAACTCATAACTAGTTCTAGAGGGTCTGCACTTTTGACTGTTTTATTGAATAGTGATTTGCCGCTTAGGGAACTTTCCCCTTATGTGCCTCCTGTACACTCGTTTCAGTGTCGTCTACGTGTCTCGCATTCTAATTCTCCTTAGCGCACGGTCAGGAAACTCTCGTGAGATGATTTTAACGTTCTCCCGTTTAAATTATCATATATAGAGATCTTTGTATGTCTTCAGTAAAAGTTATAATAGCAAACTTTCAAGAAAGCGACTTCCGGAAGACGTAACAAATCAACGATGTGTGCAGCTGATTCTCTTTAAAAGCGTCTGGTGGTAGGAACGTGGTGCGATTCACAAAAGCATCTGTCTATGTTAGCGACTGATCACGTGATGTATACGTCAGCTTTCACAAAGTACAGGGAAGTTTCAGCCAGTCTCGAGTTGTTATCTTTAGGTGAGGGGAAAATTTCTTCGTCACTCGCAACTCCTGACTTCGAAAACCAGATCTCGTGTTTTGCTACTGTCGCAACAAAACAGAGAGGGATTAGAAAGCTTTTTCAGACAAAACAAAGAGGGTAAAAGAGCCTTTTCAGCTGTGGAAGGTTAAAAGACTGCTCTTTAGCGAAAAAGGGTTTTTCATCTGTGAAAGGGATTTCCTATAAATTAATGAGTTGTGTATTTGCTTTGTGTACCATTTTTGCAAACATCAAAGGGTTTTTCCGTCAACAAAAGATCTAACAGAAGGATTGTTCTCCTGAAAACAAGTAGCCTCATCAATGTAGGATTTTTACCCTTCTAACACGGATTTGTGAGAATCAGAAACATTGCCCTCTGCTCGATATTCTCTCATTAATTAGCGAGAAACAATTCCTCAACCATCTGATGTTCATCTGTGAAAACATCCTCTTGTTAAATATCCCGTCTGCACTCCTCATTAAAATATCCCATCTGCGCATACAACGGTTGCGTTCATTAAATATTTCATCTGCACTGCTCATTAAAAAATCCCATCTGCGCATACAACGGTTCCGTTCATGAAATATTTCATCTGCACTCCTCATTAAAATATCCCATCTGCGCATACAACGGTTCCGTTCATTAAATATTTCATCTGCACTCCTCATTAAAATATCCCATCTGCGCATACAACGGTTCCGTTCATTAAATATTTCATCTGCACTGCTCATTAAAAAATCCCATCTGCGCATACAACGGTTCCGTTCATGAAATATTCGATCTGTACTCCTCATTAAAATATCCCATCTGCGCATACAACGGTTCCGTTCATTAAATATTTCATCTGCACTGCTCATTAAAAAATCCCATCTGCGCATACAACAGTTCCGTTCATGAAATATTTCATCTGCACTCCTCATTAAAATATCCCATCTGCGCTCCTCATTAAAATATCCCATCTGCGCATACAACGGTTCCGTTCATGAAATATTTCATCTGCACTCCTCATTAAAATATCCCATCTGCGCTCCTCATTAAAATATCCCATCTGCGCTCCTCATTAAAATATCCCATCTGCGCATACAACGGTTCCGTTCATTAAATATTTCATCTGCACTCCTCATTAAAATATCCCATCTGCGCATACAACGGTTCCGTTCATTAAATATTTCATCTGCACTGCTCATTAAAAAATCCCATCTGCGCATACAACGGTTCCATTCATTAAATATTTCATCTGCACTCCTCATTAAAATATCCCATCTGCGTATACAACGGTTCCGTTCATTAAATATTTCATCTGCACTCCTCATTAAAATATCCCATCTGCGCATACAACGGTTCCGTTCATTAAATATTTCATCTGCACTGCTCATTAAAAAATCCCATCTGCGCATACAACGGTTCCGTTCATTAAATATTTCATCTGCACTCCTCATTAAAATATCCCATCTGCGTATACAACGGTTTCGTTCATTAAATATCCCGTCTGCACTGCTCATTAAAATATCCCATCTGCGTATACAACGGTTCCGTTCATTAAATATTTCATCTGCGCTGCTCATTAAAAAATCCCATCTGCACATACAACGGTTCCGTTCATTAAATATTTCATCTGCACTCCTCATTAAAATATACCATCTGCGCATACAACGGTTCCGTTCATTAAATATTTCATCTGCACTGCTCATTAAAAAATCCCATCTGCGCATACAACGGTTCCGTTCATTAAATATTTCGTCTGCACTCCTCATTAAAATATCCCATCTGCGTATACAACGGTTTCGTTCATTAAATATCCGTCTGCACTGCTCATTAAAATATCCCATCTGCGTATACAACGGTTCCATTCATTAAATATTTCATCTGCACTCCTCATTAAAATATCCCATCTGCGTATACAACGGTTTCGTTCATTAAATATCCCGTCTGCACTGCTCATTAAAATATCCCATCTGCGTATACAACGGTTCCGTTCATTAAATATTTCATCTGCACTGCTCATTAAAAAATCCCATCTGCGCATACAACGGTTCCGTTCATTAAATATTTCATCTGCACTCCTCATTAAAATATCCCATCTGCGTATACAACGGTTCCGTTCATTAAATATTTCATCTGCACTCCTCATTAAAATATCCCATCTGCGTATACAACGGTTCCGTTCATAAAATATTTCATCTGCACTGCTCATTAAAAAATCCCATCTGCGCATACAACGGTTCCGTTCATTAAATATTTCATCTGCACTGCTCATTAAAAAATCCCATCTGCGCATACAACGGTTCCGTTCATTAAATATTTCATCTGCACTCCTCATTAAAATATCCCATCTGCGTATACAACGGTTTCGTTCATTAAATATCCGTCTGCACTGCTCATTAAAATATCCCATCTGCGTATACAACGGTTCCGTTCATTAAATATTTCATCTGCACTCCTCATTAAAATATCCCATCTGCGTATACAACGGTTCCGTTCATTAAATATTTCATCTGCACTCCTCATTAAAATATCCCATCTGCGTATACAACGGTTTCGTTCATTAAATATTTCATCTGCACTCCTCATTAAAATATCCCATCTGCGTATACAACGGTTCCGTTTATTAAATATTTCATCTGCACTCCTCATTAAAATATCCCATCTGCGTATACAACGGTTTCGTTCATTAAATATTTCATCTGCACTCCTCATTAAAATATCCCATCTGCGTATACAACGGTTCCGTTCATTAAATATTTCATCTGCACTCCCCATTAAAATATCCCTTCTGCGTATACAACGGTTCCGTTCATTCCGTCTGCTACTCATTAACACATCCGCTCATTAAATATTCCATCCGCGCATACAACGACTCCACTCATCTCGTCTACACATACAACGGTTCCACTCGTTAGCTCGCTCATTAAATATTCCACCTGCACCCCCTCATTAAAATATTTCATCTGCCTTGGGGGAAAGGGTAATAGCACCTGCGAGGGGGGGGGGAACGTGCTATGCATCAATCTGTCCTATAGTAACTACTTATTTATATACTATAGTACTACTTATTTATCGTAATTTTCCCGTTTTATCCGTTTTTTCGCAATTATTTCGAAATATAAAGAACTACAATTATTTTTGACTGAATTATCATAGACTGAATTTTACGTATTGGACCATTTCTCTACATTAATAGATTTCCATCAAATGTCTTATTGCACCAATTTTTATGTACGTATTTTTCATTACGCAAACAAACGTCAGAACTATACTTCCGGTGAACTCTTCATCGCTACAAGTTAATATTGGTACTTTTTGACATTAGATATAAATCTTGAACTTTAAAGGAGTATATTCTGTATAAGGCATCAGAAAGCATATTGCTCTGAAGGAAAAAAACAGCGAGATATTTCTGATGGCAACACTGGCTATCTCATGCTAATCAGAAAATGCAATAGGCTGTTGATGGCATAAAAATTTCTGGAGTATCGAATTTCTTCAAGAAATTTATTAAGCAATTTGAGAGATGTTTCTTTCGTTGAAAGATAGGAAATGAGTCCTAACATCGATGTGAAATTTAGAGGTAAAACTGTTCTTAATCCGGATGGGATCCAATCCCACAACCATCTGATCACATGTCAGGTGCTCTGACCGCTGAGCTACCGGCATCTGATCAAAATCTCCTCTAATAAATATTATCTAGCCAAGTGGCTCAGATATTGGAATTGTGTACTGCAGGCAGAAAAGTTCCATCTCATCAAATAGAGGAAATCTTTATTTGGGTGGTAGTAGCTCAGTAGTCAGAGCGTCTGACACGTTATGAGGAGGTCGTGGGTCCGTATCTCACCCGGTTCAAGACACTTTTTTCTTTAAATCTGATGCCAAGAGTGCTTTCATACTTTTCTCCACTTAAATATTTATCTTGAATTTACGAAATAGCCATTTAATGAACAGCAGATAAATAACTAGAGAAATCACCTATAATTGGAACTTTTAGGATTTTTGTTTTAGTTAAGCAAAATGCTAGCAATATTGAAAAAGACTGAAAATGAACCAAGTGCAGGTTCCTATAAGAGTGGTGAAATGCAGCAGCCGTTGGAACACCAACACTGAATGACCCAATCAAATTTTTAAGCTGCAGGTGACAAATATTTATTTAAAATTGGTTGGAATTTTCCGACATTTTCTCAATGATTATGTGAGAACCAGACTGACTTGAAATGATTATGGTAGGACCAGCCTCACATATATCCGTGGACATCACGTGTGTTTCTAGGGGTTCTGATCGCCTCAATGATGTCACTATAAAAAAGGACTGTTTCCAACTCTGGTACTCTTTGTGGATCTCGGTGGGTTTTTTATTCTGAATTGGCAGGTAGGCACTGATTGGGAAGAGCACTAGAGATAGAGGAAGGAGACTTGAAGTTCAGAGTGCTGCCATTTGGACTATGTAATGTGCTTACTACGTTTGAGGGAAGACGATGCTTTGGGGTTTGCATTGGGATACTTGGACGACATCATCATTCTGGGAAGTGATTATTATTTCAAGAACACAATCAGAGTCTTCGTAGAGAGTTTGAGAAACTTAGATCAGCCAAGCTGAAATTAGTGTTGACAAATTGCAAGTTATCCTCGTGAGAAGTGAGTTACCTCTGTCGTCATCAGGCATGCGGAAGTGAAGACTGATCCTAAAAAATAAGAGGAGAAATCACGAGGAACTGGCCACATTGAAAAGACGTACAAAAACTTTGTCGTTTCTTGAGAATCTGCACATACCAATTACTTCACATTCTGACGAACGAAAATCAGTGGTTCACACGAACACTTAGAACGAAACTGCTACTTTCCAGAAATTGAATTCAGCTCTTTTGACAGCTCCAGTTTTCGGTTATGGTCATTTAGAATGGAACCTGATGCAAGTTAAATTGGAGCAGATGGTGCTTTTTCAGAAGATGAGAAAGAGATAGTGACTGCTCACTTCAGAAAGGACAATATTGAATCCAGAAAAATAATCATTGGGTGATGAAAAAGGAACTGTTTGTTTGCAGTCCAATCACCGTTTGAAAGGGCCATGGCAACTGCTTTCTGATCTGCAAGTTGTTCATGTGCTAATTGAGGAATAACATTTTGATTGCATCCGCAGATTTTAAATTAGATCGAAGAAAATCAGAAATTGTCTTAAAATATCTCCATAAATATCATCAGAGTCCTGCAGTTGTAGCTTCCTAAAGAAAGGAACTTCGGTATCTTGATCATGTCTTAACAAAAACAATGCAAAACCCAATGAGAAAAATGTGGATACTTTTAAGATCCCCACGCTAGAAACTGAAATAAGTTTAAAGATCTCCTTGGTCGTATAGGGTACTAAAACAGACCCAATTTTGCAGAATTGTTCTTTCACTCAATAAACTAGCTCGGAAAGGTGTCAAGTTCAAGTGAGAGGCAGCTGAAAGAACAGTGAGAGGCAGCTGAAAGAACAGTGAGAGGCAGCTGAAAGAACAATGAGAGGCAGCTGAAAGAACAGTGAGAGGCAGCTGAAAGAACAGTGAGAGGTAGCTGAAAGAACAGTGAGAGGCAGCTGAAAGAACAGTGAGAGGCAGCTGAAAGAACAGTGAGAGGCAACTGAAAGAACAGTGAGAGGCAACTGAAAGAACAGTGAGAGGCAACTGACAGAACAGTGAGAGGCAGCCGAACAACAGCTGAAAGAGATCTCGACGCAGAAACTAGAAAATAATGCAAGTTTTCGGGGATGCAATAAGAACGAAAATGGATGGTAAGTGCCAGAGGAAAATTTAAATCTATGTCTGTGAAAAAATAGCAGAATAATTATATTTAAAGTGTGCATTAACCACGTCTTTATTTTTAGTGAGCGCAAAATAATAAATTTGTAGTTGTGAGAAAATGCGATTCGGATTTGATGTTATGACTCGATATTTCTATCGATGCATAACGATTCTTATTTGTGTAAAAGTAGCTCATTTATATTTTGTATCCGCAATTAGCGAGAAAGGGATGCCACTGGAGACTCGGATGGCGTGTCCTGGAGAGAAACTTTCGTTTTCAACTCCTGAGGGAGGATGTCGATGGAGTGACTCAGTAGCTTGCTAAGCTCATCATCTGCAGTTTCCAAGTTCTAATCTCAACTGTGTCTCTGTTAAGCTTTACCTCCCCTAACACCCATTCCGCTCTCAGTGAGAAAGGGGACACTCATTGCACTGTAAAGACTGCCCTCTGTCAAATGGGATGTCAAGCCGAGATCCAGTGGGTCTTCTTTCCCAACCTTCTCTGAGCCCCTGAGGTCCTTTTGACAAGGTCATTTAACCCGTTTTGCACAATAAATGTCTCTCGGGGTCAAAGCAGCAGCCGCCTGAAGGTGAGCGTGAGATGAAGTGGACACTGGTCTGCTCACTCGATCACATCGCAGTGTTCCACATCTGAAACCTCACTGTTGTGGAAAGTGTAAGTGCCAACGTGCCTGATGTATGTTGCCGATACAGATTTGCCAGGGATCTTAAACTCTCGTGCAAAGCTTGTCTGATGGTCAATTGCTCTCTTCACAGACAGGAGTCAGAAACTGCACCACGAGAATGGAAATGGGCGCAGCATTTGGAAAACTGTGTGTAATGGAATGGTCCTGAGAGTCTATCAATAGTAAATACACAGAATACCTTTCGGCATAGAATCCAAGAAACACTTTTGCGGAAAAATGTATTCGCTGATGAATGGGGCTTGAACCCGATTCTCTCAGTTACATGGCACGTGTTCTATAGAACACTGAACTACCAGAGGCTTGTTCATTTCTGTGCTACGTTCCTGCTCAAGTGGTTGCGCCACTGGCGGGAACATCGGGACGATTTGAAGTCAGTTTGTGAAAAAACTGTAGTGGTAGTGTAGAACAACGGGCAAGTAACTGGGAGAATCGGATTCGAATCCTGTTCATCATCGAAACTCCCTTTTTTTCTGTCAAAGAATTTCTCGGTCCTGAGAGTGTCATTAAGCACCCAAAGAGGGAAGCGAGTTACTGATTGAAGGAAACGGAGAGTTATTATTAGGGCACATCTAACACTATCGAGAATGGTTCTTGGCTTAGGATTAAGCAAAAGACGATGATGGTGGTTTAGGTGGTTTATTATGATATTTAGATCAGCAAAAAATAACTTATTACCAGGTATGCCAAAGGGATCTAGCCACGAATTTTGAATATTTGATTTTGTGAATGAGTTATGTAAAGGTTCAGTATGTGCTACCATTGGTGAATGCAGTTTGGTCATCGGGAAAACGAAATTCAGAAAACATTTTTTTTTGTCTGAAATTTCGTAAGTTTTCCTCCCGAAATTCTAGAATGATAAAAGAACTGATATTAAAATTGAAGAAACAAATTATTGCCTGCATTAATGTGGTTTTAAATAGTTTATTATTCAGTGATAAACTTTGACAGAAATGAAAAATTTTGCACCTGCGTGGAATTTTCTCTCCTCGCTGTTCTTCGTCCTCTAAAATTCAACTGCAGACTATCTGAAAATATGTTTTGATTCTGTGCCTGTTGCGAAACATTGATTAAGCTAGAAACGAGGTCTGCCATCTCATGTAACTGAGAGAATCTTGCCTAAGCGAAAAAGAAGTTAATAGACTAACTTCGAACCATTTATTTTTTATTGAGATAATCAGCGAAATATTGTTATTATTATGTAGACGAAGATTACATAATAATCCTCTAAATAATGTATTATTATTTAGAGGAAGTCTATAAGAAGATATATTTACTTTAGTCTTTAAAACACTGATTTGCAGTCTCGCAATATTATCCACGACATTAACAATTTTTCAATTACAAACTCTGACTTAAAAAGTGCTTAGTCATACTGCGCAACCTTCAGCGTGTTGCCATCAGCTTTATGTTATAGAAACAGATTTCAAGTCATCTTGAAGCTCAATATATTCATGGCCTCTATCTTTAGTGATCATCAAAGTTGCACCGTTACGGCCATCTTTCAGAAGTTTGACGACTCCTTCAGCTACGAATTCAGGTCTGCAAATAAAGCAAATACGTTAAATGAATTTAAATTTAAATGGGATAATCTTTACTAGACTTTTATTCCGAAGACAAAATAAATTGTTAATTCAAGTATATGGCTCAGATTTTGGACATTCCAGAAATTTTCAGATTAAATTGTTGCTTAAATGTATTCAGTGGCGAATTACACGACAGATTTTTATACTTAGATACACTTCTCGTCAAAAAATTGCGGCACCTAGAAGGAATGTCGTGCGCATCATATAAAGTGAGGTGCTAAAAGGTTGGAGTGCAAGAACCAAAATCATCGCATTTTCAGCCTGTTCAGTGAGGCAGGTACATCGATATTAAGAAACATCAGTGCGAGGTGTGGCCACATTTCGCGGCAATAGAAACACTGATACAATTAGGAAGAGAATACAAAAATAAGGTTTCTAATAATGTCCTTGTCTGTGGTTCTCTACATTTGACGTACTTGGACCTTAAGATCTATCTCGTTATGCGCTGGAGTCAGTTCTGTTCTCTGATATCGTTTCATGATGTCCCAGATGTGCTCAATCGGAGATAAATCTTGCTACCGGGCTGGTCATCGTAGCACAAGAACAGCTTGCTGACACACCCAAGCAATGTGCGTGCAATAGGTAGTCTGTCATAAGCATGCTGGAATGTTGCTTTTGGCATGTTTTGCAGAAGTCGTAAGAGCACAGGGCAGAGAATGGTATCCACATACTAGTTGTGGTTACCATTCTCTGTCCTCAGTGGCTAAATGGCCAGGTCACGAGGACCCCGAAGACTCAAAGAAGGTTGGGGGAAGAGGACCACACAGATAGTAGCCTCCCACCAAGGCCATCCAGCGTGTTTTTCAAAGTGCACAGGGTATCGCTCTCCTGCACACAGGGCCACAGCTTAATGTTCCAATGCTGGCCCAGGTGGAACTCGAAGCTGGGACCTGCAGATTACGATGGCTAAATGGCCAGGTCACAAGGACCCCGAAGACTCAAAGAAGGTTGGGGGAAGAGGACCACACAGATGGTAGCCTCCCATCAAGGCCATCCAGCGCGTTTTTCAAAGTGCACAGGGTATCGCTCTCCTGCACACAGGGCCACAGCTTAATGTTCCAATGCTGGCCCAGGTGGAACTCGAAACTGGGAACTGCAGATTACGATGGCTAAATGGCCAGGTCACAAGGACCCCGAAGACTCAAAGAAGGTTGGGGGAAGAGGACCACACAGATGGTAGCCTCCCATCAAGGCCATCCAGCGTGTTTTTCAAAGTGCACAGGGTATCGCTCTCCTGCACACAGGGCCACAGCTTAATCTTCCAATGCTGGCCCAGGTGGAACTCGAAGCTGGGAACTGCAGATTACGATGGCTAAATGGCCAGGTCACAAGGACCCCGAAGACTCAAAGAAGGTTGGGGGAAGAGGACCACACAGATGGTAGCCTCCCATCAAGGCCATCCAGCGTGTTTTTCAAAGTGCACAGGGTATCGCTCTCCTGCACACAGGGCCACAGCTTAATCTTCCAATGCTGGCCCAGGTGGAACTCGAAGCTGGGAACTGCAGATTACGATGGCTAAATGGCCAGGTCACAAGGACCCCGAAGACTCAAAGAAGGTTGGGGGAAGAGGACCACACAGATGGTAGCCTCCCATCAAGGCCATCCAGCGTGTTTTTCAAAGTGCACAGGGTATCGCTCTCCTGCACACAGGGCCACAGCTTAATGTTCCAATGCTGGCCCAGGTGGAACTCGAAGCTGGGAACTGCAGATTACGATGGCTAAATGGCCAGGTCACTAGGATCCCGAAGACTCAAAGAAGGTTGGGGGAAGAGGACCACACAGAGGGTAGCCTCCCATCAAGGCCATCCAGCGTGTTTTTCAAAGTGCACAGGGTATCGCTCTCCTGCACACAGGGCCACAGCTTAATGTTCCAATGCTGGCCCAGGTAGAACTCGAAGCTGGGAACTGCAGATTACGATGGCTAAATGGCCAGGTCACAAGAACCCCGAAGACTCAAAGAAGGTTGGGGGAAGAAGACCACACAGATGGTAGCCTCCCATCAAGGCCATCCAGCGTGTTTTTCAAAGTACACAGGGTATCGCTCTCCTGCACACAGGGCCACAGCTTAATGTTCCAATGCTGGCCCAGGTGGAACTCGAAGCTGGGAATTGAAATGCTGGCCCAGGTGGAACACGAAGCTGGGAACTGCAGATTACGATGGCTAAATGGCCAGGTCACAAGGACCCCGAAGACTCAAAGAAGGTTGGGGGAAGAGGACCACACAGATGGTAGCCTCCCATCAAGGCCATTCAGCGTGTTTTTCAAAGTGCACAGGGTATCGCTCTCCTGCACACAGGGCCACAGCTTAATGTTCCAATGCTGGCCCAGGTGGAACTCGAAGCTGGGAACTGCAGATTACGATGGCTAAATGGCCAGGTCACAAGAACCCCGAAGACTCAAAGAAGGTTGGGGGAAGAGGACCACACAGATGGTAGCCTCCCATCAAGGCCATCCAGCGTGTTTTTCAAAGTGCACAGGGTATCGCTCTCCTGCACACAGGGCCACAGCTTAATGTTCCAATGCTGGCCCAGGTGGAACTCGAAGCTGGGAACTGCAGATTACGATGGCTAAATGGCCAGGTCACAAGGACCCCGAAGACTCAAAGAAGGTTGGGGGAAGAGGACCACACAGATGGTAGCCTCCCATCAAGGCCATCCAGCGTGTTTTTCAAAGTGCACAGGGTATCGCTCTCCTGCACACAGGGCCACAGCTTAATGTTTCAATGCTAGCCCAGGTGGAACTAGAAGCTGGGAACTGAAATGCTGGCCCAGGTGGAACACGAAGCTGGGAACTGCAGATTACGATGGCTAAATGGCCAGGTCACAAGGACCCCGAAGACTCAAAGAAGTTTGGGGGAAGACGACCACACAGATGGTAGCCTCCCATCAAGGCCATGCAGCGTGTTTTTCAAAGTGCACAGGGTATCGCTCTCCTGCACACAGGGCCACAGCTTAATGTTCCAATGCTGGCCCAGGTAGAACTCGAAGCTGGGAACTGCAGATTACGATGGCTAAATGGCAAGGTCACAAGGACCCCGAAGACTCAAAGAAGGTTGGGGGAAGAGGACCACACAGATGGTAGCCTCCCATCAAGGCCATCCAGCGTGTTTTTCAAAGTGCACAGGGTATCGCTCTCCTGCACACAGGGCCACAGCTTAATGTTTCAATGCTAGCCCAGGTGGAACTAGAAGCTGGGAACTGAAATGCTGGCCCAGGTGGAACACGAAGCTGGGAACTGCAGATTACGATGGCTAAATGGCCAGGTCACAAGGACCCCGAAGACTCAAAGAAGTTTGGGGGAAGACGGCCACACAGATGGTAGCCTCCCATCAAGGCCATGCAGCGTGTTTTTCAAAGTGCACAGGGTATCGCTCTCCTGCACACAGGGCCACAGCTTAATGTTCCAATGCTGGCCCAGGTAGAACTCGAAGCTGGGAACTGCAGATTACGATGGCTAAATGGCCAGGTCACAAGAACCCCGAAGACTCAAAGAAGGTTGGGGGAAGAAGACCACACAGATGGTAGCCTCCCATCAAGGCCATCCAGCGTGTTTTTCAAAGTACACAGGGTATCGCTCTCCTGCACACAGGGCCACAGCTTAATGTTCCAATGCTGGCCCAGGTGGAACTCGAAGCTGGGAATTGAAATGCTGGCCCAGGTGGAACACGAAGCTGGGAACTGCAGATTACGATGGCTAAATGGCCAGGTCACAAGGACCCCGAAGACTCAAAGAAGGTTGGGGGAAGAGGACCACACAGATGGTAGCCTCCCATCAAGGCCATTCAGCGTGTTTTCCAAAGTGCACAGGGTATCGCTCTCCTGCACACAGGGCCACAGCTTAATGTTCCAATGCTGGCCCAGGTGGAACTCGAAGCTGGGAGCTGCAGATTACGATGGCTAAATGGCCAGGTCACAAGGACCCCGAAGACTCAAAGAAGGTTGGGGGAAGAGGACCACACAGATGGTAGCCTCCCATCAAGGCCATCCAGCGTGTTTTTCAAAGTGCACAGGGTATCGCTCTCCTGCACACAGGGCCACAGCTTAATGTTTCAATGCTAGCCCAGGTGGAACTAGAAGCTGGGAACTGCAGATTACGATGGCTAAATGGCCAGGTCACAAGAACCCCGAAGACTCAAAGAAGGTTGGGGGAAGAAGACCACACAGATGGTAGCCTCCCATCAACGCCATCCAGCGTGTTTTTCAAAGTGCACAGGGTATCGCTCTCCTGCACACAGGGCCACAGCTTAATGTTCCAATGCTGGCCCAGGTAGAACTCGAAGCTGGGAACTGCAGATTACGATGGCTAAATGGCCAGGTCACAAGAACCCCGAAGACTCAAAGAAGGTTGGGGGAAGAAGACCACACAGATGGTAGCCTCCCATCAAGGCCATCCAGCGTGTTTTTCAAAGTACACAGGGTATCGCTCTCCTGCACACAGGGCCACAGCTTAATGTTCCAATGCTGCCCCAGGTGGAACTCGAAGCTGGGAACTGCAGATTACGATGGCTGAATGGCCAGGTCACAAGGATCCCGAAGACTCAAAGAAGGCTGGGGGAAGAGGACCACACAGATGGTAGCCTCCCATCAAGGCCATCCAGCGTGTTTTTCAAAGTGCACAGGGTATCGCTCTCCTGCACACAGGGCCACAGCTTAATGTTCCAATGCTGGCCCAGTTGGAACTCGAAGCTGGGAACTGCAGATTACGATGGCTAAATGGCCAGGTCACAAGGACCCCGAAGACTCAAAGAAGGTTGGGGGAAGAGGACCACACAGATGGTAGCCTCCCATCAAGGCCATCCAGCGTGTTTTTCAAAGTGCACAGGGTATCGCTCTCCTGCACACAGGGCCACAGCTTAATGTTCCAATGCTGGCCCAGGTGGAAATCGAGCTGGGAACTGCAGATTACGATGGCTAAATGGCCAGGTCACAAGGATCCCGAAGACTCAAAGAAGGTTGGGGGAAGAGGACCACACAGATGGTAGCCTCCCATCAAGGCCATCCAGCGTGTTTTTCAAAGTGCACAGGGTATCGCTCTACTTCACACAGGGCCACAGCTTAATGTTCCAATGCTGGCCCAGGTGGAACTCGAAGCTGGGAACTGCAGATTACGATGGCTAAATAGCCAGGTCACAAGGATCTTCAAGACTCAAAGAAGGTTGGTGGAAGAGGACCACACAGATGGTAGCCTCCCATCAAGGCCATCCAGCGTGTTTTTCAAAGTGCACAGGGTATCGCTCTCCTGCACACAGGGCCACAGCTTAATGTTCCAATGCTGGCCCAGGTGGAACTCGAAGCTGGGAACTGCAGATTACGATGGCTAAATGGCCAGGTCACAAGGACCCCGAAGACTCAAAGAAGATTGGGGGAAGAGGACCACACGGATGGTAGCCTCCCATCAAGGCCATCCAGCGTGTTTTTTTCAAAGTGCACAGGGTATCGCTCTCCTGCACACATAGCCACAGCTTAATGTTTCAATGCTAGCCCAGGTGGAACTCGAAGCTGGGAACTGCAGATTACGATGGCTAAATGGCCAGGTCACAAGGACCCCGAAGACTCAAAGAAGTTTGGGGGAAGAGGACCAAACAGATGGTAGCCTCCCATCAAGGCCATCCAGCGTGTTTTTCAAAGTGCACAGGGTATCGCTCTCCTGCACACAGGGCCACAGCTTAATGTTCCAATGCTGGCCCAGGTGGAACTCGAAGCTGGGAACTGCAGATTACGATGGCTAAATGGCCAGGTCACAAGGACCCCGAAGACTCAAAGAAGGTTGGGGGAAGAGGACCACACAGATGGTAGCCTCCCATCAAGGCCATCCAGCGTGTTTTTTTCAAAGTGCACAGGGTATCGCTCTCCTGCACACATAGCCACAGCTTAATGTTTCAATGCTAGCCCAGGTGGAACTCGAAGCTGGGAACTGCAGATTACGATGGCTAAATGGCCAGGTCACAAGGACCCCGAAGACTCAAAGAAGGTTGGGGGAAGAGGACCAAACAGATGGTAGCCTCCCATCAAGGCCATCCAGCGTGTTTTTCAAAGTGCACAGGGTATCGCTCTACTTCACACAGGGCCACAGCTTATTGTTCCAATGCTGGCCCAGGTGGAACTCGAAGCTGGGAACTGCAGATTACGATGGCTAAATGGCCAGGTCACAAGGATCTCGAAGACTCAAAGAAGGTTGGGGGAAAAGGACCACACAGATGGTAGCCTCCCATCAAGGCCATCCAGCGTGTTTTTCAAAGTGCACAGGGTATCGCTCTCCTGCACACAGGGCCACAGCTTAATGTTCCAATGCTGGCCCAGGTGGAACTCGAAGCTGGGAACTGCAGATTACGATGGCTAAATGGCCAGGTCACAAGGACCCCGAAGACTCAAAGAAGGTTGGGGGAAGAGGACCACACAGATGGTAGCCTCCCATCAAGGCCATCCAGCGTGTTTTTTCAAAGTGCACAGGGTATCCTCTGCTGCACACAGGGCCACAGCTTAATGTTTCAATGCTAGCCCAGGTGGAACTCGAAGCTGGGAACTGCAGATTACGATGGCTAAATGGCCAGGTCACAAGGACCCCGAAGACTCAAAGAAGGTTGGGGGAAGAGGACCAAACAGATGGTAGCCTCCCATCAAGGCCATCCAGCGTGTTTTTCAAAGTGCACAGGGTATCGCTCTCCTGCACACAGGGCCACAGCTTAATGTTCCAATGCTGGCCCAGATGGAACTCGAAGCTGGGAACTGCAGATTACGATGGCTAAATGGCCAAGTCACAAGGACCCCGAAGACTCAAAGAAGGTTGGGGGAAGAGGACCACACAGATGGTAGCCTCCCATCAAGGCCATCCAGCGTGTTTTTCAAAGTGCACAGAATATCGCTCTCCTGCACACAGGGCCACAGCTTAATGTTTCAATGCTAGCCCAGGTGGAACTCGAAGCTGGGAACTGCAGATTACGATTGCTAAATGGCCAGGTCACAAGGACCCCGAAGACTCAAAGAAGGTTGGGGGAAGAGGACCACACAGATGGTAGCCTCCCATCGAGGCCATCCAGTGTGTTTTTCAAAGTGCATAGGGTATCGCTCTCCTGCACACAGGGCCACAGCTTAATGTTCCAATGCTGGCCCAGGTGGAACTCGAAGCTGGGAACTGCAGATTACGATGGCTAAATGGCCAGGTCACAAGGACCCCGAAGACTCAAAGAAGGTTGGGGGAAGAGGACCACACAGATGGTAGCCTCCCATCAAGGCCATCCAGCGTGTTTTTCAAAGTGCAGAGGGTATCGCTCTCCTGCACACAGGGCCACAGCTTAATGTTCCAATGCTAGCCCAGGTGGAACTCGAAGCTGGGAACTGAAATGCTGGCCCAGGTGGAGCACGAAGCTGGGAACTGCAGATTACGATGGCTAAATGACCAGGTCACAAGGACCCCGAAGACTCAAAGAAGGCTGGGGGAAGAGGACCACACAGATGGTAGCCTCCCATCAAGGCCATCCAGCGTGTTTTTCAAAGTGCACAGCGTATCGCTCTCCTGCACACAGGGCCACAGCTTAATGTTCCAATGCCGCCCCAGGTGGAACTCGAAGCTAGGAACTGCAGATTACGATGGCTAAATGGCCAGGTCACAAGGACCCCGAAGACTCAAAGAAGGTTGGGGGAAGAGGACCACACAGATGGTAGCCTCCCATCAAGGCCATCCAGCGTGTTTTTCAAAGTGCACAAGGTATCGCTCTCCTTCACACAGGGCCACAGCTTAATGTTCCAATGCTGGCCCAGGTGGAACTCGAAGCTGGGAACTGCAGATTACGATGGCTAAATGGCCAGGTCACAAGGATCCCGAAGACTCAAAGAAGGTTGGGGGAAGAGGACCACACAGATGGTATCTCCCATCAAGGCCATCCAGCGTGTTTTTCAAAGTGCACAGGGTATCGCTCTCCTGCACACAGGGCCACAGCTTAATGTTCCAATGCTGGCCCAGGTGGAACTCGAAGCTGGGAACTGCAGATTACGATGGCTAAATGGCCAGGTCACAAGGATCTCGAAGACTCAAAGAAGGTTGGGGGAAGAGGACCACACAGATGGTAGCCTCCCATCAAGGCCATCCAGCGTGTTTTTCAAAGTGCACAGGGTATCGCTCTCCTGCACACAGGGCCACAGCTTAATGTTCCAATGCTGGCCCAGGTGGAACTCGAAGCTGGGAACTGCAGATTACGATGGCTAAATGGCCAGGTCACAAGGACCCCGAAGACTCAAAGAAGATTGGGGGAAGAGGACCACACAGATGGTAGCCTCCCATCAAGGCCATCCAGCGTGTTTTTTTCAAATTGCACAGGGTATCGCTCTCCTGCACACATAGCCACAGCTTAATGTTTCAATGCTAGCCCAGGTGGAACTCGAAGCTGGGAACTGCAGATTACGATGGCTAAATGGCCAGGTCACAAGGACCCCGAAGACTCAAAGAAGTTTGGGGGAAGAGGACCAAACAGATGGTAGCCTCCCATCAAGGCCATCCAGCGTGTTTTTCAAAGTGCACAGGGTATCGCTCTCCTGCACACAGGGCCACAGCTTAATGTTCCAATGCTGGCCCAGGTGGAACTCGAAGCTGGGAACTGCAGATTACGATGGCTAAATGGCCAGGTCACAAGGATCCCGAAGACTCAAAGAAGGTTGGGGGAAGAGGACCACACAGATGGTAGCCTCCCATCAAGGCCATCCAGCGTGTTTTTCAAAGTGCACAGGGTATCGCTCTCCTGCACACAGGGCCACAGCTTAATGTTCCAATGCTGGCCCAGGTGGAACTCGAAGCTGGGAACTGCAGATTACGATGGCTAAATGGCCAGGTCACAAGGACCCCGAAGACTCAAAGAAGGTTGGGGGAAGAGGACCACACAGATGGTAGCCTCCCATCAAGGCCATCCAGCGTGTTTTTTTCAAAGTGCACAGGGTATCGCTCTCCTGCACACATAGCCACAGCTTAATGTTTCAATGCTAGCCCAGGTGGAACTCGAAGCTGGGAACTGCAGATTACGATGGCTAAATGGCCAGGTCACAAGGACCCCGAAGACTCAAAGAAGGTTGGGGGAAGAGGACCAAACAGATGGTAGCCTCCCATCAAGGCCATCCAGCGTGTTTTTCAAAGTGCACAGGGTATCGCTCTACTTCACACAGGGCCACAGCTTAATGTTCCAATGCTGGCTCAGGTGGAACTCGAAGCTGGGAACTGCAGATTACGATGGCTAAATGGCCAGGTCACAAGGATCTCGAAGACTCAAAGAAGGTTGGGGGAAGAGGACCACACAGATGGTAGCCTCCCATCAAGGCCATCCAGCGTGTTTTTCAAAGTGCACAGGGTATCGCTCTCCTGCACACAGGGCCACAGCTTAATGTTCCAATGCTGGCCCAGGTGGAACTCGAAGCTGGGAACTGCAGATTACGATGGCTAAATGGCCAGGTCACAAGGACCCCGAAGACTCAAAGAAGGTTGGGGGAAGAGGACCAAACAGATGGTAGCCTCCCATCAAGGCCATCCAGCGTGTTTTTCAAAGTGCACAGGGTATCGCTCTCCTGCACACAGGGCCACAGCTTAATGTTCCAATGCTGGCCCAGATGGAACTCGAAGCTGGGAACTGCAGATTACGATGGCTAAATGGCCAGGTCACAAGGACCCCGAAGACTCAAAGAAGGTTGGGGGAAGAGGACCAAACAGATGGTAGCCTCCCATCAAGGCCATCCAGCGTGTTTTTCAAAGTGCACAGGGTATCGCTGTCCTGCACACAGGGCCACAGCTTAATGTTCCAATGCTGGCCCAGGTGGAACTCGAAGCTGGGAACTGCAGATTACGATGGCTAAATGGCCAGGTCACAAGGATCCCGAAGACTCAAAGAAGGTTGGGGGAAGAGGACCACACAGATGGAAGCCTCCCATCAAGGATATCCAGCGTGTTTTTCAAAGTGCACAGGGTATCGCTCTCCTGCACACAGGGCCACAGCTTAATGTTCCAATGCTGGCCCAGGTGGAACTCGAAGCTGGGAACTGCAGATTACGATGGCTAAATAGCCAGGTCACAAGGACACCGAAGACTCAAAGAAGGTTGGGGGAAGAGGACCACACAGATGGTAGCCTCCCATCAAGGCCATTTGGCGTGTTTTTTTCAAAGTGCACAGGGTATCGCTCTGCTGCACACAGGGCCACAGCTTAATGTTTCAATGCTAGCCCAGGTGGAACTCGAAGCTGGGAACTGCAGATTACGATGGCTAAATGGCCAGGTCACAAGGACCCCGAAGACTCAAAGAAGGTTGGGGGAAGAGGACCAAACAGAGGTAGCCTCCCATCAAGGCCATCCAGCGTGTTTTTCAAAGTGCACAGGGTATCGCTCTCCTGCACACAGGGCCACAGCTTAATGTTCCAATGCTGGCCCAGATGGAACTCGAAGCTGGGAACTGCAGATTACGATGGCTAAATGGCCAGGTCAGAAGGACCCCGAAGACTCAAAGAAGGTTGGGGGAAGAGGACCAAACAGATGGTAGCCTCCCATCAAGGCCATCCAGCGTGTTTTTCAAAGTGCACAGGGTATCGCTCTCCTGCACACAGGGCCACAGCTTAATGTTCCAATGCTGGCCCAGATGGAACTCGAAGCTGGGAACTGCAGATTACGATGGCTAAATGGCCAGGTCACAAGGACCCCGAAGACTCAAAGAAGGTTGGGGGAAGAGGACCAAACAGATGGTAGCCTCCCATCAAGGCCATCCAGCGTGTTTTTCAAAGTGCACAGGGTATCGCTGTCCTGCACACAGGGCCACAGCTTAATGTTCCAATGCTGGCCCAGGTGGAACTCGAAGCTGGGAACTGCAGATTACGATGGCTAAATGGCCAGGTCACAAGGATCCCGAAGACTCAAAGAAGGTTGGGGGAAGAGGACCACACAGATGGAAGCCTCCCATCAAGGATATCCAGCGTGTTTTTCAAAGTGCACAGGGTATCGCTCTCCTGCACACAGGGCCACAGCTTAATGTTCCAATGCTGGCCCAGGTGGAACTCGAAGCTGGGAACTGCAGATTACGATGGCTAAATAGCCAGGTCACAAGGACACCGAAGACTCAAAGAAGGTTGGGGGAAGAGGACCACACAGATGGTAGCCTCCCATCAAGGCCATTTGGCGTGTTTTTTTCAAAGTGCACAGGGTATCGCTCTGCTGCACACAGGGCCACAGCTTAATGTTTCAATGCTAGCCCAGGTGGAACTCGAAGCTGGGAACTGCAGATTACGATGGCTAAATGGCCAGGTCACAAGGACCCCGAAGACTCAAAGAAGGTTGGGGGAAGAGGACCAAACAGAGGTAGCCTCCCATCAAGGCCATCCAGCGTGTTTTTCAAAGTGCACAGGGTATCGCTCTCCTGCACACAGGGCCACAGCTTAATGTTCCAATGCTGGCCCAGATGGAACTCGAAGCTGGGAACTGCAGATTACGATGGCTAAATGGCCAGGTCAGAAGGACCCCGAAGACTCAAAGAAGGTTGGGGGAAGAGGACCACACAGATGGTAGCCTCCCATCAAGGCCATCCAGTGTGTTTTTCAAAGTTCATAGGGTATCGCTCTCCTGCACACAGGGCCACAGCTTAATGTTGCAATGCTGGCCCAGGTGGAACTCGAAGCTGGGAACTGCAGATTACGATGGCTAAATGGCCAGGTCACAAGGACCCCGAAGACTCAAAGAAGGTTGGGGGAAGAGGACCACACAGATGGTAGCCTCCCATCAAGGCCATCCAGCGTGTTTTTCAAAGTGCACAGGGTATCGCTCTCCTACACACAGGGCCACAGCTTAATGTTCCAATGCTGGCCCAGGTGGAACACGAAGCTGGGAACTGCAGATTACGATGGCTAAACGGCCAATTCACAAGGACCCCGAAGACTCAAAGAAGGTTGGGGGAAGAGGACCACACAGATGGTAGCCTCCCATCAAGGCCATTCAGCGTGTTTTTCAAAGTGCACAGGGTATCGCTCTCCTGCACACAGGGCCACAGCTTAATGTTCCAATGCTGGCCCAGGTGGAACTCGAAGCTGGAAACTGCAGATTACGATGGCTAAATGGCCAGGTCACAAGGATCCCGAAGACTCAAAGAAGGTTGGGGGAAGAGGACCACACAGATGGTAGCCTCCCATCAAGGCCATCCAGCGTGTTTTTCAAAGTGCACAGGATATCGCTCTCCTGCACACAGGGCCACAGCTTAATGTTCCAATGCTGGCCCAGGTGGAACTCGAAGCTGGGAACTGCAGATTACGATGGCTAAATGGCCAGGTCACAAGGACCCCGAAGACTCAAAGAAGGTTGGGGGAAGAGGACCACACAGATGGTAGCCTCCCATCAAGGCCATCCAGCGTGTTTTTCAAAGTGCACAGGGTATCGCTCTCCTGCACACAGGGCCACAGCTTAATGTTTCAATGCTAGCCCAGGTGGAACTAAAAGCTGGGAACTGAAATGCTGGCCCAGGTGGAACACGAAGCTGGGAACTGCAGATTACGATGGCTAAATGGCCAGGTCACAAGGACCCCGAAGACTCAAAGAAGTTTGGGGGAAGAGGACCACACAGATGGTAGCCTCCCATCAAGGCCATCCAGCGTGTTTTTCGAAGTGCACAGTGTATCGCTCTCCTGCACACAGGGCCACAGCTTAATGTTCCAATGCTGGCCCAGGTGGAACTCGAAGCTGGGAACTGCAGATTACGATGGCTAAATGGCCAGGTCACAAGGACCCCGAAGACTCAAAGAAGGTTGGGGGAAGAAGACCACACAGATGGTAGCCTCCCATCAAGGCCATCCAGCGTGTTTTTCAAAGTGCACAGGGTATCGCTGTCCTGCACACAGGGCCACAGCTTAATGTTCCAATGCTGGCCCAGGTGGAACTCGAAGTTGGGAACTGCAGATTACGATGGCTAAATGGCCAGGTCACAAGGATCCCGAAGACTCAAAGAAGGTTGGGGGAAGAGGACCACACAGATGGTAGCCTCCCATCAAGGCCATCCAGCGTGTTTTTCAAAGTGCACAGGGTATCGCTCTCCTGCACACAGGGCCACAGCTTAATGTTCCAATGCTGGCCCAGGTGGAACTCGAAGCTGGGAACTGCAGATTACGATGGCTAAATGGCCAGGTCACAAGGACCCCGAAGACTCAAAGAAGGTTGGGGGAAGAGGACCACACAGATGGTAGCCTCCCATCAAGGCCATCGAGCGTGTTTTTCAAAGTGCACAGGGTATCGCTCTCCTGCACACAGGGCCACAGCTTAATGTTTCAATGCTAGCCCAGGTGGAACTAGAAGCTGGGAACTGAAATGCTGGCCCAGGTGGAACACGAAGCTGGGAATTGCAGATTACGATGGCTAAATGGCCAGGTCACAAGGACCCCGAAGACTCAAAGAAGTTTGGGTGAAGAGGACCACACAGATGGTAGCCTCCCATCAAGGCCATCCAGCGTGTTTTTCGAAGTGCACAGGGTATCGCTCTCCTGCACACAGGGCCACAGCTTAATGTTCCAATGCTGGCCCAGGTGGAACTCGAAGCTGGGAACTGCAGATTACGATGGCTAAATGGCCAGGTCACAAGGACCCCGAAGACTCAAAGAAGGTTGGGGGAAGAAGACCACACAGATGGTAGCCTCCCATCAAGGCCATCCAGCGTGTTTTTCAAAGTGCACAGGGTATCGCTCTCCTGCACACAGGGCCACAGCTTAATGTTCCAATGCTTGCCCAGGTGGAACTCGAAGCTGGGAACTGAAATGCTGGCCCAGGTGGAACACGAAGCTGGGAACTGCAGATTACGATGGCTAAATGGCCAGGTCACAAGGACCCCGAAGACTCAAAGAAGGTTGGGGGAAGAGGACCACACAGATGGTAGCCTCCCATCAAGGCCATCCAGCGTGTTTTTCAATGTGCACAGGGTATCGCTCTCCTGCACACAGGGCCACAGCTTAATGTTCCAATGCTGGCCCAGGTGGAACTCGAAGCTGGGAACTGAAATGCTGGCCCAGGTGGAACACGAAGCTGGGAACTGCAGATTACGATAGCTAAATGGCCAGGTCACAAGGACCCCGAAGACTCAAAGAAGGTTGGGGGAAGAGGACCACACAGATGGTAGCCTCCCATCAAGGCCATTCAGCGTGTTTTTCAAAGTGCACAGGGTATCGCTCTGCTGCACACAGGGCCACAGCTTAATGTTCCAATGCTGGCCCAGGTGGAACTCGAAGCTGGGAACTGAAATGCTGGCCCAGGTGGAACACGAAGCTGGGAACTGCAGATTACGATGGCTAAATGGCCAGGTCACAAGGATCCCGAAGACTCAAAGAAGGTTGGGGGAAGAGGACCACACAGATGGTAGCCTCCCATCAAGGCCATCCAGCGTGTTTTTCAAAGTGCACAGGGTATCGCTCTCCTGCACACAGGGCCACAGCTTAATGTTCCAATGCTGGCCCAGGTGGAACTCGAAGCTGGGAACTGAAATGCTGGCCCAGGTGGAATACGAAGCTGGGAACTGCAGATTACGATGGCTAAATGGCCAGGTCACAAGGACCCCGAAGACTCAAAGAAGGTTGGGGGAAGAGGACCACACAGATGGTAGCCTCCCATCAAGGCCATCCAGCGTGTTTTTCAAAGTGCACAGGGTATCGCTCTCCTGCACACAGGGCCACAGCTTAATGTTCGAATGCTGGCCCAGGTGGAACTCGAAGCTGGGAACTGAAATGCTGGCCCAGGTGGAACACGAAGCTGGGAACTGCAGATTACGATGGCTAAATGGCCAGGTCACAAGGACCCCGAAGACTCAAAGAAGGTTGGGGGAAGAGGACCACTCAGATGGTAGCCTCCCATCAAGGCCATCCAGCGTGTTTTTCAAAGTGCACAGGGTATCGCTCTCCTGCACACAGGGTGACCCAGGTGGAACTGCAGATTACGATCCTGTGATGCTACCCACTGAGCCACCCTCGCCCATATCCACATACCACTGGGTGGTCCCTGCAGTGGGTGATGTATGCCACTCAATGATATATGATGTGGAAGCGCTTTCGTCGATACGTCACCACATACGAGTGCAGCCATCGTTCTGTCTTATGCAGATGAGGGCCTCATCACCGAACAAGATGTATCGCCTTGCCACTCTGCATACAGCTCGCTCAACGCCACAGGTATGCCCACTGCAGTGTGGCATACCTGTGGCTTTGAGCGAGCGGTGTGCAGAGGTGAGAGTGCCTTTTCTCTCATACTAGCTTCGTGCAGGAGTCAACGAATAGTACTGAAAGATACCGGCGGTATCCCATCAGTAGTTATGTCACTGTATCGAGCAATCGCGTTTCTGGTAGTAACAGCCATCCGGCGAATCTGCCGATCATTCTGATCCGTGGTCATTGGATCCTGAACGATGACGTTAAACACTTTCCCATGTCTACTGTTAAGAGCAGCAGCGTCGTAAATGCGTTGCAATTCGCCACTTAGGCCATCCTGCTTCACATAGACCTACGATGAAATTTCTCGGAGTTGGTTAAACATCCATCTCTTGATGTACCAATGCCATTCCCCTTCGATGGGAACTAGATTTACAGGTTCAATTTATTTAACCTACACTGTCCACTTTTCCTCAACGACAACCTTTCATACAAATAACGCAATCCGTGACATCTACAGCGTTTTAAATGTAGCAATACCCGCGATTTTCCCTTCATTTGCACAAATCACTGCCACGTACTTCCATACTAATTTGCATAAATGTAGCTTTACTCCTTCCGGATGGGCGCCAGGCTCGTATTCTGCAGTTCCCGGGTTCGAGTCTCAGGTGGGTCAGCGGTGAGATTTATCTCCGCAAAACTCCCCGCCCTGCCCACGGTCAGTAGGGGGACTCCGATGGGCTTGAAAAGGCCACTGTCCGTCGGATGGGACATTAACCCCGTGTGCGGGAGAGTTATACCCTGTGCACGTTAAAGAACATGCTGGATGGCCTTGGCGGGAGGCTACCATCTGTCTCTCAACAGCCGTTCCAGTGGCTACCCTACCCCAACCTTCTCTGAGACTCCGGGGTCCATGTGACTTGGCCATTTAGCCCATTGGATGCAAAAAAGTGCCGCTCCGGGTAAAACAACCAACCTCCCGGATGGCGGAATTTTTTTTTCACGAGAAGTACATAAAGATGAAAGATCTAAGATACGAAATTATGAAAATTATTCTTTAAATATTTGCCGAACTTTTAAATCTCTACTAATTGATAACAGTGAAGAATATGAAAGCTTTCCCCATTATTAAAAGTATGGACAATCCCATATTAACTTTTGGATCTAACAGATATTTGGGGACCTTCAATAAGTGCCATCTGCGCGTTACTTGTTGTATTTCGCGATGTGTGGTTTGTAGGATAAGTTCAGAAACAAAAGCAGTCCGAGTTTGATTTTTCGTCGATGTCATTTGTTTGGATGTCGACACAAAATGAATCCGTGCCGCTTAATAGTAAGTCTGAATTATATTTTGGATCAGAAAACTGTAGAAGAAACGATTCCTAGTCTCAATTTATTCCATTCTATGATCATTTGCACCAACATAATACACTTAGTGTAATAGAAGGGATTGCCTTTTCGTATGAACCGCTGCGAACAGTTCTTCAATTTTAACACAAGAAATATCTCTGGATTTTGCAATTCTTTTTTGGCGCTTTTTAGCAGTTTGTGCACATTAAAAAATGTCTTTAAATTACTGCCAGCATTCATTCTTTCATTAAAATCTACATAAAGCTTCAATCACACTTTTTGATCGCATTGCAGTGCACGTAGACGTTTTTCATTCTCATTTCCATTGTAGGGTTTAACCAGCCGACAATGAATTGTATAATGCCTCCTATAATAATCTCTCTCTATATATGTAGAACTGGCAGATGCAAAAGATGTTTGGGTTAGTTTGAATTTTGTTTTATGCTTTTGATTAAATGCTTTTGAATCTTTTTATGCTTTTGAATCTGATGAGTGTGTGAAAAGTATTTTGGTGTGGTTTTTTACCCCCACTGAATACCATATTCGTGTTTTTTGTCAAACAGATTTATGATTGAGAAAGATACTTCACAATCAGATAGTTTCAGCTTTTCTGCAGCCAAGGGGAAATCAATACGCAAGTCTTGTAGGTGTTTTAGATATTCTCCATGACGTTTGGGGAAAAAGCTCTTTTGCTGTTGTTTAGAATATTAAAGATCTTAATATTCACCCATTTGAATTTGGGGCGGGGGTGGCTCAGTCGGTGGGTCGCGCCAGACTCGTAATCTGTAGTTCCCAGGTTCGAATTCCAGCTGGGTCAGCGTTAAGATTTATCTCCGCAAAACTCCCCGCCCTGCCCACGGTCAGTAGGGGACAACGATGGGCTTGGAAAGGCGCCGTCCGTCGGATGGGACGTTAAGCCGTGGACCCGTGTGCGGGAGAGCCATACCCTGCGCCCGTTAAAGAACACTCTGAATGGCCTTGACGGGAGACTACCATCTGTCTCCCAACAGCTGTTCGAGTGGGTCCCCTCCCCCAATCTTCTCCGAGCCTTCGGGGTTCATGTGACCTGACCATTTAGCCCATGGTGGGCAAAAAACTGCCGCTCAGAGGTAAAACAACCCAACCCATTTGAATTTACCAATCGAGATAGGTTGATTTATTATCCACATATTTGAGCATTTTTTTTTTGGTTTCTGTTGTTGTATTGTTTTAGGCTTAATGGCTCGTGCCAATCTCTTTCAAACTAAAGCTAATCCTTCTCTTAGAGCTCAATTTATGACATATTACACGTTACCTTTTATAAGTTGAAATTGGCAGACGCAAGATTGTGGGTCCATTGTGCAGTCTGCCCTTAACCACACGCCACCATTGGGCTTGGTTGGATGGGGGTGTTTGGGTTAGAGCCAAGCCCGGATCTAGAAAAAAATATCGAAGGGGGGAGCAAAGAAAACAGTTGAGCCGAAAAAAATGTAAAAGATGGGAAGGGAGGGACGAAGAGACGATTTCAGATTTTTTAAAAATTTTATGAAAGCAAATATGTAAATAAATAAAAAAAATAATAAATACCCCCTCAAGCAGCTGCTTGCCACAGAGGTCTGACAGGAGCCTGTCAGTTTATATGCCAAAGTAGAAGGTCTGAGAGGATGGCAGGACCTCAACAGAAAACGACACATATGCTTTATCCGGGGTTTGAACCCAGGTCCCTTAGATCAGTAGCCAAGCGCGCTAACCACTCGGCCACGGGGCGGCTTATGTAAATAAGTTTAATAATTTTTTTCCTGTTTTACCCCTACTCGCATTCTGAAAGTGGAGAAGGGAGGACTTGTCTCCCTAGATTCGACCCTGGTTAGAGTTAAGTGGAAAGAGGAATGCCACGACAATTGATTTCCTTCAGCGGTGATTCGGGGATCTGCCTGGACGACTGTCACATAAGCGTTTGGAGACGATGTGGACAGAAGGCGGATCCATCTGTGATCTGAGAATTTACATATCGCTCATCTACATGGGTCCTCGTTTGGGAAGACATCAGCTAGGATCACCTGTAGCACTTGGATTTTGGAATGCTCGGCAATATATCATCCTATACAAGCCAAGCCCGGATCTAAAAAAAAAGATGGGGGGGGGGCTTGCTTTCCCTACCTATAAATAGACCACTTATTAACTTCTGCATAATTAATAAGTGGTTACTATATAAGTAACCACTTATTTCTCTCCCAATCCCTTATCTTTAGTTGTCTTTCGCTTTTTCAGTTTTTGTCCATTGAAATTCGAGGCTCTTTCCAATTGTCAGATCCTTGTTTAACGCGTGAGGTAAATTTTCATTTATCACGTGACTGGTATTTAATTCTCAAATTTCCATAAATTATTAAAAGGTCATTATTTTAAAAAAAATCGATATTTCGGTAGATTTAATTGAAATCTTTAATTGGTCTTCAGTTGCTTCTTCCCACAGAGCGATAGTTTCCGGAATTTCTTTCCCCATTGGCCATACCACGAGATTTCTCGAGGTCTAAGAGTCACCAAAGATGCAAATCGAAAGCATTTACTCACTCGACGATGTCTGTGCGACCAGTTACGTCAGCAGGGTGAAGAGTATTAGTCTTGAAATCCTCGAGAAGATGGGTTCGGACATAAGTTGGGCAGATAGCTGTGAAGGAGACGCCGTCCTTTGCCATGTGGTAAGGATGCTGAAAGGAAAGAAACACACAGCGATGATGTCTCATAATCTGCTATTTGGAGGATACACAGTGAAGTAGATAATGATGAAAGGTTAAAGGAGTTCTTTTTTTTTAAATAAAGAGATGAAAGGGAAGTCTCCGAAACTTCAAAATATTCAGTGCAGAAATTCTGAAGCACTTGAAATAATTCATAAATAAATAAAATACCCCCCTCAAGCAGCTGCTTGCCACAGAGGTCTGACAGGAGCCTGTCAGTTTATATGCATAGTAGGAGATCTGAGAGGATGGCAGGACCTCAGCAGAAAAACGACACACACATCCATGCCTAATCCGGGCTCGAACCCAGGTCCCTTAGATCAAGTCATTTTAAACTAACACAATTGGAATAGGTTTAATCTATTAAAATGGCGATGGAAATCGGGAAGGAAAAAATTATCAACCCTAGAAAAATAGAAAAGAATAAGTTAAAAATAAAACCATTCGTTACTCCCTGAACAATTTAATTTCCTTTTTCAGATTCCTGAAGATTGAACCTACGGAAGTTGACAAATTGCCACGATTTGACGATAAAACTTCATTTCGAACAATTACCTTACGTAATGTAATCACCACATTTTATCAAAAGAACAGGACAGAAAAATAGTCAATTAATCTGCGAACATAAAAGAAACAAAGTACGGTTTAAACAGATGTGGAAAAAAATACTCACATCCGTTTGATTAAAGCACATTGCATCAACTCTCTGAGGCACGATTCTCATTTGAAACTGATTGGATTAGCGAAGGGCAATTGCAAAGAAATGGCTCCCCCTTCTACCTCAGCAATACGAAAGATCCTGCAGAGCACGAACTCTGCAACTATTTCTGAAGTACCTTAGGCCAAATCGAATCATATCAATGGGAAATTCATGTTCTTTTTTTGGTCAGTTCGAATTGGCGTCACTTTGCGAAACTGTTCTGCTGGAAGAGAAGCAGCAGGTTGGTTTGGGTTGTTTTACCTCTGAGCGGCACTTTTTTGCACACCATGGGCTAAATGGCCAGGTCACATGGACCCCGAAGGCTCAGAGAAGGTTGGGGGAGGGGACCCACTGGAACAGCTGTGGGAGACAGATGGTAGCCTCCGGTCAAGGCCATCCAGCGTGTTCTTTAACGTGCACAGGGTATGGCTTTCCCGCACACGGGGCCACGGCTTAACGTCCCATCCGACGGACGGCGGCCTTTCTAAGCCCATCGGTGTCCCCTACTGACCGTGGGCAGGGCGGGGAATTTTGCGGAGAAAAATCTCAACGCTGACCCAGCTGCGACTCGAACCTGGGAACTACAGATTACGAGCCTTGCGCGCTACCAACTGAGCCACTCCCGCCCCAAGAGAAGCAGCAGACGCAACAAGATCATCGACAATGAACAGCGACTTCTTGAATTCGGGAAACAATTGCCTGAAGTAGAGCAAAAGGGAAACAGCAACACCCTTCGGGTTTTCGATGATTGCGAATCTTACTTCTGGTAGCAAATCTTGATGCGATGTTTAGTGCTACCTAGTACAGGCACAAGATCCATCATCCGGAAATGACCTGGAGTCATGATTATCATGAAGCGCATTTGGATATAACGTCGATCGTTGATATATTATTAGTAATATGTCTGAAACTCAATCAGTGTTTGGTGACCAAAATATTCTCCGGGATTAGCGTAATTCAAAATGCTATTAAGATTCATTGAAGCCGCAAAATAACTTCTCTCCCCACGAAAGTTAAAAGAGAAAAGTCTCTCCAGCAACAAAATAAGCAAATATCATTATATTGAAAAACTCACCCATCAAAATAAAAAAAAAGTTCTATTTTAAAAGTTGATATTTTTAACCAGCTTCATCACACCAGTCTCAAAAGTGCGCAATCTTATTAATCATGTCATTAATCATACAGCCGGTCTCGTACAGCCAATCAGAGAGCCGCACTTTCACGACTTAATAAATCAGGGAAGAAGCAACCCATCCCCTGCGGATGATTGGAATCTTCCTTCCTGTGGCGATTTCAGGACGACCGAAATAAGTTGGGTAGAGTGGGAAGTAAAGAGCTTTCTCACTTACGTTGAGAATAATCTGAAATATAGATTTGTGGGGTGAGGCAGGAGAGACGTATGCAGGGAATGCCCTCAAAGAAGAGTTTCACGAGGGAGAAGGATTTCTAGTGGGAATGGCTTCAATATGGATTTGAAGAGGGAAGACTCGTTTTGGGAATGCCCCCCAATATGGGTTTGAAAAAGGAGGAGAGACTAAAGCAGAAGATTCCCTCAAATATGGGTTTGAGTGGGAAGAAGGGAAAACATATGGTGGGCATATATTCAAATGAAAGTTTGAGGATGGATAAAGACTTAAGGTCGGGATGCCCTCAAATGTGGATTCGGGATGGTGATGATGCTCTGAAATTTGGATTCGGGAGGAGAGTGATGAACTGTAACAAATCCAATAGATATTGAAAAAGGGTGAAGAATTAGCATATGTGAACCTGTTACATGGCTAACAAGTGTAAACACAATAGAAGATACTGACTCAAACCAACACCATACAGACATCCCTTCTCATCTTGCTGACTTGTGGAGAGAAACAAGGAAGTTATTAACTGAAGACCAAGCTGCTAAGGCCGAGAGCCCACTTGAAGAGTTTTCTGACAATTTCTCTGCTGTATCAAACGATTATGGCTGTAGAAACCTAAGAGAATATAAGATCAATACTAATGATTCTCCTCCAATCCTGGGGCGGGGGTGGCTCAGTCGGTAGCGCGCCAGGCTCGTAATCTGTAGTTCCCAGGTTCGAGTCCCAGCTGGGTCAGCGTTGAGATTTATCTCCGTAAAATTTCCCCGCCCTGCCCACAGTCAGTAGGGGACACCGATGGGCTTGAAAAGGCCGCCGTCCGTCGAATGGGACGTTAAGCCGTGGCCCCGTGTGCGGGAAAGCCATACCCTGTGCACGTTAAAGAACACGCTGGATGGCCTTTACGGGAGGCTACCATCTGTCTCCCAACAGCTGTTCCAGTGGGTCCCCTCCCCCAACCTTCTCTGAGCCTACGGGGCCCATGTGACCTGGCCATTTAGCCCATGGTGTGCAAAAAAGTGCCGCTCAGAGGTAAAACAATCCAGTCCAAACTCCTCCAATCCATCTACCACCAAGAAGGCTTCCATTAGCAAAACATTTAGATGGAGCAACTTATAAGGGACATGGAAGTTTAGGACATTATAGAACCATTATCGAGTCCCTGAAGACGACCAGTGGTTTTTGTCAAGAAAATGGATGGATTAACATAGATTGAATGATATAACAAAGAAAGACAGCTTTCCTTTACTCAGAATTGATGGACACTATCTGGGTCAGAATGGTTCTCGACATTACATTTGAAGGGTGGTTATTGGCAAGTTGGTATACATCTGGAAGATCGTGTTGTTGGGTTGGGTTGTTTTACCTCTGAGCGGCACTTTTTTGCACACCATGGGCTAAATGGCCAGGTCACATGTACCCCGAAGGCTCAGAGAAGGTTGGGGGAGGGGACCCACTGGAACAGCTGTTGGGAGACAGATGGTAGCCTCCCGTCAAGACCATCCAGCGTGTTCTTTAACGTGCACAGGGAAATGGCTCTCCCGCACACGGGGCCACGGCTTAAAGCCCCATCCGAAGGACGGCGGCCTTTTCAAGCCCATCGGTGTCCCCCTACTGACCGTGGGCAGAGCGGGGAATTTTGCGAAGATAAATCTCAACGCTGGCCCTCGAACCTGGGAACTACAGATTACGAGCCTGGCGCGCTACCGACTGAGCCACCCCGCCCCCCGGAAGATCGTGAGAAAACAACTTTCACTCCAGTGAACCTGTTTCATGGGTAACAAGTGGTAACACAATAGAGGTTGCTGACTCAAACCAACACCATACAGACATCCCTTCTCATCTTACTGGTCGGTGGTCCACATGAACGTTCACCCTCGTCTGTCAGATGATGTAATGGCCTTGCGATGTTGGAGAAACCCTTGACAAATCTTCTACTTTATAATATCAACTGCCTTCCAACAGTTGATCATTATCTTGGTCTGCCTGATATTTTGATATAGAGTTCACGCCACATTATCATTGATAATTAGCGATTCACTGATATCTTTCCAAGAACGATGATCTCGTCCAACTAAACCAGGCAGAGCAAAGTTAGCCTGATATTTCGATACTTAAAACTCTGAAAAACAAATTGCTAGGTGGATAGAGCGGTTGCAAGTGTATTTATTGATTGAACTTTAAATAACATGAAGGATAAATCGCTAGGTGGATGCAAGTGTAGTTATTGATTGAACTTTAAAAACCCTGAGGTGGATACAGCGGTTTCAAGTGCAATTATTGATTGAACTTTTAAAACACTGAGGGACAAATCGCTAGGTGGATGCAGCGGTTGCAAGTGTATTTATTGATTGAACTTTGAAAAACCTGAAGGACAAATCGCTAGGTGGATGCAGCAGTTGCAAGTGTATTTATTGATTGAACTTTGGAAAACCTGAAGGACAAATCGATAGGTGGATGCAGCGTTTGCAAGTGCATTTATTGATTGAACTTTAAAATCCCTGAGGAACAAATCGTTACGTGGATGCAGCGGTTGCAAGTGTATTTAATGATTGAACTTTAAAAACCCTGAAGGACAAATCGCTAGGTTGATAGAGCGGTTGCAAGTGTATTTATTGATTGAACTTTTAAAACACTGAGGGACAAATCGCTAGGTGGATGCAGCGGTTGCAAGTGCATTTATTGATTGAACTTTAAAATCCCTGAGGGACAAATCGCTACGTGGATGCAGCGGTTGCAAGTGTATTTAATGATTGAAGTTTAAGATCCCTGAAGGACAAATCGCTAGGTGGATGCAGCGGTTGCAAGTGCATTTATTGATTGAACTTTAAAATCCCTTGAAGGACAAATCGCTAGGTGGATGCAGCGGCTGCAAGTGCATTTATTGATTGAATTTTAAAATCCCTGAGGGACAAATCGCTACGTGGATGCAGCGGTTGCAAGTGTATTTAATGATTGAACTTTAAAAACCCTGAAGGATAAATCGCTAGGTTGATAGAGCGGTTGCAAGTGTATTTTTTTATTGAACTTTTAAAACCCTGAGGGACAAATCGCTAGATGGATGCAACGGTTGCAAGTGCATTTATTGATTGAACTTTAAAATCCCTGAGGGACAAATCGTTACGTGGATGCAGCGGTTGCAAGTGTATTTAATGATTGAACTTTAAAACACCCTGAAGGACAAATCGCTAGAAGGATGCAGCGGTTGCAAGCGAATTTATTGATTGAACTTTAAAATCCCTGAAGGACAAATCGCTAGGTGGATGCAGCGATTGCAAGTGCATTTATTGATTGAACTTTAAAATCCCTGAGGAACAAATCGTTATGTGGATGCAGCGGTTGCAAGTGTATTTTATGATTGAACTTTAAAAACCCTGAAGGACAAATCGCTAGGTTGATAGAGCGGTTGCAAGTGTATTTATTGATTGAACTTTTAAAACCCTGAGGGACAAATCGCTAGGTGGATGCAGCGGCTGCAAGTTCATTTATTGATTGAACTTTAAAATCCCTGAAGGACAAATCGCTAGGTGGATACAGCGGTTGCAAGTGTATTTAGCGATTGAACTTTAAAAACCTGAGGGACAAATCGCTAGGTGGATGCAGCGGTTGGAAGTGCATTTATTGATTGAACTTTAAAATCTCTGAAGGACAAATCGCTAGTTGGATATAGCGGTTGCAAATGCATTTATTGATTGAACTTTAAAATCCCTGAACGACAAATCACTAGGTGGATACAGCACCGGTTGCAAGTGCATTTATTGATTGAACTTTAAAATCCCTGAAGGACAAATCGCTATATGGATGCAGCGGCTGCAAGTGCATTTATTGATTGAACTTTAAAATCCCTGAAGGACAAATCGCTAGGTTGATAGAGCAGTTGCAAGTGCATTTATTGATTGAACTTTAAAAACCCTGAAGGACAAATCGCTCGGTGCATACAGCGGTTGCAAGTCTATTTACCGATTGAACTTTAAAAACGCTGAGGGACAAATCGCTAGGTGGATGCAACGGTTGCAAGTGTTTTTATCGATTGAACTTTAAAAACCTGAGGGACTAATCGCTAGGTGGATGCAGCGGTTGCAAGTGTATTTAATGATTGAACTTTGAAAACCATGAAGGACAAATCGCTAGGTGGATGCACCGGTTGCAAGTGCATTTCTTGATTGAACTTTAAAAACTCTGAGGGACAAATCGCTACGTGGATGCAGCGGTTGCAAGTGTATTTAATGATTGAACTTTAAAAACCCTGAAGGACAAATCGCTCGGTGCATACAGCGGTTGCAAGTCTATTTACCGATTGAACTTTAAAAACGCTGAGGGACAAATCGCTAGGTGGATGCAACGGTTGCAAGTGTTTTTATCGATTGAACTTTAAAAACCTGAGGGACTAATCGCTAGGTGGATGCAGCGGTTGCAAGTGTATTTAATGATTGAACTTTGAAAACCATGAAGGACAAATCGCTAGGTGGATGCACCGGTTGCAAGTGCATTTCTTGATTGAACTTTAAAAACTCTGAGGGACAGATCGCTAGGTGGAAACCGCGGTTGCAAGTGTACTTATTGATTGAACTTTAAAAACTGTGAAGGACAAATCGCTAGGTGGATGCAGCGGTTGCAACTGTATTTATTGATTGAGCCTTAAAAACCATGAAAGACAAATCGCCAAGTGGATGCAGCGGTTGCAACTGTATTTATTGATTGACTTTAAAAACCCTGAGGGACAAATCGCTAGGTGGATTCAGCGGTTGCAAGTGTATTTATTGATTGAACTTTAAAAACTGTGAAGGACAAATCGCTAGGTGGATGCAGCGGTTGCAACTGTATTTATTGATTGAGCCTTAAAAACCATGAAAGACAAATCGCCAAGTGGATGCAGCGGTTGCAACTGTATTTATTGATTGACTTTAAAAACCCTGAGGGACAAATCGCTAGGTGGATTCAGCGGTTGCAAGTGTATTTAGTGATTGAACTTTAAAAACTGTGAAGGACAAATCGCTAGGTGGAAACCGTGGTTGCAAATGTACTTATTGATTGAGCTTTAAAAACTGTGAAGGACAAATCGCTAGGTGGAAGCAGCGGTTGCAACTGTATTTATTGATTGAGCTTTAAAAACCCTGAAAGATAAATCGCTAGGTGGATGCAGAGGTTGCAAGTGTATTTATTGATTGGACTTTGAAAACCCTGAAGGACAAATCGCTAGGTGGAAACCGCGGTTGCAAGTGTATTTATTGATTGAACTTTAAAAACTGTGAAGGACAAATCGCTAGGTGGATGCTGCGGTTGCAACTGTATTTATTGATTGAGCTTTAAAAACCCTGAAAGACAAATTGCTAGGTGGATGCAGCGGTTGCAACTGTATTTATTGATTGAACTTTAAAAACCCTAAGGGACAAATCGCTAGATGGATTCAGCGGTTGCAAGTGTATTTATTGATTGAAATTTAAAAACTGTGAAGGACAAATCGCTAGGTGGATGCAGCGGTTGCAAGTGTATTTAATGATTGAACTTTGAAAACCCTGAAGGACAAATCGCTAGGTGGATGCACCGGTTGCAAGTGCATTTCTTGATTGAACTTTAAAAACTCTGAGGGACAGATCGCTAGGTGGAAACCGCGGTTGCAAGTGTACTTATTGATTGAACTTTAAAAACTGTGAAGGACAAATCGCTAGGTGGATGCAGCGGTTGCAACTGTATTTATTGATTGAGCCTTAAAAACCATGAAAGACAAATCGCCTAGTGGATGCAGCGGTTGCAAGTGTATTTATTGATTGAACTTTAAAAACTGTGAAGGACAAATCGCTAGGTGGATGCAGCGGTTGCAACTGTATTTATTGATTGAGCCTTAAAAACCATGAAAGACAAATCGCCAAGTGGATGCAGCGGTTGCAACTGTATTTATTGATTGACTTTAAAAACCCTGAGGGACAAATCGCTAGGTGGATTCAGCGGTTGCAAGTGTATTTAGTGATTGAACTTTAAAAACTGTGAAGGACAAATCGCTAGGTGGAAACCGTGGTTGCAAATGTACTTATTGATTGAGCTTTAAAAACTGTGAAGGACAAATCGCTAGGTGGATGCAGCGGTTGCAACTGTATTTATTGATTGAGCTTTAAAAACCCTGAAAGATAAATCGCTAGGTGGATGCAGAGGTTGCAAGTGTATTTATTGATTGAACTTTGAAAACCCTGAAGGACAAATCGCTAGCTGGAAACCGCGGTTGCAAGTGTATTTATTGATTGAACTTTAAAAACTGTGAAGGACAAATCGCTAGGTGGATGCTGCGGTTGCAACTGTATTTATTGATTGAGCTTTAAAAACCCTGAAAGACAAATTGCTAGATGGATGCAGCGGTTGCAACTGTATTTATTGATTGAACTTTAAAAACCCTAAGGGACAAATCGCTAGGTGGATTCAGCGGTTGCAAGTGTATTTATTGATTGAAATTTAAAAACTGTGAAGGACAAATCGCTAGGTGGATGCAGCGGTTGCAAGTGTATTTATTGATTGAACTTTAAAAACTGTGAAGGACAAATCGCTAGGTGGATGCAGCGGTTGCAACTGTATTTATTGATTGAGCTTTAAAAACCCTGAAAGGCAAATCGCTAGGTGAATGCAGCGGTTGCAACTGCATTCATTGATTGACTTTAAAAACCCTGAGGGACAAATCGCTAGGTGGATTCAGCGGTTGCAAGTGTATTTACTGATTGAACTTTAAAAACTCTGAAGGACAAATCGCTAGGTGGATTCAGCGGTTGCAAGTGTATTTATTGATTGAACTTTAAAAACTGTGAAGGACAAATCGCTGATGGATTCAGCGGTTGCAAGTGTATTTATTGATTGAACTTTAAAAACTGTGAAGGACAAATCGCTAGGTGGATGCAGCGGTTGCAACTGTATTTATTGATTGAGCTTTAAAAACCCTGAAAGACAAATCGCTAGGTGAATGCAGCGGTTGAAACTGCATTTATTGATTGACTTTAAAAACCCTGAGGGACAAATCGCTAGGTGGATTCAGCGGTTGCAAGTGTATTTACTGATTGAACTTTAAAAACTGTGAAGGACAAATCGCTAGGTGGATTCAGCGGTTGCAAGTGTATTTATTGATTGAACTTTAGAAACTGTGAAGGACAAATCGCTAGGTGGATGCAGCGGTTGCAACTGTATTTATTGATTGAGCTTTAAAAACCCTGAAAGACAAATCGCTAGGTGGATGCAACGGTTGCAACTGTATTTATTGATTGAACTTTAAAAACCCTAAGGGACAAATCGCTAGGTGGATTCAGCGGTTGCAAGTGTATTTATTGATTGAACTTTAAAAACTGTGAAGGACAAATCGCTAGGTGGATTCAGCGGTTGCAAGTGTATTTATTGATTGAACTTTAAAAACTCTGAAGGACAAATCTCTAGGTGGAAACCGCGGTTGCAAATGTATTTATTGATTGAGCTTTAAAAACCCTGAAAGATAAATCTCTAGGTGGAAACCGCGGTTGCAAATGTATTTATTGATTGAGCTTTAAAAACCCTGAAAGATAAATCGCTAGGTGGATGCATAGGTTGCAACTGCATTTATTGATTGACTTTAAAAACCCTGAGGGACAAATCGCTAGGTGGATTCAGCGGTTGCAAGTGTATTTACTGATTGAACTTTAAAAACTGTGAAGGACAAATCGCTAGGTGGATTCAGCGGTTGCAATTGTATTTATTGATTGAACTTTGAAAACCCTGAAGGACAAATCTCTAGGTGGAAACCGCGGTTGCAAATGTATTTATTGATTGAGCTTTAAAAACCCTGAAAGATAAATCGCTAGGTGGATGCATAGGTTGCAAGTGTATTTATTGATTGAACTTTAAAAACCCTGAAGGACCAATCGCTAGGTGGATGCAGCGGTTGCAAATGTAGAATTTCTTAATTGATCATCGTAGTGGCAAGCTACACAGGAATGCAAATACCCTGAATCTTTTGCTCTCCTTTTTCAAACCCGTATTTGAGGGCATTCCCAAAACGAATCTTTCCTCTTTAAATCCATATTGAGGCTATTCCCACTAGAAATCCTTCTCCCTCGTCAAACTCTCGTTTGAGAGCATTCCGTGCTTACGTCTCTTCTACCTCACCCCACAAATACATATTTCAGGTTATCCCAACAAGAAATCCCACTCATGGCTAAACCAAATTTTTTTCATCTACAAGTCTGCAGGACTTATTCTGTGATTATTTACTACTGAAGAAATTATTACCTTGGTCTGTCTGGTTACATTGGACGACATCTTCGTTCTTGGAAAGACATTTGAGAAACATTTGAGAAATCTTCGTCAAGTATTTGAAAACCTTTGTCACAAATTTAGCTTAGCTGCCCTAAGTGTAAACGGTTCCAACAAGAAATCCATATCCTTCGTCATGTGATCACTTCATCAGGGATTAAGATTGATCCTAGTAAGATAGAAGCTGTAAGAGACTGACCTCCACAACAAGATGTTCATCAATTACGTAACTTTATTGGACTTTGCACCTAGTATGTAATATTTGTCAAGGATTTCTCCAACATCGCAAGGCCATTGCATCGTTTGACAGAAGAGGGCCAGTGGTTCATGGGGACCACCGAATGTGAAGTGTCTTCCAACAGTTGAAGCAAGCTCTTTTCACAACATCAGTGTTAGCATATCCACAAACTGGAAAACAGTTCATAGTAGATACTGACGCAAGCAACACAGGAGTTGGTGCTGTGCTTTCACAAAACAAGACGGACAAGAAAGAGTTTTTGTATATTTTAACGAAACTCTGTCCAAACTGGAACGAAATTATTGTGTCACACGAAAGGAACTGATAGCAATAGTAAAAGCAATAGAGCATTTCCATCATTATCTCTATGGCTAAAAATTTCTTATACGCGCTGATCATGCAGCACTCAGGTGGCTACTAAACTTTAAAAACCCAGAAGGACAAATCGCTAGGTGGAAACAGCGGTTGCAAGAGTACAATTTCTCCATTGAGCATTGTATTGGCAAGCTACACAGGAATGCAGATGCCCTTTCCAGACGTCCATATATTGACAACTGTAAGCATTGCTCTGATGCAGAGTTGAAATATTGTACTAAAGAAGTAATGCCCATAAGACAAAATAACATCGGCACAAGCGAACAGTGATACTCCTAACATATAGAGCAAAATAGAAATTAGAAAGGCCCAACTAGACGATGAAGATATAAGGCCAAAAATCGATTTGATTGAAAAATCTGATGTAAATCGTAATTGGGTGCAAATTTTGAGGTATGGTCCAGCTACCAAAAGTTACTGGCACAGTGGGACTCCTTAAAAGTGAAAGACGGTGTACAGTCACTCAAAAAAGTATCCGAACGCTATGGTTGATTACAGAATTCAGAAAAAATATTTGGCAACGATTTTTTTTAGAAATTAGTGATCTGGCAACCTTCGTGTCACATGATTACAGAATTCAGGAAAAATATCTGGAGCGTGTACAGCAACTGTACACGCTCAGTTACCGTTCACAGCAAATTGGAGCGTGTGCAGTTACTGCACACACTCCAGTTTGCTGTGAACGGTAACTGCACACGCTCAATATTTCCGTGAATGAGCCCACACGATCTAATATCAAAATAATATGACCACCTACAGTCGCTCAAAAAAGTATCCGAACACTACGGTTGATTACAAAATTCAGAAAAAATATCTGGCAACGATTTTTTCAGAAATTAGTGATTCTTCGTGTCACGTGACACGAAGGTTGCCAGATATTTTTTCTGAATTTTGTAATCAACCGTAGTATTCGGATACTTTTTTGAGCGACAGTACCAACAGACAGCGTAAGAAACATAAGAAGATTGTATGTAGGTGAAGATATTTAGTATGTAAGATATCTGTTTCACTTAAAAAAGCTCTTCACTTACCCCATAGCTTCTTGTAAGCCCTACAACGCCATGTTTTGTAGCGACGTAAACTGGTAAAACAGGGTGAGTCAGTAAGCCTAAAACAAAAAAGAAAACTCTTGCAAAATACACGCGAGAAATGGGAAATCACAACTAATTCTTTTATTAGTGATCCTTATCATTCATTACGAGGCACAAAAAATATTTACAATGTTATTTTTATGGCAATTTCATCGATTAAATTTTTAAAAATATTAAAAATTATAATAAAATTATTATTATATAAATGATTCGAAGTTCAAAGAGACATAAACCATGGATAAACTTGGAAAGTTCGTCATTAATTAAGGAAAGAGAAAATTCATATAAACTGCATAGGAAATATCCTTTAATATTGATTTATAAAAAAAGAATATAAAGACTGAGAAACTTGACCCTTGCAACTATAAAAAGAACATAAAATGAATTTTATATAAATGAATTTATATATATATATATTAATTTATTATTTGTTATATATTATTTATATATATTATTATAATTTATAATATATTACCTTTAAGAAAATTATTATAATTATTATTATTATAATTTGTAATATATTACCATTAAGAAAATTATATATATAACGTATCATTATATATTTTAAAAATCACTGAATTGAAAGTAATATTAGACATATAAATTATAATACAAGAATAGCTAAACACGTAAATCTTCATATACCTCTTTCTAAAAAAACCATTATACAAAAGCATTATATATATTTAGCACCAAAAATATTTAATAATTTACCAGGAAATCTGAAAGATGAAACAAACTTTCACTCTTTTAAAACGAAGTTGAAAATTTGGATTTTTGAATACGACGATACTGAAAAACTTCTTTAAAAATTGTTAATAATCATTATTTTGGTAGGTAAAAGTTTTGTGTTTTTAAATTTCTGTCTTTCATAAAATATTTTGAAAAAAGCATGGAAAATTATGTCACATCTACAAAATTTGTATTTAATTTGTTGCCTATTTCAAAATGTTTTACCAAATTGTACAAACCCACATGCGAGTTATTTGACCCCTTGTGGTTGTTTTCAATGTTGCTAAAATTGAATACATAATTTTAGAAAATTTGCTATACAAAATTTTTTACATGAAATGTATAACTTGTCTATTAAATGGAAATAAATATCTATGTCTAGGAATTAATAAATGTAATGAGAAGAGTACAAAACAGTGACAAATTATTGATGGTATCTTAAATAATAAAATGAATAATAAAATTATATTGCCCAATGTCAGTAATTTTGAGAAACTGATCGGAAAATTTAACGACCATTTAATAAATGTAAATAGTTCAAATTTATAAATAGTTCAATTCAGTAGGATATTTACAATCCAATTCAACAAAACTCATTGTTTATGATAAAGAAAACAGAAGAAGAAATTAGTCGTATTATTAGTAGTCTTAAAAATAATAAAGCAGCATGATATGATGGTATAAATTTAAAAATAATTCAAATAATAGTAAAATATCATTTTAAATTTTTGGTTGAGTTAATTAATAGCAGCTTTCGAAAAGGTATTTTCTTCTCAGACTTAAAAATTTCTACTGTAAAACCTATTTACAAAATTGAAGACAAAAATTGTTTTAATAATTATAGACCAATTTCCATTCTTCCCACCTTTTCTAAAGTTATTGAAATCATCATGAAAATAATAATTATTATTTAGAAATATATTAATTATTTAGAATTATATAATAATTATTTAGAAAACGTTTCCTTTTTATACAAGTTTTCAGTTTGGTTTTAGAATAGGTCTAGGTACTGAACATGCTATCTTACAGTTGATTACCCGTATTTATCCAGGGATAAATAATTCTGAAAAAACATTAGCCCTTTTTCTTGACATATCTAAAGCTTTTGATACAGTTAGACATGATGTTTTATTAAAAAAATTATATTTTTTAGGAGTAGGAGGGGATATTTATGGAGTTGGTTTAAATCTTATTTATCTGAACGCTATCAAATGGTTTCTATTAATAATGTATAAAGCACTAAAATACTGATTAATAAAGGAGTTCCACAAGGATCTGTTTTACGGACCTTTTTCATTTTTAATTTATATGAAAGATTTCTTTATCAAAATTTAAAAGGAAAATCAATTTCATATGCTGATGATGCAGTTCTTGTTTACAGAAAAGGAAATCAACATGATTTATTTCTTGATATTTATAATGATTTAAACATTATTGCAACTTGTTTAATAAAAATGAATTAAAAATTGACTCTGATAAAACATGTTTTATGTATTTTTCACTCACCCCGACTACTTTTTTAATAAATTACATAGTATAAATTCTGTCAACAAAATTTCTTGTGAATGTCCTGAAATCAAACAAATTAAAACTACAAAATATTTGGTAGTTTTAATAGAGAGCAATTTGAAATGGAAATCACGTGCTAATACGTTAGTACGTGATTACTAACGTATTAGAACGTGATTTCCATTCAGATTAAAATAAAATACGATTTTACTTAATAATTAAACGATAAAATAAAATACGATTTTACTTAGTCAGACTGTACAATTTAAAAAAATTATCTCTGGTAGATTTTTAATTGCTCTTTATTTTGCTTGGAAAGAGTCTTTTTTAAAATATGGTTGGACTAGCTTGGGGGTACTTATATTAATATTATTGAATTAGTAAGTTAGTTAGTAGTTAGTAAAGTACAATATAAATTCTTAAAAGTTATGACATTTCATAATAAAATCTATATGACTAAAGTTATTAGTGATAATAAAATTCTTAGGTTGAGATCACTATATATGTACTACAGCTGTTTTTATTTTTAAAAATCCAACACTTTTACCAGTTAAATGTAAAGAGTATGCTACTTGTCAATCTGGCTTTTTATTAAATTATATTATGAAAGAAAGAGCTCATAAGCACTTTTCCTTTTTAGCTCCTAGAATATTTAATTCCTTACCTAATGAAATTAGAAATGAACGTTCATATAATGTTTTTAAATTGAAAATGAAAAATGTTATTATTACTGCTTCAAATATCGATGCTTTCTTTAACGTTATACAACAATATTTTGTTTTTAACATAATGAGACACGTATTTTACCACGAAAGACATTTATCCGATTGTAATAATTCAATTTGGCATCCTAAATGAGCAAATTGCTGAAAGGTCTTCTAAAATCTAACTTTTTATTTTACTTATTTTGTTTATATTTTTATTCTTTTTCTGACTTGTGCTAATATTGTTTTCTGTTTGTATAAGCAAGTCTCTGTATTGTATTGTTATTTTGTTCTTATCAAATTCTATTATAAATTCTATTAATACATCTCTTCGAAAACAGACAAATCATTTTCAAAATAAGATCCAATTCTTTTGTATTCCCAAATATACTTTCACTACTAAAACTTCTTTCTTTTTTGCTTTTCACTTCTTTCGATTTTGAATGAAAAAAAAGTGCAGACCAATGGGCAACAGTAAAAATTGCGTTCCTATGAAAATTAACATGTCATTGGCGGTTTTTCTTAAGGCGTGCAGCAATTGCATAGTTTTCAATATAAAGAAATGGCCTAAGTACTTTTAAGTCGAGTTGGGTTGTTTTACCTCTGAGCGGCACTTTTTTGCACACCATGGGCTAAATGGCCAGGTCACATGGACCCCGAAGGCTCAGAGAAGGTTGGGGGAGGGGATCCACTGGAACTGCTGTTAAGAGACAGATGGTAGTCTCCCGTCAAGGCCATCCAGCGTGTTCTTTAACGTGCACAGGGTATGGCTCTCCCGCACACGGGGCCACGGCTTAACGTCCCATCCGACGGACGGCGGCCTTTCCAAGCCCATCGGTGTTCCCTACTGACCGTGGGCAGGGCGGGGAATTTTTGCGGAGATAAATCTCAACGCTGACCCAGCTGGGACTCGAACCTGGGAACTACAGATTACGAGCCTGGCGCGCTACCGACGAGCCACCCCCGCCCCCTTTTAAGTCGAAATTGGATGAATCCACTTTTGCACTCAATTAGAAAGAAATCAATAACATTTTTAACCGAACTTCACATTCTTTTCTTTTGCCTTTTGTCAGTCTGGTGGATTAATCAAAACAGAAATTCTTTCATATCTTCGCAAGCAGACTTCCAATTCTAACGAGTTATGTACCAATCGAAGGCTTGCGATGTGAGGAATGTCTTAAGGAAGAGAAATTCAGCCCCCCCCCCCACGTTCTATTTCTTTTATTCCTCCTCTGAAAAGGAAATAGTGTGTAACCAGTTGTACCAATTTATTTCCTCAATGCAGAGTCGATTGCTGCGGTAAACAAGGTGAAATGCAGTCTGACTAACCATTAGCCCTACCTGGGCTAGTGGTTAGCTTACCTGACTACATTCCAGAGGGCATGTCCTTGTTTAAGCGTTCGTATGTTGTGTTCTTCGAATAAATGTTTCTAGTGTACGAGAAACAACCTGCAAGCTTTTGACTTGTATTGATCTCTGTTTCTTTAAAAAAAATGAAAACTTGTGATTTGAGTTTTCTCCATGCACCATTAAAAAGTGAAAGTTTCTCCTAACATAGTCCTGTTCTGACATGTTTCTCCCCACCACCTCTCTCGATTAGTGATCCCTGAACTTAGAAGAATTAAAATGAAGTTCAGGGAAAGTAATTTAGAAAGAAGTTCAAGGGGGAAGAGTAATTCAGTGATATAATTTAGTTAAAGGAAGAATTAGAAAGATCACTGAATTACTGTTCACCCTTTATTTTCGGCGAATCCACAGATCTGCAAACTGTTACATCCGTGCTTCGATGTGCGTCAGACGATGTGCCTTCAATGAAAGAAGTAAATGTTCAGTGCACTGTGTAGAGGACGACGAAGCATTTATTTACACTTTTTACATTCACACACACACATATACAGGGTGAATCTGAAAAAGTGGGCAAAACTTTACGGGGTGGTAGAACGCAGCTATACGAGCAATATTCGTCATAGAATGTATGGTCGGAACGCAAGCGGTGAGAAGTTAAAAGGTAGTTTTCCACTGTCACATTTAAAGAATGAACACAAGAAGGAGAGGAGATACTTCAGAAAACATTTTATTAACAGCAATGTAATTGAGGTACATGCTCAAAGAAATTGCTCAAAAGAGCTGCCGCCAGCTGTAATGCAGGCTTCACACCTGCGGGATAGGGACCGACGCACATTTGCGAAGACACCAGGCATTTCCCGAATATCGCCGGCAACAACGGCGATCCTGGCGACTAGATCCATATCGGTTTCAATGGGGCACTCGTAGATTAGGCTTTTCATGTGGCCCCCGCCATTTCGTGGTTAGTATAACCAACCATCCTCTCGGCAATCCACGGTAGAAATGCCGTTGGGTGCGAGGACCGACCCTTTTATACCATTTCCAACGCCACCTAGCGGCTCACCGTTTGCGTTCCGACCATACATTCTATGACGAATATTGCTCGT